>JAZGUH010000696.1:600000-1120620 GCA_037893225.1 Hippasteria phrygiana | reverse complement strand
GCAACAATCATTGTTTAATACTGAGGTTTGTCTATCAGACGGCAGACATTTATATTCTGCTGTTTTTTCGTCAAAAACATGGGACTCGTTGCGCTACGTATCTAGGGTACACAGACCATCTCAAACGCCACAGGTCGATTTGTGTTGTCTACCTCCTCCCCGCATATGATATCGTTGTAAATTTCGGCAATTTCAAACCGCACTCACTGCAACAATCATTGATTCATACTGAGGTTCCTCCATCAGAAGGCAGAAATTAATTCTTGCCGTTTTCCGGTGAAAAAAATTCAGACTCCCTGCATTATGCCGGTGTAAACGGTAATTCTGCCCCCCTCAAATCTGTCGTCCCGGACAGAATTACCTAGGTAAAAGTGTCCCCCTTGGCCCGTTAATTCTGTCCCCCTCTAGGTTATTTTGTCCCCCTATTTTTGCCACGCATAAGGCCCGTTCCATATACTGTTTTGATGTATTCACTTCACAGAGGATACATTTTGTACTTTTCTGCCCTTTATGAAGCTATCAAAATATAAATAACTTCGTCTCTTTATAAATCAATAGAAAAATGAAAAAAGTTGCTTTCATCCAGTGGTATGCACTTTGATTATTCTGACAGGAAATCTTGAAATAATTTGCAGAATTAGTGGCTATTTAAATGTATCCAAAACTGCTGCATGCACTGAGAAACCGGCACTATCCATCTGTTACTTAATTACACAGCGCCCTCAACGGTCAAGCGCATCTATGTATATTTTCCATTTCAAACGCCAGAGGTCGATTTGTGTTTTGTACTGCCCCATACACCATCGTTGTAAATTTGCGCAATTTCAAACCGCAGACATTGCAACAATCGTTGTTTCATACTGAGGTTCGTCCATCAGAAGGCAGAAATTTTAATAACCTGTGCTCTTTTTTCGATCGAAAACAAGACTCTCTGCACGATGTGCCATGTACAGAAACCATCTTAAACGCCACAGGTCGATTTGTGATTTCTACCGCTACACCGATTATGTTGTAATTTCGGAAATTTCAAGCAGTATTCCCCGCCACTATCTTTTTTCATCATACTGATGAGTATCCATCTGACTGCAAACCACCCCAAACCACAGAGAACGGTTTGTGTTGGATAGCACCAAGGAACTTGAACAAGGATTATTTGTGTTGCAATTTGATTCTCTCAAACTATTATTAAGTATTATGAACAGTATATTCCATCCATGAAAAAAAGTACAATGTTTCACTCACTCGGGCCGCAACGCTGACTAAATTAATAATAATGAAACAATCTCCGCCACATTTCTATTTGAAATCAAACGCTTTACTGTATTATATATTCCATCACGTGTAGACGAAGCTTAGAGACCACCTCAAACGCCACAGGTTTAGTTTGAATGTTGCTCCTTTAAAAAAAAAAGACTACAGCGTATACTTAGCGTATACGCTAATTGTCATAAAAATGTTTGCACATGCAAAATACAAACCCCACCGCCCACTAAAAGAGAAAATAACACACAACGAGGCTACATCGTCAACCAATGGCTTTTGAATGACTTGATCAAGTCTAATCCAGACTCGCAAGGCGCCCTCTTCTGATCTAAACCGCATTTTCCTTCGGATATTTCTGCTGATGCAAAAATCGACCTGTGGTGTTTGAGAAATAACATCGACCATACCACACCAAACGAAGCCATACCCAACTTGGAATTCTAAATTAGGCTGCATGCATGATGATGGGGGGGGGGGGGGGGGGGGGTAGACTGGTTCCCGTAAACTGTCCTTCGGTCTGCGAGAGGGGAGACCAGGGGGGGGGGAGGGGAGACCAGTCCGGGGGGGGGGGGGGGGGGGGAGACCAGTCCGGGGGGGGGGGGGGGGGGAGACCAGTCCGGGGGGGGGGGGGGAGCGTCTGTATAGCAATGCACTGAGTAAGTCAGCAAGCAGACGACGGAGCCGAGGCACGACTAAAAGTGTTTTCGGATCAAGGCGCGTCTTCCCCCACTTTGCCGAGAAATGAGAGGTCGCAATTTTACGTTGATATGAATGAATGAGGCAGGTTGGTTTTATTAATTTATTTATTAGATATCTCAGGCATAAAATGCACAAACATAAAAATTATCAAATAGATGTTACGTATAACGATTACAAAAACATTAAATGTTAAGAAATACAAAAATTGATACACAGACATATTGACAAACACTCAACATAACCCCCAAAACAGACAGACATAGGGATACTTAAAAGGTTAAAAAATACTGAAAAAAATAAAATTTAAATAAAACAGAAAAAAGGCAAATCAGGTAGGCCTACATGGAACAGAAAAACAAACAAAACAACATAAACTGTCTACATCCCCCACCCCCCAAAAAATTGCAAATCAGATCATGATATGCCACATAATAAAAACCATTGAAATTAAGAGACGTTAGTAATGCACCAACAGTGCTATCAAAACAGCCCTTAACATTGTTTTAAATATAACTATTAAAATTACATTGTCATCTGGGGTTGGAAGTAGGCCAGTATATGTGCAATGATCCAGGAGGGGGGGGGGGGGGAGACATGTCTCTCTCCCCATTAATATTTTTGGCAGGTGGCGTATGACATCGTTTCCCCCAATAAATGTGCATTGCATAGAGCCATTTGACCTTCTGGGTGGCACGAGAATACTGAAGACCACCCCTGTGCTGAACAAAGTTCCTACTTTAACTTTTTCATTCCAATTTTCCATTACTGTCACATACCTCAAAGCAAGCAGGGTTTGAACGACACAGAGAAAACCGTGGAATTTACAAAGTGCATTGTAAGCTATTCATCCGAACAAGATTTAATGGCCAATAAATTTAAATCTAGTTTCCCCAAAAAGGGATTCATTATCAATCTTTAGAAGCAGCCGCTTGTCAGTGCAGAAAGGATTTAAACAATGTTGTTATTGCAATAAGCTATTAACATGAAATTCATATTTCCATGTTTTGACACTGCTGAAATATCTGGGTAGTGAATAACTTGTCTTAAGCATTCCAAATGAAATATATAAACAAAAATATTTTTGTAAAATAAATATTTGACATTAATGTAACGATCATATATTAAATATAAAAATTTATTTGCTGCACAAATGACAGTCAACTAAACTCCAATCACCCTCATTTAGCACCCCCCCCACCCCCGGGAAAAAATTATGCCAAAATGCATTATGTCTTTATTAATGCACATTTCTTGGCCCTGGATCATTTTCACTCGCTCAAATGACACATTTTTGGCAACAACACAAGGCAATGCATGTCCAATCGTATTCTCTACTGCTGATTTTTTATTTAGAAATGTCTTGGTTTGTAATGCAAAAAGAGTTAGTAAAAACTATGACATAACTCAATTTGATGGACAGATTATGCGTGAAAGCCATTTTTCTATTTATTCAAGCAACTGTTTTAGAAATATAAGATAACTTTCAAAACACATCACTGTCGACGTTTGCTGTCCCGTGACGTGTTCGCAGCACACAATGTAGTGTATTGCAACTGCATGTCGTGAATCCTCCCCAAGTTTGGCTAACTGTATCTGGTTAGGGATCATTTCATATTGTGTGAAAGCAGTATCGATAGAAGTAACGCTGTTTTTTTCGGTACCAGCAATAACGCCCAGGCTGGCTATAACTTGAATATAACGAGTACATTCTATACAGGTCAGTTCACACAGGCAGTTTGTCACAGCAATATTCATGAGGAGAGTGTGGTCCTCTGGCCACGAATGCTTTCCAAAGAATTCATTTGCGGCATAATCGCCTGGCTATCTGGCAAATTTATCTTGTTGGGCAATGTAGAATTAAAGTGTTCCAAGCCAGAGCTCCCCTAATAGGGTTTTTTGTCCATAGTCTGACCGCTGCAAACTGGAAGTCTTTGACAAGCCGACTGGGCTTTAATGAGCTCCAAGCTGCCTGGCTTCCCATTCATCGGCTAGGTCCGAGGAAAAGAATGAGGCACCGCAAAGACAAACAGCGGTACCGCAACCAATATAGCATCAGGACAATATGAAATACTCCCTTACTAGGGTTTACTCCAAACCATGTTCTGACACTGTTTTTCAGTTCAGAACAGGTACCTTGGATATCCTTGGTTTATGTGCCTTCAGATCCTGCACTCAGGAAATCCTGCAACCAGGAGATCCTGGGCTGTGTGGATCTGTTTTGGTGCTGAAAGGGTTAAAATAATAAAAACAAAAAAATATGGACTTTGTAAATAAAAATATGGACTTTGATGTTCAAATGACCTACGTGTACTGCCATTTTTGGGCAAGTTACCACACGTGCAACATGTGCAATAGCATGTGGCGCAATGCATACACAAACACTCGTAAAGCATTACTCGAGTTGTCTTGGATTTCAAGACTTTTCCCATCCTGTTTACGTGCATGACTGCACAGACCATGTAATGTCTGTATCTGAATCACACAAATTTGCATTTGACGTGTGTTCGCCTACCATATTTTAATGAACAAGATGTACACGTAGCTGCTAGCTCATGTTTGTTTGTTGTCTTATGATTTAGAATACACGTGATATTCAACAAATGCTTGGATTAATGTTTATGAATGGTGATACAAGGCAGCCTGAACTTACTCAATAGCTAGTGGTGTTGAAGCCTCTAACGTTGGCATTTGATGAACTGCCACCTGTTTCATATTCATATCAATAAACTTAACCTTATAGTTGTTTTCTTTGTGAGGGTCCCTTATGAGTCCGAACCGTTGTTCAAATAATCCCAAACACTCGTTACCGCGGTGGATTGTCCCACAAACCATAACCGTCACCAGCCCGTGTGGTTCTTCATGCCCACGAATTCCCCCGGGCCCGATGTTGGGGTTAAACATCAAGCCTTCCTCACGGACAAAACACTGGAACCTTTGAGCTACGCATTCGGACCCGTGGAACAGTTCTAATCGTCTTTCCGGTGAGGTGATGCAAAGCTTTAATTTGCAGTCATCCCAGAAGTGATGGGGACCCCAGTCGCAAGTAGTGGTTGGGTCTGCCGTTGCTCGATGGAGTGAGTTCAACTGCTGGTAAAACCATGCTGCAAATTGTTCAGCTAGTGCTTTGACATGAATTGGTTCCTTAGATGCGGAATCTTCTGAGGCAGAACGTCCTTTAGCTTGCGCATGATTATCCCTTCTCTCTTTCAAGTTCTGGAGAACAAGATTATAGTAACTTCTGAAAAAATATATATATGCTGGGAGTGGATACGCATTGTTTTAATGTTTGCTGGCAGAGGTTAGGAGTTTTTAATATTTACTAGGAGTGGACAGGCAGTTTTTAATCTTTGCTGGGAGTGGACCGACAGTTTTTTAATCTTTGCTGGGAGTGGACAGGCAGTTTTTAATTTTTGCTGGGAGTGGACAGGCAGTTTTTAATCTTTGCTGGGAGTGGACAGGTAGTTTTCAATCTTTGCTGGGAGTAGACAGGCAATTGTTAATCTTTGCTGGTTCATTTCTAGAATTTTCTGAAAACAAAAAAGCTACCAAAAATGCAAGTGGCCTCCAAACAGAAGACATCATGGATGATCAGCACATTTTGTTGCATTTGGTCTTAACTGCTGAAATAGGAGTTTTGAAGTGATGGCATCACATTGGCATGTTCAAAACCAGATTCAACAATCATCAGGGAATGATGTCATGATGTGTAAATACAAATAATTTTCTCTATACTAAGCAGCCGTTGTTATATTTTGGTTAGAACCAATTGTCATGTCAACCCAAACAGTGATGTAGTCGAGACCATCACAAGACCAGGCACAAGTCCAATTAACCATTCACAAGACCAGCTTGTAAACAGGCACAAGTAGCAGGCATAAACCATGACAAAGGAATGCTTTTGTTACAGTTCATTTGAATAACTTGAGACTTGAATTAAGACTGAAGGTCTTGTGCTGGTCTTGTGCTGGTCTTGTGCTGGTCTTGTGCTGGTCTTGTGCTGGTCTTGTGCTGGTCTTGTGCTGGTCTTGTGCTGGTCTTGTGCTGGTCTTGTGCTGGTCTTGTGCTGGTCTTGTGCTGGTCTTGTGCTGGTCTTGTGATGGTCTCGACTACATCACTGAACCCAAATCACAATTTAGTAATCAAGTGATTAAGAAGTCTCCCACTAACCCCTTGTGTTTCATCAAATTGGTCAAATCCAACTGCCTCGGGGACTAACGTTCCCCAGTGTGACAGTAACTGCCTGACTAGTGCTGATTTGTCTGCCGTTGGTGAAATGGCTACATGCTGTGTTGCTAGGTGACGAAATATGTACTCTTTCTTCACTTTTCGTCGTCTGAGGAGCTCCAAAGCATTCTCAGAGTGAAGGACAATCGCAGAAATTGCCTCTGAAAAAAATTAATTTGAAATATTAATAAGATTGAAACATATGGTGGTTGGTATCCCCAGACCTGGCCCTGATTCTGCCTCTCCAATAACCCTAACCCCCTTTAATGTTTTTTTCATACGGCTCTGCTAAATCTAACGAATTCCAACAAAATTTAATGAGAAGCCTGCTAAATACATTTGTACAACAAAATCCAACAGCAAATGTTGATGAATTCTGCAGTGTACCACCTACACAGTCTTGGCATTTTGCAGCTACCCTGCTGAATCCAACAAAATCCAACTGAAATTTTACTAGAAGTCTGCTTCCACCCTCCTAAATATGACAAAATCCAACAGGTATATTTGGCTTCCACCCTGCTATATACGATAAAATCCAGCTGGCAAACTTATCTACTACCCTGCTGAATACAACAATATCCAACACACCATGCAGTTTGTGTTGACTGCTAAATCCAACAAATTACAACAGCTTTATACCATTGTTGGATTTTGTTGGATTAAGTAGGGTTATGGGAATTAAATTTGCACTGTATGAAACTCGGCTCCTTTTCCAATTAAAGGTAGCAGCAAGGACAATCTCAGGCTTATATTTGTTCTCATATTAGGCAGATCTTATGGCATTTTGCATTCTATGTTGACACTTTGAAATTATTGCAGAGTTGAGGAACGCTGAAAATGGCAGTAGTAGCAACAACAGCAGCAGAAGCAGCAGAAGCAGCAGCAGCAGCAGCAGCAACAGCAAAAGCAACAGCAGCAGCAACAAAAGCAGCAGCAGCAACAAAAGCAGCAGCAGCAGCAACAGAAGCAATAACAGCAGCAAAAACAACAGCAGCAAAAACAACAGCAGCAAAAACAACAGCAGCAAAAACAACAGCAACAAAAACAACAGCAACAAAAACAACAACAGCAACAGCAACAGCAACAGCAACAGCAACAGCAACAGCAACAGCAACAGCAGCAGCAACAGCAAAAGCAAAAGCAGCAGCAACAACAGCAGCAACAACAGCAGCAAAAGCAACAGCAGCAGCAAAAGCAGCAATAACAGCAGCAAAAACAACAGCAACAGCAGCAGCAACAGCAACAGCAGCAACAACAGCAGCAGCAAAAGCAACAGCAAAAGCAACAGCAGCAGCAACAGCAGCAGCAGAAGCAACAACAGCAGCAGAAGCAACAACAGCAGCAGCAACAACAGCAGCAAAAGCAACAGCAGAAGCAACAGCAGCAGCAACAGCAGCAATAACAGCAGCAAAAACAACAGCAGCAGCAACAGCAACAGCAACAGCAGCAACAGCAACAGCAGCAACAGCAGCAGCAAAAGCAACAGCAGCAGCAACAGCAGCAGCAACAGCAGCAGCAAAAGCAACAGCAGCAGCAACAGCAGCAGCAGCAACAAAAGCAGCAGAAGCATGGATACATGTCTTTACTCACTGCAATATATATCCTTAGCCACATATTCAAACAACGCATGTAAATCCTGAGCATCAGGATTTGTGATGGAATAACTTGCCAGGGGAGTTGAGGGGCCAAAACTTGCACCTGAATATAATTGTGAGGCTTAGGCCACCCATGGTTGGATGTGTGGCTAAGGATCGGGTACAGTACAGTGAGTAGCTCTTGCCACACCTACATGTACGGGATATAAACTTGTCAACATGAAATGGACATTTTTACAGAAATGACTGGTGTACATTTATGAGGTTAAAATGAGGTAGAAATCAACATGTGAACACTTTGATTGACCTCACTGTGTCACGAAAATCTAACACAGAAAACACAGACTTTCTTCCCCTTTGCAAGAAAACGTCCTGACTTAAGGCCATGATAATGAAAGTATTAGAATATCGTTCCTGAGAATTTTGTAAACACGTGAAGTTTTTTTGGCTGTTTCGAAAGCTTTTCGAAACAGCCCTTGTTTTCGTTAAGATTTTTTTTTTTTTCTTTTTGGCTGTTTCGGAAACTTTTCCGAAACAGCCCTTGTTTTCGTTAAGATTTTTAGTTTTTTTGTTTTTTTTTTGGTTTTTTTTTTTTTTGGCTGTTTCGGAAACTTTTCCGAAACAGCCCTTGTTTTCGTTAAGATTTGTTTTTTTTTGTTTTTTTTTTTTTTTTTTTTTTTGGCTGTTTCGGAAACTTTTCCGAAACAGCCCTTGTTTTCGTTAAGATTTTTTTTTTTTGGCTGTTTTGGAAACTTTTCCAAAACAGCCCTTGTTTTCGTTAAGATTTTTTTTTTTTTCTTTTTGGCTGTTTTGGAAACTTTTCCAAAACAGCCCTTGTTTTCGTTAAGATTTTTTTTTTTTGGCTGTTTTGGAAACTTTTCCAAAACAGCCCTTGTTTTCGTTAAGATTTTTTTTTTTTTCTTTTTGGCTGTTTCGGAAACTTTTCCGAAACAGCCCTTGTTTTCGTTAAGATTTTTTTTTTTTTCTTTTTTTTTTTTTTTGGCTGTTTTGGAAACTTTTCCAAAACAGCCCTTGTTTTCGTTAAGATTTTTTTTTTTTTCTTTTTTTTTTTTTCTTTTTTTTTTTTTTTTTGTGCTTCTTTTTCAGTCAAATGCCCATAGCATTTGTACACGTTTTCTTTCTTACTGGCACTTTGGCTACTTTTATGCTGCCGATTGGCTTTAAACTTGGCAGACACTTAGACTAACTGCTCAGAATGTATGCCGCACATTTACGTCATGATGACGTCATCACGTGATTTTTTATGAATTTTTGAAATTTCAAAATCGTAAAATTCTTTTCAATATATCTAGCGAACAAAACAAGATATTTTCAAAATTCTTTTTGTTACAGCTTTGGTAGGTCTCAAAGATATGCCCTAAAAAAGAAAAAAATGTGTGACGTCATGATGACATCATCAAAAATGTGCTTTTTTAAAACACATATAAGAATAGGTCCGATCGTCATGAAAATTGGTGGGTAGGTAGATACTGGCACTAGGATGCAAAATCCAAAGTGACGTCATGATGACGTCATCACGTGATTTGTTATGAATTTTTGACATTTTGAAAATCGTAACATTCTTTTAAATATATCTGGCAAACAAAACAAGATATTTTCAAAATTCTTTTTGTTATAGCTTTGGTAGGTCTCAAAGATATGCCCTAAAAAGGAAAAAAAATTGTGACGTCATGATGACATCATCAAAAATGTGCTTTTTTAAAACACATATAAGGAAAGGTCCGATCGTCATGCAAATTGGTGGGTAGGTAGATACTGGTACTAGGATGCAAAATCCAAAGTGACGTCATGATGACGTCATCACGTGATTTGTTATGAATTTTTGAAATTTTGAAATCGTAACATTCTTTTAAATATATCTCGCAAACAAAACAAGAGATTTTCAAAATTCTTTTTGATACAGCTTTTGGTATGTCTCAAAGATATGCCCTAAAAGGCGAAAATTGTGTGACGTCATAATGACGTCATCAATTTTTTTTTTTAACGCATGTAAGGGTCGGTCCAATTAAAAATGTATACATTTAATTTTTCTCTACCTAATTCAACAATTTCGTGATCGTGGCTCATTCAAGTATTAAGAAATAACAGGCTTCTAAAAAATTGTGACCAAATTCAATATAACACAAAGGAATTCTGGGAAGGACAGAAACCATGGCTTTCATGTGGCATGCTGTCTATAAAGAGTTGATCTCTAGTCTTTTTTTCAAGTCGTAGGCAGATACTTACACCAACTGCTCAGAATGTGCACCGAACTTTTAGGTCATGATGACGTCATCACATGTCACGTGACGTCATCTTAAAGGGGCATTTTTGGAAACCATATATCTACAAAAGTACAAGTCACATTAAGTTAAAATGTGGTATTTAGTTATGCCAGCATGTGTTAGATGAAAATGTATGTGACGTCATGGTGACGTCATGATGACGTCATCGGCTAATTTTCTATGATTTTTTTCATTTTTGAAATTTCATTTAAATCACATAATTTTACACAAAAAAACAAAACAGCCCTGTGTTTGTCCACAAACACTGCACCAGATGTCTAGTTTATTGGCTGTTTTGGAAACTTTTCCAAAACAGCCCTTGTTTTCGTTAAGATTTTTTTTTTTGGCTGTTTCGGAAGTTTTCCGAAACAGCCTTTGTTTTCGTTAAGATTTTTTTTTTTTTCTTTTTTTTTTCTTTTTCTCTTTCAGACTATTGCCCATAGCATTTGTACACGTTTTCCTTTTTACCGGCACTTTGGCTACTTGTATGCAGCCGATTGTCTTTAAACTTAGCAAACACTTAAAGCAACTGCTCAGAATGTGTGCCGAACTTTTACGTCATGATGACGTCATCACGTGATTTTTTATGAATTTTTGAATTTTGAAAATCGTAACATTTGTTTCAATATATCTAGCGAACAAAACAAGATATTTTCAAAATTCTTTTTGTTATAGCTTTGGTATGTCTCAAAGATATGCCCTAAAAGGCGAAAATTGTGTGACGTCATGATGACGTCATCAAAAATGTTTTTTTTTTAACGCATGTAAGGGTCAATCCGATTACAAAAATATATATATTGAATTTTCCTCTCCCTAATTCCAAAATGTCATGATCGTGGCTCACTCAAGTAAGAAATAACAGCCATTTCAAAATTTAGACCAAATTCAATATAACACAAAGGAATTCTGGGAAGGGCAGATAACCATGGCTCAAATGTGCATGCTGTTTATAAAAAGGGTTGATTTGTAGTCTTTTTTCAAGTCGCTAGACTATTGCCCATAGCATTTGTAAACGTTTCCTTTCTTACCGGCCACTTTGGCTACTTTTAAACTTGACAGACACTTACCCCAACTGCTCACAATGTGTGCCGAATTTTACGTCATGATGACGTCATCACATGTCACGTGACGTCATCTTAAAGGGGCATTTTTTGAAGCCATATATCTACAAAAGTACAAGTCCGATTAAGTTGGAACGTGATATCTAGGTATGCCACCGGGTGTTATAGATGAAAATTGACATGCCGTTATGATTAAGTCAAAACATGTCACGTGACGTCATCTTAAAGGGGCAGTTTTTGAAGCCATTTATCTGCAAAAGTACAAATTCGATTAAGTTGAAAACAAATATCCAGGTAGCCCAGTAGGTTTATAAATAAAAATTGACATGACGTTATGATGACGTCATCACATGTTACGTGACGTCATCTTAAAGGGGCAGTTTTTGAAGCCACATATAAACAAAAGTACAAGTTCGATTAAGTTGAAATGTAATATCCAGGCAGGTCTGCAGGTTCATAGATGAAAATTGACATGACATTATGACTTCATCACATGTCACGTGACGTCATCTTAAAGGGGCAGTTTTTGAAGCCATATATATACAAAAGTACAAGTCCGATTAAGTTGAAAAGGTAGGTCAGCAAGTTTATAGATGAAAATTTATGTGACTTTATGATGACGTCATCACATGTCACTATTACAAACAACTTTAATTAATTTCAAAATTAACAAAGAAAATTGGCAGTAGTGCGATTGTTTGACAAACTTTAATTGTTGTATTCACATTTCACATCCAAACTAAAAAAAAAAACGAAACAGCCCTGTGTTTGTCCACAAACACCAACCTCATGCCTCTAGTTTTCTTTTTTTTTTCTTTTTCTCTTTCAGACTATTGCCCATAGCATTTGTACACGTTTTCCTTTTTACCGGCACTTTGGCTACTTTTATGCAGCCGATTGTCTTTAAACTTAGCAAACACTTAAAGCAACTGCTCAGAATGTGTGCCGAACTTTTACGTCATGATGACATCATCACGTGATTTTTTATGAATTTTTGAATTTTGAAAATCGTAACATTTGTTTCAATATATCTAGCAAACAAAACAAGATATTTTCAAAATTCTTTTTGTGATAGCTTTGGTATGTCTCAAAGATATGCCCTAAAAGGTGAAAATTGTGTGACGTCATGATGACGTCATCAAAAATGTTTTTTTTTTTTAACGCATGTAAGCGTCAATCCGATTACAAAAATGTATATATTGAATTTTCCTCTCCCTAATTCCAAAATGTCATGATTGTGGCTCACTCAAGTAAGAAATAACAGCCATTTCAAAATTTAGACCAAATTCAATATAACACAAAGGAATTCTGGGAAGGGCAGATAACCATGGCTCAAATGTGCATGCTGTTTATAAAAAGGGTTGATTTGTAGTCTTTTTTCAAGTCGCTAGACTATTGCCCATAGCATTTGTAAACGTTTTCTTTCTTACCGGCCACTTTGGCTACTTTTAAACTTGACAGACACTTACCCCAACTGCTCACAATGTGTGCCGAATTTTATGTCATGATGACGTCGTCACATGTCACGTGACGTCATCTTAAAGGGGCATTTTTCGAAGCCATATATCTACAAAAGTACAAGTCCGATTAAGTTGGAACGTGATATCTAGGTATGCCACCGGGTGTTATAGATGAAAATTGACATGACGTTATGATTATCAGTCAGAACATGTCACGTGACGTCATCTTAAAGGGGCAGTTTTTGAAGGTCCATATCTACAGAAGTACAAGTCCAATTAAGTTATAAAGTAATATCTAGGTAGCCCAATAGGTCTATAGTTGAAAATTGACATGACATTATCATGTTGTCATCACATGTTACGTGACGTCATCTTAAAGGGGCAGTTTTTGAAGCCACATATAAACAAAAGTACAAGTTCGATTAAGTTGAAATGTAATATCCAGGCAGGTCTGCAGGTTCATAGATGAAAATTGACATGACATTATGACTTCATCACATGTCACGTGACGTCATCTTAAAGAGCCAGTTTTTGAAGCCATATATATACAAAAGTACAAGTCCGATTAAGTTGAAAAGTTATATCTAGGTAGGTCAGCAAGTTTATAGATGAAAATTTATGTGACTTTATGATGACGTCATCACGTCACTATTACAAACAACTTTAATTAATTTCAAAATTAACAAAGAAAAGTGGCAGTAGTGCGATTGTTTGACAAACTTTAATTGTTGTATTCACATTTCACATCCAAATAAAAAAAAAAAAACGAAACAGCCCTGTGTTTGTCCACAAACACCAACCTCATGCCTCTAGTTTTTTTTTTTTTTTCTTTTTTTTTTTCTTTTTCAGCCAAATGCCCATAGCATTTGTGCACGTTTTCTTTCTAACCGGCATTTTGGCCACTTTTAAGCAGCCGATTGGCTTTAAACTTGGCAGACACTTAGACCAACTGCTCAGAATGTCTGCCGAACTTTTACGTAATGATGACGTCATCACGTGATTTTTTATGAATTTTTGAATTTTGAAAATCGTAACATTCTTTTCAATATATCTAACGAAAAAAACAAGATATTTTGAAAATTCTTTTTGTTATAGCTTTGGTATGTCTCAAAGATATGCCCTAAAAGGCGAAAATTGTGTGAGGTCATGATGACGTCGTCAAAAAATTTTTTTTTTTAAACGCATGTAAGGGTCAATCTGATTACAAAAATGTATACATTGAATTTTTCTGTACCTAATTCCAAAATTTCATGATCGTGGCTCACTCAAGTAAGAAATAACAGCCATTTCAAAATTTAGACCAAATTCAATATAACACAAAGGAATTCTGGGAAGGGCAGGTAACCATGGCTTAAATGTGCATGCTGTTTATAAAAAGGGTTGATTTGTAGTCTTTTTTCAAGTCGCTAAATTATAAAACAATTTTAATCGTAACATTCTTTTCAATATATCTACCGAACAAAACAAGATATTTTCAAAATGCTTTTTGTTATAGCTTTGGTATGTCTCAAAGATATGCCCTAAAAAGCGAAAATTGTGTGACGTCATGATGACGTCATAAAAAAAATTGTTTTTCAAGTCGCTAGAATATTGCCCATAGCATTTGTAAACGTTTTCTTTCTTACCGGCCACTTTGGCTACTTTTAAACTTGGCAGACACTTACCCCAACTGCTCACAATGTGTAACGAACGTTTACGTCATGATGACGTCATCACATGTCACGTGACGTCATCTTAAAGGGGCATTTTTCGAAGCCATATATAAACAAAAGTACAAGTCCGATTAAGTTGAAAAGTAATATCTAGGTAGCCCAGTAGGTTTATAGATGAAATTTGACTTGACATTATGATGACGTCATCACATGTCACGTGACGTCATCTTAAAGGGGCAGTTGTTGAAGCTATATAAACAAAAGTATCAGTCCGATTAAGTTGAAAAGTAATATCTAGGTAGCCCAGTACATATAGGTTTATATATGAAAAGTGACTTGACATTATGATGATGTCATCACATGTCACGTGACGTCATCTTAAAGGGGCTGTTTATGAAGCCATATATAGACAAAAGTATAAGTCCGATTAAGTTGAAAAGTAATATCTAGGTAGGTCAGCAAGTTTATAGATACGTTATGATGACGTCATCACATGTTACTACTACAAACAACTTTAATTAATTTCAAAATTACCAAAGAAAACTGGCAGCAGCGCGATTCTTTGACAAACTTAAATTATTGTATTCACATTTCACATCCAAACTAAAAAAACAAAAACGAAACAGCCCTGTGTTTGTCCACAAACACCAACCTCATGCCTCTAGTTTTTTTTTCTTTTTGGCTGTTTTGGAAACTTTTCCAAAACAGCCCTTGTTTTCGTTAAGATTTTTTTTTTTTTCTTTTTTTTTTTTTTTTTTTTTTTTTTTTTTCCTTTTCAGACTTTTTGCCCATAGCATTTGTGCACGTTTTCTTTCTTACCGGCACTTTGGCTACTTTGGTACACCCGATTGCCTCTAAACTTGGCAGACACTTAGACCAACTACTCAGAATGTATGCCGAACATTTACGTCATGATGACGTCATCACGTGATTTTTTATGAATTTTTGAAATTTGAAAATCGTAAAATTCTTTTCAATATATCTAGCGAACAAAACAAGATATTTTCAAAATTCTTTTTGTTATAGCTTTGGTATGTCTCAAAGATATGCCCTAAAAGGGAGAAAATGTGTGACGTCATGATGACATCATCAAAAATGTGCTTTTTAAAAACACATATAAGGATGGGTCCGATCGTCATAAAAATTGGTGGGTAGGTAGATACTGGCACTAGGATGCAATTTCCAAAGTGACGTCATGATGACGTCATCACGTGATTTTTTATGAATTTTTGAAATTTTGAAAATCGTAACATTCTTTTAAATATATCTGGCAAACAAAACAAGATATTTTCAAAATTCTTTTTGTTATAGCTTTGGTAGGTCTCAAAGATATGCCCTAAAAAGGAAAAAAATGTGTGACGTCATGATGACATCATCAAAAATGTGCTTTTTTAAAACACATATAAGGATAGGTCCGATCGTCGTGAAAATTGGTGGGTAGGTTGATACTGGCACTAGGATGCAAAATCCAAAGTGACGTCATGATGACGTCATCACGTAATTTGTTATGAATTTTTGAAATTTTGAAAATCGTAACATTCTTTTAAATATATCTGGCAAACAAAACAAGATATTTTCAAAATTCTTTTTGTTATAGCTTTGGTAGGTCTCAAAGATATGCCCTAAAAAGGAAAAAAATGTGTGACGTCATGATGACATCATCAAAAATGTGCTTTTTTAAAACACATATAAGGATAAGTCCGATCGTCATGAAAATTGGTGGGTAGGTAGATACTGGTACTAGGATGCAAAATCCAAAGTGACGTTATAATGACGTCATCATGTGATTTGTTATGAATTTTTGAAATTTTGAAATCGTAACATTCTTTTAAATATATCTCGCAAACAAAACAAGAGATTTTCAAAATTCTTTTTGATACAGCTTTTGGTATGTCTCAAAGATATGCCCTAAAAGGCGAAAATTGTGTGACGTCATAATGACGTCATCAAATTTATTTTTTTAACGCATGTAAGGGTCGTTCCGATTAAGAATTTATACATTGAATTTTTCTCTACCTAATTCAACAATTTCGTGATCGTGGCTCACTCAAGTATAAAGAAATAACAGGCATCTAAAAAATTGTGACCAAATTAAATATAACACAAAGGAATTCTGGGAAGGACAGAAACCATGGCTTTCATGTGGCATGCTATCTATAAAGAGTTGATCTCTAGTCTTTTTTTCAAGTCGTTAGACAAGTCGTAGGCAGATACTTACAAAAACTGCTCAGAATGTGCGCCGAACTTTTAGGTCATGATGACGTCATCACATGTCACGTGACGTCATCTTAAAGGGGCATTTTTGGAAACCATATATCTTTAAAAGTACAAGTCACATTAAGTTAAAACGTGGTATTTAGTTATGCCAGCATGTGTTAGATGAAAATGTATGTGACGTCATGGTGACGTCATGATGACGTCATCGGCTAATTTTCTATGATTTTTTTCATTTTTGAAATTTCATTTAAATCACATAATTTTACACACAAAAACAAAACAGCCCTGTGTTTGTCCACAAACACTGCACCAGATGTCTAGTTTTTTTTTTTTTCCTTTTCAGACTTTTTGCCCATAGCATTTGTGCACGTTTTCTTTCTTACCGGCACTTTGGCTACTTTGGTGCATCCGATTGCCTCTAAACTTGGCAGACACTTAGACTACCTGCTCAGAATGTATGCCGAACATTTACGTCATGATGACGTCATCACGTGATTTTTTATGAATTTTTGAAATGTGAAAATCGTAAAATTCTTTTCAATATTTCTGGCGAACAAAAAAAAATGTGTGACGTCATGATGACATCATCAAAAATGTGCTTTTTTAAAACACATATAAGGATAAGTCCGATCGTCATGAAAATTGGTGGGTAGGTAGATACTGGTACTAGGATGCAAAATCCAAAGTGACGTTATAATGACGTCATCATGTGATTTGTTATGAATTTTTGAAATTTTGAAATCGTAACATTCTTTTAAATATATCTCGCAAACAAAACAAGAGATTTTCAAAATTCTTTTTGATACAGCTTTTGGTATGTCTCAAAGATATGCCCTAAAAGGCGAAAATTGTGTGACGTCATAATGACGTCATCAAATTTATTTTTTTAACGCATGTAAGGGTCGTTCCGATTAAGAATTTATACATTGAATTTTTCTCTACCTAATTCAACAATTTCGTGATCGTGGCTCACTCAAGTATAAAGAAATAACAGGCATCTAAAAAATTGTGACCAAATTAAATATAACACAAAGGAATTCTGGGAAGGACAGAAACCATGGCTTTCATGTGGCATGCTATCTATAAAGAGTTGATCTCTAGTCTTTTTTTCAAGTCGTTAGACAAGTCGTAGGCAGATACTTACAAAAACTGCTCAGAATGTGCGCCGAACTTTTAGGTCATGATGACGTCATCACATGTCACGTGACGTCATCTTAAAGGGGCATTTTTGGAAACCATATATCTTTAAAAGTACAAGTCACATTAAGTTAAAACGTGGTATTTAGTTATGCCAGCATGTGTTAGATGAAAATGTATGTGACGTCATGGTGACGTCATGATGACGTCATCGGCTAATTTTCTATGATTTTTTTCATTTTTGAAATTTCATTTAAATCACATAATTTTACACACAAAAACAAAACAGCCCTGTGTTTGTCCACAAACACTGCACCAGATGTCTAGTTTTTTTTTTTTTTCTTTTTCAGCCAAATGCCCATAGCATTTGTACACGTTTTCTTTCTTACTGGCACTTTGGCTACTTTTATGCTGCCGATTGACTTCAAACTTGGCAGACACTTAGACTAACTGCTCAGAATGTATGCCGAACATTTACGTCATGATGACGTCATCACGTGATTTTTTATGAATTTTTGAAATTTCAAAATCGTAATATTCTTTTCAATATATCTAGCGAACAAAACAAGATATTTTCAAAATTCTTTTTGTTATAGCTTTGGTATGTCTCAAAGATATGCACTAAAAGAAAAAAAAATGTGTGATGTCATGATGACGTCATCAAAAATGTGCTTTTTTAAAACACATATAAGGATAGGTCCGATCGTCATGAAAAGTGGTGGGTAGGTAGATACTGTCACTAGGATGCAAAATCCAAAGTGACGTCATGATGACGTCATCACGTGATTTTTTATGAATTTTTGAAATTTTAAAATTTGTAACATTCTTTTCAATATATCTAGCGAACAAAACAAGATATTTTCAAAATTCTTTTTGTTATAGCTTTGGTATGTCTCAAAGATATGCCCGAAAAGGGAGAAAATGTGTGACGTCATGATGACATCATCAAAAATGTGCTTTTTTAAAACACATATAAGGATAAGTCCGATCGTCATGAAAATTGGTGGGTAGGTAGATACTGTCACTAGGATGCAGAAGCCGAAGTGACGTCATGATGATGTCATCACGTGATTTGTTATGAATTTTTGAAATTTTGAAATCGTAACATTCTTTTAAATATATCTCGCAAACAAAACAAGATAGTTTCAAAATTCTTTTTGTTATAGCTTTGGTAGGTCTCAAAGATATGCCCTAAAAGGGGAAAAAATGTGTGACGTCATGATGACGTCATCAAAAATGTGCTTTTTTAAAACACATATAAGGATAGGTCCGATCGTCATGAAAAGTAGTGGGTAGGTAGATACTGTCACTTGCATGCAAAATCTGAAATGATGTCATGATGACGTCATCGTCAATTTTTTTTATGATTTTTGAAATTTTTGAAATTTCATTTTAATCACAATTTTACACAAAAAAACAAAACAGCCCTGTGTTTGTCCACAAACACTGTACCAGATGTCTAGTTTTTCTTTTTTTCTTTTTCAGCCAAATGCCCATAGCATTTGTACACGTTTTCTTTCTTACCGGCACTTTGGCTACTTTTATGGTGCCGATTGGCTTTAAACTTGGCAGACACTTAGACTAACTACTCAGAATGTATGCCGAACATTTACGTCATGATGACGTCATCACGTGATTTTTTATGAATTTTTGAAATTTTAAAATCGTAACATTCTTTTCAATATATCTGGCGAACGAAACAAGATATTTTCAAAATTCTTTTTGGTATAGCTTTGGTATGTCTCAAAGATATCCCCTAAAAGGGAGAAAATGTGTGACGTCATGATGACATCATCAAAAATGTGCTTTTTTAAAACACATATAAGGATAGGTCCGATCGTCATGAAAATTGGTGGGTAGGTAGATAGTGCCACTAGCATGTAAAATCCAAAGTGACGTCATGATGACGTCATCGGCTGATTTTCTATGAATTTTTAGTTCTATCCCAAATCCCATAGACTTTGTACACGAATTTTGTAAGAGCCACTTTGGTCACTAAACAACCTCAGATCTTTATCAGGTTTAACTCAAACAGAGACCCTAAGCTGAAAATTTATGCCGAAGAGTGACGTCATGATGACGTCATCACTTGTCATGTGACGTCATCTTAAAGGTGCATTTTTCAAGGGCACATATCTAGAGAACCGTAGGTCCGATTGCATTCAAACCTGCTATGGTGGTAGACAAGTACGTGTTATAGATGAAAATTGAGGTGACGTCATGATGACCTCATCATACGATTTTATAGTAATTGTAAAGTTTTTTTACCTTAAAGTTTCTTAAACCCATATCTCTTTAACAGAACATGCTAAATTCAAAATTCTTTTTGTAATAGCTTTGTTAGCTCCTATATTCTTTCACATAAATGGGAAAATGTGTGACGTCATCATGACGTCATCAAAAATATGCTTTTTTGAAACACATATAAGGGTAGGTCCGATCGTCATAAAAATTGGTGGGTATGTAGATAGTGCCACCCGCATGCAGAAGCCGAAGTGACGTCATGAGACCTCATCGGCTAATTTTCTATAATTTGTTAATTTTTTTAATTTTATTAAAAATTTTGAAATTTCATTTTAATCACCAAATTTTACACAAAAACACCGAAACAGCCCTGTGTTTGTCCACAAACACTATTGGCTCTAGTTTTTTCTTTTTTTTTTTCTTTTTCAGCCAAATGCCCATAGCATTTGTGCACGTTTTCTTTCTAACCGGCATTTTGGCCACTTTTAAGCAGCCGATTGGCTTTAAACTTGGCAGACACTTAGACCAACTGCTCAGAATGTCTGCCGAACTTTTACGTAATGATGACGTCATCACGTGATTTTTTATGAATTTTTGAATTTTGAAAATCGTAACATTCTTTTCAATATATCTAACGAAAAAAACAAGATATTTTGAAAATTCTTTTTGTTATAGCTTTGGTATGTCTCAAAGATATGCCCTAAAAGGCGAAAATTGTGTGAGGTCATGATGACGTCGTCAACAAATTTTTTTTTTTTAACGCATGTAAGGGTCAATCTGATTACAAAAATGTATACATTGAATTTTTCTGTACCTAATTCCAAAATTTCATGATCGTGGCTCACTCAAGTAAGAAATAACAGCCATTTCAAAATTTAGACCAAATTCAATATAACACAAAGGAATTCTGGGAAGGGCAGGTAACCATGGCTTAAATGTGCATGCTGTTTATAAAAAGGGTTGATTTGTAGTCTTTTTTCAAGTCGCTAAATTATAAAACAATTTTAATCGTAACATTCTTTTCAATATATCTACCGAACAAAACAAGATATTTTCAAAATGCTTTTTGTTATAGCTTTGGTATGTCTCAAAGATATGCCCTAAAAAGCGAAAATTGTGTGACGTCATGATGACGTCATAAAAAAATTTGTTTTTCAAGTCGCTAGAATATTGCCCATAGCATTTGTAAACGTTTTCTTTCTTACCGGCCACTTTGGCTACTTTTAAACTTGGCAGACACTTACCCCAACTGCTCACAATGTGTAACGAACGTTTACGTCATGATGACGTCATCACATGTCACGTGACGTCATCTTAAAGGGGCATTTTTTCGAAGCCATATATAAACAAAAGTACAAGTCCGATTAAGTTGAAAAGTAATATCTAGGTAGCCCAGTAGGTTTATAGATGAAATTTGACTTGACATTATGATGACGTCATCACATGTCACGTGACGTCATCTTAAAGGGGCAGTTGTTGAAGCTATATAAACAAAAGTATCAGTCCGATTAAGTTGAAAAGTAATATCTAGGTAGCCCAGTACATATAGGTTTATATATGAAAAGTGACTTGACATTATGATGATGTCATCACATGTCACGTGACGTCATCTTAAAGGGGCTGTTTATGAAGCCATATATAGACAAAAGTATAAGTCCGATTAAGTTGAAAAGTAATATCTAGGTAGGTCAGCAAGTTTATAGATACGTTATGATGACGTCATCACATGTTACTACTACAAACAACTTTAATTAATTTCAAAATTACCAAAGAAAACTGGCAGCAGCGCGATTCTTTGACAAACTTAAATTATTGTATTCACATTTCACATCCAAACTAAAAAAACAAAAACGAAACAGCCCTGTGTTTGTCCACAAACACCAACCTCATGCCTCTAGTTTTTTTTTCTTCTTTTTCAGACTTTTGCCCATAGCATTTGTACACGTTTTCTTTCTGACCGGCACTTTGGCTACTTTTAAGCAACCGATTGCATTTAAACTTAGCAGACACTTAGACCAACTGCTCAGAATGTATGCCGATCTTTTACGTCATGATGACGTCATCACGTGATTTTTTATGAATTTTTGAAATTTGAAAATCGTAACATTCTTTTCAATATATCTAGCGAACAAAACAAGATATTTTCAAAATTCTTTTTGTTACAGCTTTGGTATGTCTCAAAGATATGCCCTAAAAAGCGAAAACTGTGCGACGTCATGATGACGTCATCAAAAATGTGTTGTTTTTTTTACGCATGTAAGGGTCAATCCGATTACAAAAATGTATACATTGAATTTTTCTGTACCTAATTCCAAAATTTCATGATCGTGGCTCACTCAAGTAAGAAATAAGAGCCATTTCAAAATTTAGACCAAATTCAATATAACACAAAGGAATTCTGGGACGGGCAGATAACCATGGCTATTATGTGCTTGCTGTTTATAAAAGGGTTGATTTCTAGTCTTTTTTCAAGTCGCTAAATTTTTGAAGTTTTAAAATCGTAACATTCTTTTCAATATATCTAGCGAACAAAACACGATATTTTCAATTTTTTTTTTGTGATAGCTTTGGTATGTCTCAAAGATATGCCCTAAAAGGGAAAAAATGTGTGACGTCATGATGACGTCATCAAAAGTGTGATTTTTTAAAACACATATAAGGATAAGTCCGATCGTCATGAAAAGTGGTGGGTAGGTAGATACTGTCACTAGCATGCAAAATCCAAAATGAGGTCATAATGACGTAATCACGTGACTTTTTATGAATTTTTGAAATTTTAAAATCGTAACATTGTTTTCAATATATCTAGCGAACAAAACAATATATTTTCAAAATTCTTTTTGTTATAGCTTTGGTATGTCTCAAAGATATCCCCTAAAAGGGAGAAAATGTGTGACGTCATGATGACGTCATCAAAACATTTCTTTTTTTAAACGCATGTAAGGCTCAATCCGATTACAAAAATGTATATATTGAATTTTCCTCTCCCTGATTCCAAAATTTCATGATCGTGGCTCACACAAGTAAGAAATAACAGCCATTTCAAAATTTAGACCAAATTCAATATAACACAAAGGAATTCTGGGACGGGCAGATAACCATGGCTATTATGTGCTTGCTGTTTATAAAAGGGGTTGATTTCTAGTCTTTTTTCAAGTCGCTAAATTTTTGAAGTTTTAAAATCGTAACATTCTTTTCAATATATCTAGCGAACAAAACAAGGCATTTTCAAAATTATTTTTGTTACAGCTTTGGTATGTCTCAAAGATATGCCCTAAAAAGCGAAAATTGTGTGACGTCATGATGACGTCATAAAACAATTCTTTTTTTAAAGTCGCTAGAATATTGCCCATAGCAATTGTAAATTTTTTCTTTCTTACCAGCCACTTTGGCTACTTTTAAACTTGGCAGACACTTACCCCAACTGCTCACAATGTGTGCCGAACTTTTACGTCATGGTGACGTCATCACATGTCACGTGACGTCATCTTTAAAGGGGCATTTTTTGAAGTCATATATCTACAAAAGTACAAGTCCGATTAAGTTGGAACGTAATATCTAGGTATGCCACCGGGTGTTATAGATGAACATTGACATAACGTTATGATCAAGTCATAACATGTCACGTGGTTTCATCTTAAAGGGGCACTCGCTAGATTATTGCCCTTAGCATTTGTAAACGTTTTCTTTCTTACCGTTCACTTTGGCTACTTTTAAACTTGGCAGACACTTACCCCAACTGCTCACAACGTGTGCCAAACTTTTACGTCATGATGATGTCATCACATGTCACGTGACGTCATCTTAAAGGGGCATTTTTTCGAAGCCATATATCTACAAAAGTACAAGTCCGATTAAGTTGAAAAGTAATATCTAGGTAGCCTAGTAGGTTTATAGATGAAAATTGACATTACATTATGATGACGTCATCACATGTTACGTGACGTCATCTTAAAGGGGCAGTTTTTGAAGCCATATATATTAAGAAGTACAAGTCCGATTAAGTTGAAACGTGGTATCTAACATGAATTTTAAACAATTTTGTATAATTATTTTTGTAATATATTTTTAGGTCATACACACTTAAATATAAATGTGAAAAATGTGTGACGTCTGATGACGTAATCATGGTCATCAACTGCTTGTATGCTCACATTTCTAAAAAGATTATGAATAAGCACGTGATTGCTTGACCTAGACGACCATAAAACGAGATATTTTATCCACCATTGAAATCACAAGAATAAGAATCAAACTACCAAAAAAAACCAAAACGAAACAGCCCTGTGTTTGTCCACAAACACTAAAGCTCTAGTTTTTTATTATTATTATTAATTATTTCTAAAAATGGCTCAGAATCTTGAATACTGCAAAACCAAGGACAGTACACGTATACTGAAAATGAAAATAAAGTTAAATAACAAATCTTCCCAAAGCTTAATTTGTTTTTATTTGGTGTTTGTCATTTCAATTCAACTTTCAAGTGTCTACAACTTTCACGTGTCTCCCACGATGAAACGATGAAACGAGCACGCTGATTGGCTGGTTTCCCACATTTGACTGTTATCAACCAATCCCGTCCTCCGATACAAACAGACACCCGAAGCAGGGCGAGATTTCGGCAATATTCGGAACAAAATGTTCAGGATTTATTGGTAGAACCAGAAGGCATACAGAACTGCGTTTAAAATAGGTTTTACGAAAAATGTGGCAGACATTTTTTTTTTAAATAATGAAATTTTTTCAGAATAATGCATTTTTTTTCGGGGGCTACTTAGACATGCGGGCAGTGGACAGTATTATAATGTTTACATTCTCATGGCCTAAGTCACAAAAGGGGTATTAAACTTTTCACAAACTGATACGTGCCGGTTCATACTTCGCAAAGATTTTACTTTAATACCCCACCAAATCGGTCTGGAATAGTAAAATCTTGGAACACTTATTTTTAAGGCACAACTTTTCAATTTCAGACTATTGTCAGACTATGTTTGTGTAATAAGGGAAGAAAATTTGTGTTTACAGTGTGTTAGATGTTTGTTGCACAGTATACTGTCACTCAACATTAATTTCTGCCTCAATTTTCATGGATTTATATGGTATAAACATCAAGCAGGTCAAGGAGGGTTGGTCATGTTGGTATATTTTCAAAGATTTTGCTCTTCCCGACCGACTTTTGTGGTGTATCAAAGTAAAATCTTTCCCATACTTCAAGTTCAGGCAATGCAAAATATTCTAGCTTTGAATCTGCAAAAGTTGGAACATATTTCAAGTTCGGTGAATCTTCACCGTAAATGTGATGCGATCAAGCAAAATCAGTCGGAACTCAGCAATCCTTGTTTTGAGATATGGGCCAAAACATGTTCGTAGTGGAAAAATCAAAATTTACTTTTTTACAAAAACAGAAGGGAAAAACATTCTTCTTTCACATGAAAATATGACATGTATTATAAATGTGCTAAAAATGACTCAATTAAAGTACTGTAGCCTAACTTTAAACTTGATTTTCTCAGTTTTTCTTTTTAACCCCTCGAGTACGATTTTTTTACGGGAGATGTCGGGGTGTCGCGGCGGCTCTGGCGGAAAGAGTTCCATATCCGGACATCACTTATTTTCCCTTAATATGACTTAAAAACTACCAAAAAGTGTAAATCTGATGAAGAAACACGAATTTAGGAGGGAAACATTTTAAACTTATTCTTTGAAAATACTTTGACTTTTTCTGTCATGGCCCATTTGTGGGTAATCGTTACCTTTAGGACACCTCTATTTTTTTTACGAGTTCCGTTCAAAACTGACTTTTGCAGATGACTTTACAGTACCAAAGTGACTTTTGCAGGCTAAAGCAGTCTTTTTTTCTTCAGATTAACTCATGTTTGTTGTAATTTTGAAATGCACTTCCAAAGAAAATGTGACTTTCCTATCTTTGTTTGCAGTCAGAGACGTTGCCGTTTTACCCCATAATTTCCCTCATAAATCAAAACCCTGCCCTCTTTCAAAAAAATTAAGCTTGCTCATTTTCAACATGATATCTTAGCGAACTATTTAGATAGACTTTTCCTGCCTGTATCATCACAAAATATTGAGGTAAGTTCCAAAACATAAACTGTCTCCTTCGTTCTCATATATGGAAGGTAACAGGTCAACTCGTACCTTGGCCAACTCGTACCTTGGCCAACTCGTACCTTGGCCAACTCGTACCTTGGCCAACTCGTACCTCCAGTTAGGAAAACTCGTACCTTCAAGCGGAAGTCAAGTCGTACCGTCAATGTTCTGAAATACTCCGGGCCGTAACTGATTGATGTGCTTTGATATAATTATACTATTATAGGCCTACTTTTCGGTTATTTTAGACGTTGCTAGAAAAGAAATGTAAAGTGAAATGTATTTTTTTCTGATTGAAAGTGGATTTTATTTTTATAAAACAATTTACCGGTTTATTATTTAATTATGTTCGTGTTTATGTATAGGGTCTACAACTTGTGTCATATACTTTTTTGTTTATTTTAGACTGCATTCATGTTAATTGTACTTTTGCTATTTTAGACTTCGATGGAAAAGGAAAGTAGGAATTCATTTGTTTACAGTAGTACTTTGTTGAGAAGTGAATTTGTTTTTTTTAAGATGACCGTGCACCACACCATAGAGCAAGTTGCTCAATGGCCACACTGTTGATGCTTTTCGTCTTAACTTTTCAGTTTAACTTGCAGTTCATAAATTAGCTGTTACTTTTGATAGGAAATTCATTCTGAATTTATTGAAGGTAAGTGGCTGGCACGTAGGCCTACTTTGTTGTGGAATTAATCAATAAAATTGTCTTAAGTTTGCCCATTGTCATTCTATAGTTCGGCCTAATTCTGTGGTATTTTGCGGTGCCGTAGCCAAACTCGGGCTCTATTAGCATTGAGCACGCGTTTGCCGTTTGAACTTGATTTGATACTGGTGATGCGTGCATTTATTGCCGAAGCTTAATAGCATGGCGCACCATTGTTTTGTCAAAGTCGTGAATAGGATTTAATTTACTATGATCTCGCCGTACTTCCAATCGAATAGTATTATTATTTTTCAAAAGAGGTAATTTGGCATGAATTTTAATGCACACGGCACCGCGCCAAACCTGTCGCGCGGTACGAGTTGTCTTAATTAGAGGTACGAGTTGGCCATGGTACGAGTTGACCAAGGTATGAGTTGACCAAGGAACTTGATTTGATACTGGTGATGCGCGCATTTATTGCCGAAGCTTAGCATGGCGCACCATTGTTTTGTCAAAGTCGTGAATAGGATTTAATTTACTATGATCTCGCCGTACTTCCAATCGAATATTATTATTTATTTTTTAAAGAGGAAATTTGGCATGAATTTTAATGCACACGGCACCGCGCGAAACCTGTCGCGCGGTACGAGTTGTCTTAATTAGAGGTACGAGTTGGCCATGGTACGAGTTGACCAAGGTACGAGTTGACCAAGGTACGAGTTGACCAAGGTACGAGTTGACCAAGGTACGAGTTGACCAAGGTACGAGTTGACCAAGGTACGAGTTGACCAAGGTACGAGTTGACCAAGGTACGAGTTGGCCAAGGTACCAGTTGACTCGAAAACATATGGAACGGGGTCCTAGTAAAGCCAAGGTAACGATTACTCATTTGTGCACGATCGAGGTACTATAAGTGATGTCCGGATATGGAACTCTTTCCCTACAAATAAATATATAAAAATCCCAAAATTGACCAGGGCTTACTTCAGACTGATTTTGCTTGATCGCATCACATATTTCATGGCGTCAAAGTCGATTCGCGTGAAGTACCTATGAACTGAACATGACACTGGCCACGCAATACCTTGTTTATTCCGCACGGTAACCATTCGACTGGTGACTGTTTCAACTAGTGACAGGAGCTCGTGATTTTGAAACTCTTGTAAAAATTTCATGGACCCATCTCTCTCTTTTTCGCTCAGCATAGTTGTAGTTCAATCATGGAGCATTCATCCGAGCAAAGACCAAAGGAAAAGTGGTACAATCATGGCTTGAAATCCAGGAAGTTCATTCATCTTTCTTCGTGTCCAAATTGTTTGGCTACGGCTGTATGTTACACACATGTCTATGGTAGCGGCTGCAGCCACTCCCCATAAACTCGTGTGTAATTTCAAGCCGTAGCCAAGTAATTCGGACACAGCCTTTTTATTTTGGGAGAATCAGTGGCATGACCGTAGACTGGTCCCCGCCCCACGGCCCCTACTGGCCCTGGAGGAAATCATTCTGGAATCCAGACCACTGATGGATGACGGCAGAGGGCGCTATACTGTTTTACACGGAGTAATTTCGTTTTTCAGCGGAGGATCTAGACCGAAGACGGGCTCAAGTCGCGGTGTAAGAATGCGACTTCTGAATATAACTAAACGTGACACTTTCTAAATGTTCTTCCTCAAATATTAATATATACAATTTTATTTACATCAATTCGGCATAAAAAACAAATTTAATTTAAATATTGAAATAAACTCAAAGGTGACTTTGCAGATTATTAAGTCCTATTCATTCATTGTGTTCAGTTGTCTATTAAATCAAAATACAGACTTATTATTGGATCCAAAATTGCTTTTAAGTTACTCAATCAATATATGAACCTTGAAATTATGTGAACGTCCCTTTTAAATAATGTACGTACTACCCGCCACCAAGATGTATCAACCCCATATACCGTGTCCGCTCGGCCAACGTCCCTTCTGCTATAGGTCCTTGCTGTGGGTTGGGACTCCCTCTCTGTTGGCTGTTAAGACTGTTCGCGGGGGAAAGGCTTGGGTAGGTACTGACCCTCGGTCAAGGTGGTTCGGATAAGGGGTAGGTTCTTTCAACTCTACCAATCGGCCATCTAAAATTAAAGAAATAACCAAAACCTTCCAAGTGTTTGGTCCTTATTCTAAACATAAGGGAAAACTTTATACAATAATATACAATTTATACAAACAGCTTGGTAAATGACAACTCTTTAAGTCTTTAAGTTCAGCAAATGAATCAGTTCATGCAGTTAGGAAATCAGTAAATGTCACAATCGAAACTATTAAAGGGGGTCCATCAAAATACTTTTTATCACAGTAATAAGTTCTACAACACGTTCTTTCAAAATCAAACTTACTTTTGGATGCAACAAAATACTCCATAAATTTATAAATCAAAATGCAATCAATTATAATACAACAAGGTAACAAAATAACACTTACGAGCTTCTTGTTGAAAAATGGGCTTGAAGTAGTTGGTTGAGTTCTGCTCCTCCGGCCTGATGTTGACAAGGCAACTCCTGACGGGCAATTTCCTAACCCTGATTTGGTTAGGGCGGGATCTATCAAGAACTATTGTTGTAGACACCTGATTTTTGTGTCAATCAGTATCGGCAAAATTGCCCTAAGTTGGTGTCGATGGCTAACAGGCTTCCGATATCGGGAGCAGATAAAACTACAACCTTCTCTAGCGAAATCTTGTGGGGTTCTTCTCTCAAGCTATCACTCTATCTTTCCACATCACTTTGAACTCTTTCGCAATAACATCAAATTTCTTTCCATTATTTCCCAACAACCCTACATCTAACAAACTAACCTGGGCAAATTTGGCATTACAAAAGGAAAGGACACAGGAACAGGTTTTTTCCTTCAAATCTGATTTATTAGCCAAATCACTGTATCTTAACTCTATGTACTTTCTAAAGGTAAGAAGCAGCTTTCTGGTGTATCCCCAACATATTACATAAGACTGTCCTAAAGTCAAAAGAAAGCCAACAAAAATAAATAAACAAAACACCTAGTGAGGCTTCAACTGGAGAGATGCAAAAATACAATAGGAGACAGTGAAGAAGACTCATGGCCTGATCAATTACTATGTGGGGGAGAATTTCTACAAAACTGGTAAGCTCTGAGGGACTAGACTGCTACATTAAAATTCAGGGTGTAAAAAAAAAAGCAAAAAAATATTTGCTTCTGACACGCGGGCACAAGTTTCGTAACACGGGCACCATTGAGTATGCGGGCACATCTAGTAGGCGGGCACAAGTTCTGTAACACGGGCTAGGTAGACGCACACAAGTTTCTGCGTATTTTAAAGACCAAATGGGGTTGTAATACACGCACACAGAGGAGATAATGGGCATTTATCAACACATTGGCAACTGAATAAGATTATGAAACCAGCTTAAGAACTGACCTATCGCAGTTTGCGAGTCAACCACGCCCCAACCACGCCCCTTCGACAACCTTTTTGATTTTTGTGCGCTAATTTTTGTTAGTTCCCGATTGAATTATTATTATAACTGACGGTGATTGAACAATATTTCACAAGCTGCTTGCCCGCGATGCAACAGCAAGCAATAAGCGTACCGGAGGCGGGGGGGGGGGGGGGGGGGGGGGGTCACCATTTTAGTTTTTTATGATAATTAAACATTTACACTCCTTTGCTTTTTACGATACGCAACATTTCCGTGTCCTTATTCAGCTAAATTTACTTACTTTTGAGTACTTTTGGCGCATATTCCTAACCAGGAATACATTTTGCTGCATTAAAGGTAGTATATACCATTAGCTTTTGCTGTAATTTTCAGAAATAAATGGACTTGGGGAGTTAGTATTTTATAGCATGCTATACGGTAACACTGGCCTGTTTAAAGTTTTGTGTGCAAAGATGCTGGGAAAACGGAGAGAAACACATTTTGTTCTAGTAGTCTGGTTCCCTGACCATACCTTAGACAAAACGGAGCAATTTGTAGACGTCAGTGAATTATCATGTCGGGGAGCTAGATTATTTCCAACGATTGTCGGCCGACAATCGTTGGAAATAATCTAGCTCCCCGACCTGAAAACGACATTAATTTTCTTGAAAACGACAGCAACAAGTGCCATGATTTCACAGGATGCTTGGAACTGCTATTTGGGGGTTAGTATGTTATAGGAAATATCATTCCACTGACCTGTTCAAAGTTTTGCGTTGTTGAATGGCGAAAGAAACGAGAGAAATACGGCGCTCGTTTTCAACCGTCGGGAGCTGAGGATGATAGCCTTCTGTCAAGGCGCGCGTGGCTATCTGCTGGGCGCGTGACGCGCCCCGAATATGCTATGGCGCCATCATGTCCGGGGCGCGCCACTTGTCCGGTAGCCGGCCACGCGCGTCTTGACTAACGGCTGCAGGGCAGTTTTCCAACGATTTCCTCCTGGTGCCATCATTTCACAGGATGATTGCGACTACTATTAACTTACAGTCTAGTAAGGTATTTCGTAATAATTCAGTAAAAAAAAATTGGAGGATTACTAATCGTGTACACTACTTTTAAGTCTGCTATGGCTGGTGCAAAGACAGCACCACAGCACCACAGTGAGTATTATTTTCAAAATACTCTCGTAATTTGTACGTAACCTATAGATTAATACACGTCTGGAAACGCCCTGGCCTACTTTTTGTGGTAGGCTTACCCTAAAACGTTTTTGGACGGCCATTTCAACACTTCTAAGTCTTGAATGAGGGCGCTGTGACGACATGATCTAGTTCAGAAATAGGCTGGTCCCCGCCTCCGAATATTGGGACCAGTAGCTAGCTTTTGCCTATATAGCCCTTGTGTACGCAAGCGCAGTAATAAATTCCCTTTCTGTTATGAGGCGGATGTTATTTTCATCATTGTAAATAAGTTTGAAATATTTTCAAATTTGTTATGAATGTACACATTTATTTTGGCAAGATTTTGCAGCGATTCAAACAGCGCAATGCTGTTTGGTATAAACACACAAATTCTAATTGTCAGAATTGTGGCAGGTGTATTCTAATTAGCATTACCCGTTACCGGTCCCAATAGAAATCAGAATGGAGGGACCGGGAACCATGTTGTAAGTGAAATATAAAAGAAGCGAGTTTACATGTCGTTTCAATAAAAAAAAATACAACTTTAACATCTGAAATGTTTCAACTGAAATAAGATTACCAAATACGAAATGTATTTAAATAAACGTGGAGTTATACTCTTTGCACCCCAACGTTTCAGCGCCCCATTCTCCCAAAAGTATGGCAAAAGGCTTGTAGCTAGCTACGCCCTCTGTCGAGTAGTGTCGGCATTGTGGTTCTGAAATTGTTTTCCCAAGAAGTGTGTAGACAGTGCAAACATGAGCTAAGAAAATCAGGTTATGAAAAGGTCCTTCTAGTTCTAGCATGTAAAGGAAACGTTAAACATTGCTGCCTCTTCCAATCAGGTTAGAATAAAATAGCTCAGAAGCAATTGGAATTGATAATGCAGTCTTTCTCTCACAAGCCGCTTACAATCTGAAGTATAGAGCACCCATCACGATTCACACCAGTTCTTCTGTCGAAGAACCATTATCCCTTTCACTACCATGGGCTCCGTTTGGCACCAAAGTTCCACGCCACTTCCTTACCGTGGCGCCTTTTGGCACCAAGCTCATTTTGTATTTTGTGAAAATTTGAATAGCGCCCCCTATCGACAACAAGTCTATCTCGCATCTGCGTGGACCGTAGTTTTGAAACATTTCAGATTACAGAATTATGTGAATATAAATAATTGTTTATCCACTCCCTCCCCCTCCCCCTCTCTAGCCCCTCACACCCCCCTTCCCATTCCCCCACCCCCCATGCAATGTTGATAGGGGTGGGAGAATTAGCCGGTTTGCCTGCACACCCAATTTCACACAACCCTGAAAGGAGGAGGGGGGGGGGAGAAAATTTAACTAGTTCCTAAATTTTTAAAGTGAACAAAGAAACTGGCAGGAGCGGGACTCGAACCTGCGACCTCTGGGTTACCGTACCGGCGCTCTACCAACTGAGCTATCTTGCCCTATGTTGGCGGTCTCCCAAATTGTCAGTATCTTTGTTCGGGTGGACGCTAGTCAGAAGTCATAAACCCAGAATGCCGTATAGCCAGGGGATCACGCCCAATTTTACGATACAACCTGGGAAGCAACATTGTGGGGATCACTCAATGAGGATACGACTTTTTAACTTATAATTCGTCAAACAATCCACAAGGGAAACTGACTAGGTAAATTTGAATACATTTTCAAAGTGAACAAAGAAACTGGCAGGAGCGGACTCGAATTTGACTCGAATTTGACGAATTATAAGTTAAAAAGTCGTATCCTCCTTGAGTGGTCCCCACAATGTCGTTTCCCAGGTTGTATCGTAAAGTTGGGTGTGATCCCTGGCTGTACGGCATTTTGAGTTTATGACTTCTGACTAGCGCCCAGCCGAACAAAGATACTGACAATTTGGGAGACCGCCAACATAGGGCAAGATAGCTCAGTTGGTATAGAGCGCCGGTACGGTAACCCGGAGGTCGCAGGTTCGAATCCCGCTCCTGCCAGTTTCTTTGTTCACTTTGAAAAAATAGTTCTTTAATACATAGATTGGCGGGTCCATCCTGTTCCCATAATTATTGTGTTAGATTTTATGGGCAAGCAAATTTTCCTTTCTCCCTGCTGAAGTACGAGGGCGCTATACAATGAAATTTTTCCAAAGGGGACTGGTATTGAGGTAATGAGTGCATTATTTCTCCTGGTGGCGAAAGGGTTATGCTATCGCTACCGTCATACCATCCGATATTCTCTCCATTAATTTATCAACGCACATACCTTTCACCAAAACCGTAACCAAGCCGGTGTGGAAGTGAAATGATAATTTACGACTAAACTAACCCCGTGGATAAACCAAACTGTCTGTGAATCCTTATACCTGATGCAGGCAAGAGAAAAGACGAGGCTTAAAATGGAATACTTGTCGGTGTAGCGTTCAGCAGATATTTTTCACAGATGGTTTAAAAAATATTCTTGATGGTGTCTGTGTATGTCAGCGGGTGCATGAATAAGCCCCGTGGCGCCCCAAGAATGTGCCAGCTGACTGCGACAGTACACATGTCAGGAAGATTTTGAAGAATCATTCGGATAATAACAGAGATGTATTCGAGTCCATCACAAGTCCCTGCAAATCCCTGCAAGTCCATCACAAACCCTCCAGTTTTAATTCCAATCACGAGCTATTCAAATGAGCTTTGACAAATGCATTCCTTTGTCATTGATCATCCAGTTACTTGTGACTGGCTTTATGAAAGGACTTCTGGCTCTACTGGCGAAAGGACTTGTGAAAGGACTTGCAGTGACTCGAGTACAACTCTGGATAATACGGAGTTGTTTTGCGATTTTTGTCAGTTTAACTGTTTCTAATAATCGAACCAAAGATTCCTAAAATGTGATTTAATACACCACTTGCTCAAAAGTCTGAAAATCGCAACAACAAAAAATTGATAAGGTTTGTTCGGTAACCGTTAAACATATGTTAATGAACTGTCAATTTATATAGCTCAATGTGGCTACATTATAGCACAAATTTCAATCTTATCAGCATTTCTATTTTAACCCTACATTTGGCCCCAATTTAGAAAAACCGCGAGTAACTCTCTAATAGAAGGCGACTGAGGAAAACGACAGTTTAAAATTAAGGTGTTTACTTTAAATGATTACTTTTCAGTAATTTACTTGTTTCTTGGTAAACCTTTACTCACAATAGGATATTGTCACCTTGTGATGTATTTTATTAAAACATGCATTTTATGCGACAATTTTGTGACATAGATTGCGGTGTTTTACGTCCTCTCTCCCACCACCTAGGGCCAGTTTAAAAAATTGCTTAGCGTGAGAAGTCTTCCTTGATAAAACAGGATTACCAACCGGATTTGCATGTGATGTATGTTGCTTGAATAACTGATTATTCAGTTCTTTACTTAGCATGAAAATCACATGGAGAATTGGGCTGGTAACTATAATTTTCCTAAGCAAGACCTATTTGTGCTACAGGCCAATTGTTGTGCTTATAGCAGCTCTGTGAAAGTGGCACTCGATGTGATTAGGTTTTTGCTCTACGGTGCCCTCAAGTTCGAGGAATCCTTGGTTTTCTAATTTCCAGAAAATTAACGAATAAATGAAAGGAAACAAATTGTATGTCAGCAGATTCTTGTATTTTTTTTTAGATACTGTAGTTCATATGCAGAACAACATGGACTTTCGGAAGCCAGGGTTTTTCATGGACTGTGTCATGGGTTCCAAATTACTCTTAAAGATACCTCATCCGTGAAGCAATTGCTCTGCTGAAAAAGGTCACCGGAACTAACAAGATGTTCAATGAAGGTGAGGATGAGACGGGGACACTTAGTAATTGCAAAGCGAAAACCTAATTAGAAAGAAGCTTTAATAATAACAAAAACCTCTCATAACTCAGCAATGTTTGTTGCTATGTATAGAGTTTTAAAGACCAACTAAAACGCCAATTTTTTTTGACTTTTTGTTCTTATCTGATAGTTTATGCCTCCCCAAAACTAATGTAACAAGTTTCATGATTCTGAAAAAAAAAAAAAATGTTTTTGAGCCTTTTCCTTCTGAGCCACTTTGACTCGATTCAGAAAAGGCCGAGGTAGTCAACTGCGTGCCGTATCGCGCGAGTATTGACGTATACGTGTAGAAACATATGACGTCACTGTATTATACGACAATGTTTTACGTAGAGTCTGTACGTATTTTTTTGTCTAAGGCTAGTATTAAATTACTTGCTGTGCTTTTTGCACATGATTCAGGTGTAACACTACGGTAAACATATTTTAAAGTGTTGACATCTCTATGAGACACATTTAGAATTTGGGTTGTAGGCTTATTCTTGCTGAAAAGCTAGTTATGATTCATACTTTCCTTTGTTTGCAGTCGGCTTTTATTGGGACCTGCGCGGTGAGTTGTGTGTGAGCTGCATGCTATAGGACTACTCTAGTCTGGCGACTTTGCTTATGCAGCCCTCTTAAGGACCCGCACCTTCTCAGAACTATACACACAATTTCTGTTATAAGGTACCAGACTCAATCGCATGCAGCGCATGCGGTACCGTGCGTGTACAATGCATGTTGAGTCAAGCGAGCGTGGACAGGGAGACGGCCGGGGCTCTGGCTGCTCGAGCCGGCAACCGCAGGGAACGTTGTCGTGGTCTGGTGCGCGTGAGTCCGGGACAGGATTGGAATGCTCGGTGCCTTTAGAGTTGGAATGGCTCCAGCCTTCAAACGGAATTGTGCCTTCAAACCCAGCTGAGTTTTCATGCTAACACTATCATCAATACAGTCTTTGGCGAAATGTTCTGCACATATTTTCGACCATTTCTACAGTTAAAAATCAGATATTGTAATTGTCTACAAAGCGGACCCACTGTCGCCTTTGAACTCCATTCAGCACTGGGAATCGCAGTAAGGTTAGGTCAGGGTTTTTGTCGCTGTTCCTCGTGCAACCCTAACTACACACGATCGAGGCATAATGATTATCTCAGAACCATGCTCATACTGAAATAATATCAAAATTAGACAAAATAGACGGGAAAACGGAGGAGTTATGTCGACAAAAACTCTTCCAGCAGCATCAACTCCACGTACGTACATGCATAGTGTTTGGCTGTAGCATCAACCGACTCTACACGTGTACGTCACGGGGTCACGTACATACATTTAACATACATAATGAGCTTTCGCGAAACAGGATAAATGGTTCAGAATAACAACCCTTTTTTTTAAATAAAAAATCCCTCTCGTCTGCAAACTAAACTCCATCAGTTAAAAGAGTATTTAAACTGTCGGAAAAGTCCAAAAAGTCAACCATTGTTTTTGGCGTTTTAGTTGCTCTTTAAGGTTTCCCCGCAATATTTATCTCATCTAAAACAATTTGTAACTAGACCAATTATCAAATTGTTGACCAATTGTCATCATTATTACTTTGTGTGTGTGAGTTTGTTTTTGCATTCAATAGGTGACCTTTAACAACTGGATCCCCGATTGAGAAAGGTTCCCGTTTGAAAATCGTGCACAAAACCAATAAGGGTCCTTACCAAAAAGTTAGTATGAACAATAGGACAATAGGAGGTCCCCGATTGCAGGCGTTTACACAAAAGAGTTATGGCGTAGACAAAGGGTCCACGATTGACCGAACGTCCACGATGCAGATGCGGTTCTTGGGGTGCAGGGGGGTACCGGGTTTGAGGCTTGGGGTCATTGGGTGCAGAAATTTATAAATTGTTCGAAGATTTTCGAAGACTTTAACAAACTTTTCGAAATTTGGGTCTTCAAAAATTGGTTGAGCCTTCCCAAAAAGAAGTGCACCCGATAACATCAATTATTAATGGTCGTTTTTCACAGGCACTTTGCATGCACATGTCTTATAATACTTGGGTTAAAATTTTGATTCTCAATCACATTGCGCTTTTGTTTATTAAAATGAAAATCGAAGGCTATGGATGAATTTGCCTGTTACAAAAGTATATAGTGCTTTTATGTACTCTTGGTATAGTAAATGACAATTAATAATAGTGAATAATAAGTTTTCAAAATGTAAGAACATTTGTCCTGAAGCTTGATATCACCCCACCTTTTCCTCCCACAGTTCCCTTCAAAGCTTATGAATAAATTATACAGTGAACATTCGTATCGATATCAATGGAATGACGTCCGCCGCTCACTGCCGTGAACCCCTCTCTGTTTACTCAGCTTGTCCGGACCAAAATACGCAGTCTTTGATTTATTTCGGTCGCAGAAACCCGAAGTTCAAGGTTTTTGTATCTCATGGATTTCCCCTTCTTTTAACGTCAGAGAGTGTCTATATATAACGGCGGGAATACATAATTTGGTAAGCACCTATCGTCACAGGAGATGGGATTGAATATTATCACACACTGAATTAGCTCCTTCTTGGAGAACATCTTGTATCTTGTGAAGTATTATTATACTTATTTTTAGACCCCTTCATTTATTTACAGTAAGAACAGATCTCTGTAGACATCTTAGAGGTTATTGTCATTCAAATGTTGTAACAATGTGAGAACACGATGGCTGCTGTAAGCGTAAGGTCTATTCTATCAAGATCAAGTTAAAACACAGAAAGCCATGTAAAAAAAACTAAACAATGAAATTGGTTTCTCCAAAATGTAGATACGTAAGACAACGTTGCATGTAAAATTTTCTTATCCTGTGAAACACTTGGATGTGATTTTCTATTCAAAATGGACAGGAGGGATTAGTCGGATGTGATTTTGACAATGACGGTCCAAAATCACACCCAGATCCCAAAATCACATTGAGGTTTAAGCTGTTAAATCCAGAAGTTAATGTACTCTTTGACAAGATGGGACAATACGGGCTTCAGCTGTGAATAGTAATGGAGTCACCTAATACAAGGCTATAAAAGACACTCCAGATAAAATGGCTACAACAGAGGTGGTGGGGTTGGCCAGAATTGGCCGCGCCACATTTTAGGTTGCCAGCCCTATACCACCCTTACGGTTTTCCTGGGTCCAGATCTAAATAGAGGATAAATCTTCAATAGATATAAAGCAAAGAAATTATCCCAATTTTTAGACCTATAGACCCAGGTGGGGTAACTTCCACCGTTGGTGAGACTAACTTACCTCCCCCTTCAAAGTGGCCTGTAATGCAATGATGCGATTAGTTTAAATGACTCATATAATTGGAAATGACATTAATATACGTGTAGGAAAACTTTACTTCCACCTTATAAATTGTCAGGACCTTTATAACAATTACAGAGAGTATTTGGAAAATGTTGGCTTTTGTGTTAATGCAAAAATCGCATAATTGCATACAATTTAGCAAAATGTCAGTGCATCTATACTGATGAAAATTCAGTTCTACAGAGCACAGATGCCCTATAATTATTTCACAGATAATAAGATGGTCGACGAACCTGTAGTGCCGCAATAATGTAGGAATCGATTAGCTCGATGTAATCCCATACTAGAAAATACTTCCTCAAACATCCATGCAAGAGATCTTGTAATTGTGCATTCTTCATTTACCCATACTTTATACAGCCTTCCTTGCCCCCCAATGCTTCCGTTTGGTTCGCTGCGTGCGGAGGGGAAAAATGTCAACTCGATATTGGAAAAAGAAAATGATTTGCGGCCAACTGAGAAACCTGAGAATTTAGTTGCGGCTCGGCTGAGCAGGCCCCGCTTGGAGCAAAACAACAGTCAGGTGTTGGGTTTCATCAGACCCTGTCAGAATGTCTAATTTGGTTTTGTTTGATCTCGGGATTGAACCACAGGACGACGCAGTGCCCAACACGGGCGAGGCTCCCACATGCGAAAGAATGCTATGGATTTGTGTCGTGCAAGATAACACGTTCTCAGATACCCACACGTGAATTCAGCAGCTAAATAAATACATAGGCCACAACAGTCACTGCAATTGTGTGGTTGATTTGTTCAAAACAGGAGCCTCATACACTACTTTTCGGTTAGCGTCGGGCCATTTAAGTGCGATATGGGGCAAAGGGAACACCCTCTTTTGTGTTGGTCATTGTGTTCCCGGAATCTCAGGAATTCTTTTCAGAAATCTAGAGGGGATGTGTTAGGTAACAATAGTCTGGAGTGTGTATAGTGTATGGGGACAATAAAAAAAAGGGGGGGGGGGGGTACACATATGCCCCATATTGTGCTGGGTATCTGTAAGTGGGGTGTTATAAAGTCCACGCATGTTGACGTGTATTGCAGGTGTATCAGTTTAGTTTATTCACAGGCTGGTATGCTGCAGTCGCACAGTATAAGCCGTTGCCTGAATCGGATCTGTTGTGGCTACGGCTTCAAATTTGGCCATTGACAGGCTACGGTGAAGAGCCGTAGCCATTGATAATAATGTCTGTGAGATAGTCTTACATCGGGCTGCTACTAGACATGTTGCCAAAATACTGTACAAACGCTATGACAATACGAACCATTCAAATGATCTCTTCCGGGGTTTTCTGTCAGATGTACCCCAGAAATATATGTGCACAAGAAGTTTTCCAAGACACATCATAAAATCAGGCGTGCAATTTTTTTTTTAAGTAATATTTATTGATTTCTTTGTAAGATTTTTGTCAGGTAAAGTCGGAAGTAGACAGTATCGATTCTTGGCATATTTCTATAGTGATTGGTATCGATATGATTAAAACCTATTGAATTATGCACTATTCGAAAATCACCGGGATCGCTGGTTCAGTTAATCAATTGCTGCTACAGAATCGAAGCACAACCTACACCGGGTTTGAACTCGTGAATCTGACCCCAAAAAAGTATTGCACATTAATAATCACCAGGAAGGTTTCAAGTTGGTCGTTAGCTTCACTTCCATGGGATTCGCATTCTTGTAAAAACCCCGCTTCCAAAGAATCTCATGAAAAGTATGACGGCAACAGAGGAAATCAACGAATATCACTGCTTGTAAAAGGCTAATATGCAATTCAATTACGCAACAACATTATGCCTATTCAAACGCAAATAAGCACCTCATTGCTTAAAAAAGAAACTGATCTGACGTCACTTGTACAGCACAAAGGGTAAACTATAGATCTGCACAATGAGCAAAACTAATTGGCGGAGGAAACATACGTGAGTCTGCAGTGCTCGGATAGGTATGTGGAGTCACTGTGCTTTGAGATGCTCTCTCCTGTGATCGGCAGCTTCCATTACAATAGTCGTTGGTCAGAACGTGCCTTGTTCTCTTGCTTATGGTGTGTATTTTTTCATATTTGGGAACTTGTGCAGAAAATTCAACATTGTGTTGAGCAATGCATGTATGTCACATTTCATCTGACTCCGCGGGTATCTTATACCAATGGGAAATTCTACAATGCTTTTGTTGTGTTTGGTTTTACACCCACTTGCACGAATGCTGTACAAAGGTATTACTTCAAAAATGTATGGGGGAGGGGCAGCGTAGGTGCCTGCCCTTGCCCTCCCCGTGTGATATTTTACAACACGAAGAATGCCCTCATGAGTTCACGGGGTCTCGTGTATTTTGATATAAGTATTTTTAAGCTACCCTGAGGGCCATCACTTCACAACTAGTACTACCCCCCCCCCCCCCCCCCCCGGGCGAAAAATTGGATGACCTTTTCAGAAAATCTGCAGTTGTGACACCCCGACCCACAATCTGGATACGCATCTACAACAACAAAAAAGACAGTAGACAAGATTTTAGATGCTTCATGCTCCGGGGATGTTTTCTCAGAATCTGAGAATACATTTTAAGTACATTGAGGCCTTGCACCTGATCTGACGTCACATTTGAGAGCATGTATTAAGTTCCTACTTTTATTTTTTGTAATATTAAATGACAAAAGCTACCTTCATCAGCGATGGCTGTTTAAGTTAGGCGCCAAGTACTATTGCTAAATCCGTGTCTCGTCAGCGGGGAAAATGAGGCGACTTGAAAAGAAGACATTTGCTAATTATTTGACATGTAAATGTAAAACATTCGCTTATCCATGGAAACCATTAATTCGTAATTTCTCTGTACAAGATCAAGAATAGGCTCAAGCCCAAACCCTACAATTAACACGATCACTGGGAAGGCCCATCTCACGGCGCAGGTTCCGCCATGTATGAAACCAATTCAGACACAATAAGCCAGTTCGGTATCTCAAAGGTCAAAGGTTATTCGGGATAAAATTGCTGACGTACTGTCACGCCATGTTACGCGAACGCCCATTCTGATTGAATTTAACACGTGCGCGTTGTGCGACCACCTTTTGCGTTCACACGCGCGCGTTAGGTCACGCGGGTCATTCGGGATAAAATGTCATTGTGCACATGCGCAGTTGAAATACCGAACTGGCTTATTATTGGGTGGAAAGCTATACAAGTGACACACTGTGGACATGCATTTCTAATCAATTCCCACACTTTTGGTATTTATAGTGCTGTAAGAGGGCTCCTGTATGTTACCACAGTATGTAGGCCAACTCGTTTCTTATTTACGCAAGTGGCATTGTTTTTCTTTGCATGAAAGTAAAACTTGTCCATCATCTAACCGTACTTGTCCTGTGAGTAAATTTTGTGTTCATTTCAGTTTAAATTTAATTACATAAGTCATATTTCTTATAGTGCAGAATGTAGAATTGGCAAGTTTCAGCGCTTTTTGTCCAAAATATCAGAGCCACGGAGTGCAATTCTCAGTACCAAAACTGACTAATCTATCCCCGGACTCCTTCGTTTTTACAATGTAAATGACAGATTGACCGGAAGTCGAGGTCAATTCGAGGTCATCTGCAATATTTCCACCGTGTTATACATTACAATGTATTTTTTCTTTTTCGCGAAAACGCATTATTGAAGTTTACCAGCCCAGCCCTGACAAGACAAAAAAAAACAGTCCCATAAAATTGAAATGTCCGTGTAGCTCCCATAGTACGATGTGCCCGGAAGTTCCCGCAAAATCTTCTTGCTGTTGAGGTCAATTATCATGCGCACTTGCGACAGTGGGGTACAAACGTTGCACCAAACATGGCACCGTACCATTGTAGATTTGCAAAGAAGACGGACATCTTTAGTCCAAAGTTGTACTTCAGTTGAAACTCTCTCAATACACATAGGCCTACAGTATAATATGTGTTTACCCATTACTTGGTCATCGCGTTCTTTGTTTACATTTTATTATTCTATTTTAATCTCTTTTCAGGCTCACACGAAAATTATTATCTAAAACGACCCAGATGAAGAAAAACGAGACATCTAACAGGCAGGATTCTGCCTGGTGACACGAATGTAATATACATGTACATGTAGCACTACCCATGCAACTAAACGGGTACCAGTGAAGCATCGAGCCGATATACAGTAACTGAGCCGACATTCCTCCCGGTGTTATAGTGCGAAGCTACCGGCGGTGCCGGCAAACGGCGGTGCCGGCAACCAGCGGACGAGAGAAAGAAATAAGTCGATAGCGAGTAAATTAAATTTGCTGGGCATGTGTAATACATGTAATGATGCTACTAACACTAACAGACCGTCACCATTCGGCAGAGTTACGTGCGTGTGTCCGGTTCTTGTCTTGGGCTAGCTCACGCAGTGACATCACAGACGAGATCACGAATCTGCCTGCACACACGGACCCCATTACACGCCAGACAAACATCAGAAGGAGGTTAAGCATCTGCGGCCATTTTTCTCCAGCAGAGAAATGGAGATAATCGAGTTAAAATTATAATTATTCCATTTTCCCCTTCTCTCTATATACGCCTGTGCACGCTAATGCAGGCAACCTTCGCTGGTTGACATTATGTGAGAAGACGAAGATGGAGTGGTTCGTTCAGTAAACGGGTAAGCCTTGATTATTTGATAGCGAGACTGTTTATGTTCGTATAAAGCGCTACCGGTATTGCAACGGTATTCCCTCATTCATAAAAGATATCGTGAATTATTGCGATGTAATAATGTAAGCAAAGTGATGGTTTTGCGCATATCAATGCAGATTTGACCTTGTCTTAGTTTTTCATTCTGTGTAGAAATGTACACGTTCTCCTTGGCCGTTGTAAGTAAATGCGTGCATGATGATGCGTTTCATCTTACACAAAATTCATTCTTTCCATTTACTTTTTAGAAATGTACATGTTTAAAAAAATGAATTTCACCATCTGACATCATCCATATTTGACTAGATTTGAAATTATTTGATTAATGGGGAAGTTGCTGTTTTTGTATTTCTATACGAATTATGTATGTACCGTGGTAATAATCTTTTATCAAAAATTGTTTGTTTTGCATTGGTTTTTTTTAATCAATGTTGTCATTGGAGGGGATTTGTTTTCAATTTGCAAGTTACAAAGATCATAGTTTTGTGATTCAATTTTGTTCATTAATTAATTTAACCCTCCTACTATTTAAAGGTCAAAATCAGTCAAAATTTCCTTCCACCTCCCCTGCTATACTTTTACACAGACATGATAAGAATACATGTGGTTTTGTACTATGGCAGGAGGGTCAAAAACAATCACCTTGACTGATTTTGACCCATACAACAACATGGCTCAGAATGTATGTTTGCATAGGAGGAATCAATAACATGCGATAAGCATATGAAACGAAGCTTAATTTACTGTACGTAGTGTTATTGTGTCGCAGTAATTAAATTATCATGCAAAAATCAGTTAAACTGAAACTGATAACTAAATAAGATTTGTTCTAATACACTAATTGTGAACGAATGCCTGCGAAGCGTATGTAGTCTGATAATGGCTGTAGTCGGTGGCAGTACTCCATGCTTATTGCAGATGTCACATTGTAGACATGTGTCGAGTCGGTTTCAGGCAAACAACGCAATCCATTTTGTAGTGCATGTTTCCAGTAATATAAACATCGTTAACCTTTAACGAACGTTTGGTCATAATATAACGAACATCCCTTGGATTCCAAGCTATTACATTCAATACATACCATCGTTAAGGCAAAAAAAATTGTTTAGTTGTCCTCCACACCCCTTCGCCAGTGGGGGGCGGGCGGGCGGAATCTATTATTATTATTATAATATTTTTTTACATTCCCCGGAAGTCCAACTTCAAACCATACACAAAGTAAAGCAAACACACACACATGTTGTTAGGCCGATAAACAGTTTAATATATGTAATACGGCTGCCTCTTCAGCGATGGCCGCCGGGTCCTTCACTCCATCCGAACAACACATACCGCAGCCCTAAGGCTGCCAGTGCTGACACTATCTCCTGGGGCTCAATGTCACTATGTGGACCACTTTTTGGTGGACGCGACCTTTGTGTGTTTCAGCTGTATTTGAGCTGGCTCAACATTCGACCAATAAACCTCACGAAGTTTCGATGCGGTAGCCACACTGCACATACAATCAAACAAGACTTTTACACCCAGTTTGCAATAAATGCTGAGCGTGTAAGACGCCATCTTGGCTTCCCCTGTAAATATACAACCAAAAAATTCCAAACTAAATATTAAAATATATAGTGATTAAAGAATATAATTAGATAAATGTTGAGATTTTATTTTTTCATAAGTTTATTTCTCAAAATGCGATTTTCATAACATTTTAGCCTGGTGCGTTATACATGTGTGCACTGTGGCCACTCCTTGGGATTTTTCCCAAGATCTTGGGAATTTTGGTGGGAAAAATATGGTTGCACATGCGCAAAGTGCTTATTCCGACGCTCTTTCCACAGTGTTTTCCCATCGCCTTGGGAATTCTTGGGAATTTTACTGGATGAATCTTGGGAATTTGAAATTTGATGAGTGGCCACGCTGCATTTGTGTATTTCTGTACCGTGTGTATTTCCATCGAGATATTTATTGTGCGAAGTCACACACTGATACTAGAATATGAACTTTCAAACTCTGGAGCAAAAGGTAGGGTCGTGTTTGTGCATTACAAATAACAAAATAAAGATGGAAACGAGATTGGAACGAATCAACCAGCGAAATCAATTCGAGTTTTGGGATAAAATTGAAAGAAAAAAAATTGAAAAAAAAACATTTTTGGCGCGGGCCGAAAAATAGGGGCGGGCGGTCGAGGACAACCAAACAACAATTTTTGTTGGCCTAACTTTAAAGCTAACTGTCCGTGCTCTTCGACAAATTCGATGTGTTTTTCCTTCTAAATATTTTTAATTACATGTTCTATTTTCAAGAAAACAAAAACCTATCTTTTCTTATTTTTGGGCCTCTGGAACCCTCAAACAAGTTTTTATTCTTGGTTGCTTTCGCGCACACAAAGATAGGCCCTAATTACTGTCGGGTCGCAAATAATTCCACAGAATAAATATATTATTCAGTAATAAACATGGGTTGGTTTTTTCCGTTTTTTTTCTTTTTCTATTTTGGTGGGTGGGGGGGGGGGGAGTGAAACTCGAAAAGAGCACGGAATGATCGACCACCAGGAACATTTTTAGTGGCGTTCTTCTTTTAGGGTCCGTCCGTTTATATTATATTTATTCAATTCACGAAGAAGATAGGCTAATGAATATACGGAAAATTGTGTGAAATCTGCTTGTCTTTAGTAGACCTGAGACTTAATGACGTTACACGGTGTTTACCTCGTTGTATTCGTAAAGCCGGATGGGAACGCTGTATGGTATCGCGGCATGCATTTCAGTGCATAGTTCATTCCATAAATTTGGGGCCCACAAATGTGACTTTTTGGTGTCCCTGTTACACCTGACCTGTGTAATTTCCATCAAGTATCATTAAAATTGACTTTAGACTATTTTTACTTGTTTGGCAGGTACGTTGCTTTACAAACTCACTCTTAGAGATAGAAGGCATTAAAGAATGTGTCCGGAATTGCATCTTTAGGGACATGGTGTGACGTCATTTGTACAATGCAATTGGTTTTGTCGAGAGGATGCTGTTAGTTGTAAATGAATCATTTAATAGAATGAAAAACCAGTATCTAAAAAAAGAAAACAAAAACAAAAACAAACCAAATTGGCATGTTGTCACATCAGTGGTGAACAGCATCGCGCCATTCCTTCATCAATTATAAGTCCGAAACCCCCTTTTTGGTAATTATGCTAAGGCTATTAGCAGCCTAAGTGAGCAGTTGTGGCTTCACGTGCAGACTGTAGGAAAAATAAATTGAGAGATTGGAAGGGAGCGAGTAATACATATATGATTTTTAATTTAATATGTGTCCGCGATTGGCACTAAAGGGTTTAGTACGACGCTGCATGCACACATCCATTAGAGGAAGATTCTAGATTCTCCAGACATGAATGAAATTACAAATCCATGAAGGTTTTAGAAAGTTACATTCCACATCACCCAGTAGAAAACAATTGCAAATTTGTTTTTAAAATGTATCTTTTCATAAAAATATTATTATGCTAAAACCAAGGATCCCGAGAAGTGCATAATATTACACAAGAAATGTTGAGTTTTAGAGCCTTCAAAGGTCTTATCAGCATGTCCCTTAAAAATGAAAACGTTGCATTCTTGACAGAGATGATTTAAAACTCTAACCCCTCGAATATTTTAAACATGAATATCTTCGTGCTTGAAGTATGTGTAAGACAGAATGTTTATAAACAACTCGACAAGGAATCCTTATCTTGACGGCGGAGTGGCAATGGCCGAAGACACCCTTAAAGGTTTCACGGTACTCTTTTTACTTGGAAAAACGTCTACGCTCTCGATATTCTCACACTGACAACTTTCAGATTCAATCAAATCATGTAGGGAAGGTCACGACCTTTGAAATAGTAGTCTTTTCCTCAAGCTTTTTGTATTATCGATTTGGACTTTTAGACCAAACTTTCCCATTCATACGATAGTCTCCAATGATGCATAATTTTTATTTTAGTAGTGATACTCTGTCATTAAGTAGGCCCATGTGGACATAATTGTTTTCCCTATAGAACATTTTATATAGTGAAAGATTTTGCATGCACAGAATTCCGAAATGCAACTCAGTGTTCACATTTTCATGATTGTACTCAATACACACCTACCTCTATGCACCCACAGACATTTACTTTGCTGTGCGAAATTATAAAACGAAATAGTTCGCTGCTGTAATAACATGAATTGACTCGATCAATGAATGGATATGCTGAATGTCACTGGTGATATTCATAAAAGAAAGCACGGCCTTGAAGCTATCTGCGTGAATTTCTGTTCCTAAAAATTACTTATGCACTTATGACCTCGCTGGTATTAATCATCAAGTCCTGGCGATAATGTACATTAATCGTTGCATGTCTTTCTGTATCACCAACCTGGCATAGCGATCATCGATAAGCGATTTACTTGTCATTGACTCGGCACGACATCAGCGGTAATTCCTGCACGGAGTAAAATTACCCATCTGCCCCGTCCCGTCTGCTGGGGCCTGACGCAAAAATGTTTCCCGCCCAAAGCGAACCATGCTGAGCCGTCACATTCTCTCATGTTTTGGGGCACAGCCGCGCGTGACACAGCGGCGCGATTATGCCTACTGCGCGGCTAGGCCACACTGTACTTGCACGCAATCGTTTTCGGATATATTTTTTGGGGGGGTCTTGTCTTTTACGTAAATAGTCGTTAAGTTACTCGGCGCCTTTATTGTATGCCACCGTATACATTAGCTGTTGATTCTTTTTCATCAGAGTCATTTTGAACGTGATCGTCAACATCGTCGTCACCATATTCGGCGTAACACCCACCATGCTTTATCACCATCACCACCAGCATCCCCATCACCCCTTCACCACTATCACCACAATAATCACCATTACCACCGTCGTCATTATCACGATAATTATTATCATCGTCCAGCAAATCTAACTGAGATAAGGGCGTACCAAAGCAGAAAATTCCTCAAACCGACGATGGCTATAGTACCCTAGTCTTTTGTTTGGACCCAGAGGCGGAGCTTGTTTATTTTGTTCAAATATTCAAGGCTTCAGAGTGGCAATGGAACTGGGGATAGCTGGAGAGACAGCCGAAGCCGAAGCCGAAGCCGAAGCCAAAGTGGCTGGGGTTTGAAAAATGGCTGAGACAGCCTCTATTGTTTTAATCCGCCATCTTGGCACTATCCTCCTGCGAAGCACACCGTCATCTTTAGGTTTCTAGCAGAGTTGTTAATCATCACAAGTCACATCACAAGTCACTTCACAAGTCACTTCACAATTCTGGTCTCAAGCCATGTAACAAGCTATTCAAACACTTTATAACAAAGGCATTCCTTTGTCATTGTTCATCCTATGTAGCTTGTGAGCTGACTTCTGATTGACTTGTGATCTGCCTTTTGATCTGACTTGTGATTGACTTGTGATTGACTTGATTACAACTCTGGTTTCAAGCCTATAGATCCATGGCAGAGGCTAGTACAGTGTAGTCACTGTGAACTTATAGGCCTAATTCTACTCCGCAGAAAACAACAGTCTGAATGTATCTAAAATAAATATAATGTAATTGTATCCAGTGAATGAACAAAATTAAGATATTGGTGAAATAACACGCTTCTATTTTTTCCATTATGTGCTAGTTTCTTGTAACAAGTAAAAACCACAAAACAACTATAGGTAGATTCCCTTGCCCTCGTGTTTTGTTTTTATAGAATCTCATTGTGCATCAGCTTTAGTCGCATTAACACGTTGCACAATGTCGATGCCCTGGCATCACCGTCACATTCCATTCTCACGGCTGATCTAAGAGGATTTTCTCCCTAACTACCTTGCCAGAAGACAAGGCTGTTATGTTAATGTTGTCCAGTGGATTGGTAGCTGAAGCGGATGAAGAACTAATCCGTCTTGAGGGCAGTGGTTCGAGTGCCTCCCAGTATGTTTTTTCATATTCATCCGCTGTTAAGCCGTGCAAATTGAATTGCATGTTTTCCATTTCGACTGTCAGTGTTATCTCACTTCATTTGTTTCCTGCACGTAATTGATGGATTCGGTGGTGTGTTCAACAGTTCTGCAATTGTTGATAATCAAGCGGCGAGCATGCGTTTCAGATGGGAAAGTTTGAACAATCACTTTGCTATAGTTGGTGAAAAACAAACATGCGTTGATTTTGGTGTGATGGCGGACGCCTCACTTTTTTATGCAAAAAAACACCCCGAACAAGGCTAAAAATGCCACTCGGGTACGGAGCTACAAAAAGAAAGAGAGTCAAAGATACAAGAGATAGGGATTAATATTCCTCTTGAAGCAGGAAAGATCGTAAGATGAAGGGAAACATGCACCAGGCAAAGAATTTCATTGAGATATAGAACGATGGAAAAATATTTCCATAGCTTTTCTTTCTACATCTATAGGTAAGGCTATATTGTTGGGGACAGGCGGAAAGCCGAGTTTCACGCTCAAACACCCTAACTGGAGGAACCAAGCTGGACCCAGCCGGTGGAACAGTTACCATGAAAATATCTGTAGAACAGACTAAGAGTAGCAGATGTATAGGAACAGTACTCCTTAAGAGGACGTATTAGGTTGTCTTGTAAAGTGTATAGCATCAGGAGGTAGGTATAGGTACTTCCGAGCAACCAACTCGCATGGAAGTACTCTTTGCAATACCTTAGATATACCTCTACCAGCTAAGGCTACCAGCTAGGGGAGATGACAAGTCCAAGAAGACGTAGGTCATAGACTTCTTCGCAAATATAAACCGCCTGGTTGAGACGTACGTCACAATGGTTAAAAGGGATTGTGGGAAGGAATGGGACTGCTTTTTCCTTCCCACAATGCCTTTTTACCATTGTGACGTCTCAACCAGGAGGTATTTGCGAAGTTGTCTATATGTACCACGTGACGCTGTTTTGAACTGGAAGACAAGAATTTTATGAATGGTTTGGTTCCTTGGTTCACGTTTAAATCTTAAAATGAAAGTAACATATAGTGAACACATCTACGCTCCTTTATATGTGTTCTCCTATGCATAACAACTGCAAGGTCATTGACTCGGCCGTTTTCCCGAACCCACAGAATTGCTAACGGTACGTTTCCAATCAATGGTGACTTATTTTGATTGACCCTGGCGTGAATGTCAAAATTGTTCTTGATCATACTACGGGCAGCTCATTCAATTAATTAGCTGACTCACGCCCTTGTGATTCACTGGTGTCCACTTACCGCCGGTAATCGGCATCATTTAGGCAAGGGTGGTTGCAGCTTGCTGTAAGTTTTAGCCAGAATGATATCGGGACGGAACATCTGACTAATTTTGCAGGAAGCTCTTGGGAATTACTTGGTGATGGTAGAAGTAAATCGGAGTTGATATTTTATGGGATGCATTTCAATAGTTGGGACGGCACTGGTGCAGGCTTTCCTTCAAATGATAGACAAGATGGAACCAAACGTTACCGGGTAAGAGTGCAAGAGAACTCTGACATAGAGCCCTATTTTGTTTCGAGAGGGGGATGCAGGAGACGACAGGCTAGTGTTCGTGTCCGTCCTTCCCACCAATCTCTACGCTCTCGTGTCTGTGCTGTAGATGTTTCTTCTACTTTGTAAACTAAAAAGAAACGTGCCACATGTCGTCATGTCCATATTCAGCAGAGGTCGGTCTTTGCCACACAGCTCGCTTTTATAATGGTGATGCATGCTAATGCGCTTATTTAAGTGAATCGGCCAAGTGTGCTGTGTGCACGCATGTGGTTTAATTAATTAACCTGGTGCATACGATACATGTATTCTTCTCACGTGGGTGACAGCAATGCAGCGACGATACAGAAATTGTTTTTCGGTTCAGCGTTGTCCATATCGGTTTTTGCGACACCACCCTCTTCGAGAATAACGGGCCCGCGCCCACTAGCCCTACAACCACCAAACCATCTCCTCTGTTCATGAACTCATCCATTAATGGTCAGGTATAATGGATTGTAAAACAGCATTCCAGGGGCACATCTCTGGAAGCAACCCCCTTCATCAAGTCGGTCACTGACAATTCCCCTCCCTGCGACACTTTTTGTTCTGGCCTATTGCATGGATAATGTATACCAATACCAAGAATGTTAAGCAAACATAATACAGGTACAATGTAGTTGACTTTTCAGGGGTGTAGTCGAGTCCATCGCAAGTCCCTGCAAGTCTATCACAAGCCTTCCAGTCCTAATTCCAATCACAAGCTATTCAAATGAGCTTTGACAAAGGCATTCCTTTGTCATTGTTCATCCAGTTACACGTGACCGGCTTTATGAAAGGACTTCTGACTGCACTTGCGAAAGGACTTGTGAAAGGACTTGTGAAAGGACTTGTGAAAGGACTTGTGAAAGGACTTGCAGGGACTCGACTACAGCTCCGTTACTTTTCAGATCGGTAGCATGGACACAACTTTACATGGTGCGTCCCTGTCATGAGTCATTCGCAAGAGATTCCAGTCGAGTCCCAGTTCGAAGAGACCCAACCACGTGGCCACTTCTCAAATATTGCTTCGGTTTCGGCTTCGTCTACAATAATTCCCCAGCTTCATTGCCAATCTCAAGGCCTTGAATACTCGAACAATATAAACTGGCTTTGCCACTGAGTTAAAAACATACTTTGATGTACATGTATATTAAAAAAATAAAAGTGCCCCATATCTGGCAACATCTTAGGACCTAAAGTTAAGCCCAAGCCATAGTCAAGCTTTGAGAAATGGCCACGAGAAGCATCCCACTGCTCTTGCGAGGGAAACTCTTGCGAAAGAAAACGAGAAATGTCCTGCCCGTATAAATGGCACACTGAATTGGAGGCTTCATCGGCATCTCTCCCCTACATGTGTTCTCCCCTGATCTCCCGTGGTGTCGTTGGATAGGTTCCCTCGCAGGGGCGTCTGTTCACGTGTCCCCGCCCCTTCGTTTGTTGCCTTAATGAGCCGCCGATATACGATCGACCCTCGTTCCCTGCATAGCCAGACGCGGCAGTTGTTCCCCTATGTTCCCGTTTCAAATCGATGCGATTAAATGACTCACGTGAGCGAGTCATTAGGCCAGCAGCGGCTGAAACCGATACTAAGAAAACATGTCAATAAAAATTGTCACGGAAGAAAAGAAAAAAACAATGACAACTACGAATGTCTCCTTTTCCCACCGCAGGAGGGCGCTACGAAAATAACCTTGGAGGACCAAGCAAGCATGTCCAGAAACGTAACCGAGATTAATTAAGATTGGTTTGTTGGTTATGCACAATAAAAACAATACACGAAATTTGTTCTCCTCGTCTATTTACTTTATTTATTTTAGCAGTCATTCATTTACTTTTAAAAACAAAAATCTAGGACAAGAAAACAGTACAGAAAAACACAGGACTATACAAAAAACCTTAAAATTTACTGTTCAATGTTTACAGACGAGTAAAAATGGGTATTAGAAATGGGTATTGTAAAACAACAAATCATGTTTGAAATGGTAAAAAAAAACTGTCAGTGATGCTATTCAAGATAATTATGAAAAGCTAGGAAGCGTATGCATTAAATCTGACAACATTGTTTTAAGGGAAGATTAGGCCTATACATGTCACAAATGTTCCTGGTGAGCAGGCACCGGGTTGGAGGTTGGAGGTCATAGGTCATCACCTGCCTTGTTGTTGTGTGTTGTTTGTTGCCGGTGATCTTCAACATGGCCACCAGACCGTGCGGAGTTGAACCTTAAAGAAGGTTTGGGTCCGGTACGTCTTCGCCTGAGTGAGTCCCCCTTTAAATTGCAGATATCATTCTTATGGAGGCAACAGCTGGGTGAATTATAGCTCATGTCAGTGACGATAAAGATCATGATGAACTGAAGCATGGAAGGATAATAATAGGAAAAGAAGATCTATGAACATGTGCTTGTGTCGCGGGTTTTTACCGTCTGCAATCACTATTGAGTCTGTTTGTTTCGTATACTTTTCAAGCTGCAGTTTCCAAATTGCTAAATTTACTTTTGTGACGTCTGTATGTCAGTTGAAGTATTCCATCACAACGTGCATGTAATTTTGTTAATTTTTCGATTTCCCTTGTCCGTAACACTTTGGAAAGGAATGTCTCTTGAAAATACATCGAATGTATGAAAGCAATACTTATCTACTGTCTGGCGATGTACAAATGTAGTCGACGATATTGACCGCGACGTTTCGACTGCACACTGTTAAATTAGTCTTCATCAGGCGAATATCTGCTTATTCAGATAGGTCGTCTTGGTCAGATTGCCAAAAAGCAAAGAACTAATCACGTGACAACCACAGCTTCCAACATAAAGCCTATGTTTATGCGAGTGTGTGTTGACTGTAAACAAAATTCTATATCTGGAGTCGGGGGGGGGGGGGGGATTAGACAAGGGCCATTTTGGCCATAGAGGGAAAAATGAAAGAAAATAAACACTCCTGGCAGTACTTTTCCATTGTTAATGTTTTAGAAAGATAACAAAATCACTGCTACCAAACATTGCTTTCAACCTAATTGTTTTCCCGTACAAGGAACCTGGAAGAAAGCAGGGCTTTGCTTTTGACGCCGGGAGTACGGATGGTACTTAAAGGTGTACTGCCCCAAGATTCAAAATTGCCTCGGAGTCAGTTGTTTTAGTTATATACAGTACTGAGGCAATTCTATTCGCCAAAATGATTTCTCCGGGCTTTGCTGTTGACTCAGATACGTACGGTAATCTCAAGACTTTCAAGCCTTGTCAAATGTTTGATGTCCACAAAAACACATTATGCATTCTTGCCCTTTAATTCAATTTCACTAGTTTAAAAGATTTTCAAAGTGAACAAAGAAACTGGCAGGAGCGAGATTCGAACCTGCAGTTTCTTTGTTCACTTTGGAAATGTATTCAAATTTACCTAGTCAGTTTCCCTTGTGGATTGTTTGACGAATGTATTCATAAAAAAACAAAAAAAGGACCAAACAAGCACGCTTTAAAATGAATGTATTGAAAGAGCCACGGGAAGTAATCTACGAAAAGCTTCTTTCTTGGAAGTGGGCTCATAATTAGAAAGACAGTCCCTTTAAACACGTCATCTTCAGAAACCCCAAGCAAATTAATCAGTTGTGTTGTAATGTGCTGTGTCTTAGCAGATGTATCACGAGGCGCGCGTTCGACTTGAATCGTGTGTTTAGCCCACCAGTCACTGTCCTTTGTTAATCAATATGGCCACGGTAGCGTTGAATCACACGCGTCGAACATAGCCACTTACTGTCCTGACCTAAATCACTCATTTAAATTACAATAGCTTTTGATACAATACAGCTCAACGCCCAACCCTTTGTATATCTTCTTTTTCCTAATTAGATACCGTTCGTCATTGAACAGTGAAACGGTATAGTCGGCTGTGTGTGGTTAACAGCTTGTGCAGACAGCTTGTGCAGTTTATGTATGGGAGATACTATGTACAAAGGTGCGACAGAGTGACAACAATCTAACGGAATAAATACAATGTGCATTCGACTGGCATTCGTAAGTAGTCTTTTTAATTACCGTTGGCCATTTTTTCACGGTCTTCCCTTGTGGTTTGTTTGACGAATGATTTGAAATTCGGTTAAGAGTAGCTTACTTAGCCATGGTTTGACTACACGCTAGGTAGGAAGCCTGCACAATGGTTTGAAATAACGGGGATAACTTTCCGGGGGGGGGGGGGGGGGTAGTATTGTGCAACACATTTGGCTGTATATGGGAAAGAATGCAAAATTCACGCCACTAGTTTTTGGATTTGTTCAAATTTTGTGCAGAATAGTGAACGATTTTAAATTATTTTCAAAACGTGAAATATTTCTTTGTCCTGAATTTGCTGGAAAGAATGTGGTATCCTGACGCCGATTTGTTGTGTGTGTGCAAATTATATGGAGTCATGAACATTTTGATACCCAGCACGATATGGGGCATAGGGGTCCCTTCCCTTTTTGTCGCTTTTTGTTACCGAACATATCCCCCTAGTAGATTTCTGAAAAGAATTCCTGAGATTCCGGGAACACAATGACCAACACAAAAGAGGGGGGGGGGGGGGTTCCCATAGCGTGCTTCATATGGACATTTTTACTGACTATTTCCAAATAAAATATGAACACTTTTTTTCAGTCCTAAATTCGTGTTTGTTTTTCCCCAACATATTATGTTTGATTGTTATGCACATTATAGAAATGATCTCAAGGCCTGATGACCAGGGGTAATAATTGTGAAGCGCTTTGAGATATTGTGTATAAAGCGCTATTATTAAATATTACCACATTATTATATAGGCCTATGGTGAACAAAATACTATATTCTTTCCAATGACAGAGACATCGCAACATGGTTTTGAATATGGTAATTTTCCTGTCGGGTGTATTGTGTTGCGGGAAAGAATGTAATATCTGTGTGCAAATTCTGTGGAGAATGGGAGTATTTGAGTACCGAGTATTTTCAAATAACATTGGCCCATGGACACTGTTTTTCTGTCCCAAATTCATATTTCCCCCAACATATTAGAATTGAGCTATATATAACTGTCATTCATGTTATATCATGGTGAAAAGTACCACATTCTTTCCACAGACTGAACATTATTGTATTTAGATGCAACATATGTACAAACATGTGTACGCCTCGGGAAAACTAGAACTCTGTTGGAATCACCTCGGGAGGCTGGTTTTACTATATCACTCGTAACCAGTCCATAGTTGTATATTTCAGTATCTATTTCACAAGGTTTCACTCTGTCTATTAGTAGAATTCAGATTAAAACTTAGTCTCGGACTGTTTACTATTCAATACTATAGTACATGCCTGACAAAACATGTACCGAATGACCCCACATTGTAACCAAATATTGTTATCTGAAGATAAATATATCATGCTATTTTAATTGGTGAGTGAAATAGTTCCGGAACGTTTCTTTCAAGGTTTTTGTTGGAGGGATCGTATACATATCCAACTGTGCTTTAATAAATCATACGAGAGTTATTAGGAGGTATATTTTAACATACCAAACTAAATTGTGTTAGGACTGACAAATCAAAAGCAGGCATTTGGTTGACGGACGCGCGAACATTCATTGGTGATGGGGATCCTAGTACTCGCTTTTTAAATGTAAGAAAAAGGTTTGGGGAAATAAATGCATACACAATTGAATTTCTCCACTTGAAACACGAAACGCAGAGTCTAACAAAATGTTATCAGTTCTACCTGAAATGGGTGTTTAAGTTCGATCATCCCGCGTGTTGTATATACCCCAATGACTTATTAGTCTGCACATCGGAGAAATATAACTTCCAAAGGTTTTAACTAGCTGAAAATAGTATTTGCTTAAGGCAAGTATGTTATTAGACATATGTGTGGAATGGAAATGAATTGAAGAATTCGTGTGAATCGTCAATTGCCATTATAGACATACAACCCCGTGCATCGATTGTTTAGTACGAAGTGTTTAGTGTCCGTACACACCACGGCAATCGTTGACACCGTAGAAGGTCGTTTGTGTGGAAATGCACTCTCGAATCAAAATCCTCAATCCTCACTCACCCAAGAAGATCCCAACATTTTCCAAAAACTTGTCAAAGATATGGGAACGAGTTCCACATCTCTGACCTTTATTATTCATAGCCAGGCCTCGTGCCCAGAGGGCCCATAATATAGAAACATCTGCAACTCCCCTGGTATTAGGATTTAAAGATGACTGCCTGCATCGTGTGTTGGGATGGCGAAACGATGTACTATACACAGCTGGTATCGATCGGGTGATAATTCAAGGGATGCTTTGCTTTTCCCCCTACTTTTCTCACTGCTTCTACTCAACCACACCACCAGGGTACTATAGGCACAACATTAACAGGGACAAGGTCACTGAATCAGTCGCATGGAATAGTGCATTTGATATGCAGATGCATATATTTGAGTCAATATTTTTTTTTATTAATCATGCATTAATAATTAAAAACAATCTTGACTATGCACACATTATACATTTATAGGCATGTATTTGATATATTAAACGTAGTATACAACATTTGCAAACATAAAAAAAACTATTGAATTATTATACGAATACCGTACTAGACTGTAAGTAGGCCTAAATAGCATTTTCAAGCATCCTGTGAAATCATGGCACCTGGTGTGCTGTCGTTTTTAAGAAAAGTGGAAATTGATATCGTTTTCCAACGATTGTCGGCCGACAATCGTTAGAACTTAGTCTAGTTCCCCGACCTGATAATTCCCTGAAATCTACAAATTACTCCCCTGTTTGTCTAAGGTATGGTCAGGAAACCATACTACAAGAACATCATTTTGTTTTCTCTCTGTTTTCCCAGCATCTTTGCACACACAACTTGAAACAGGTCAGTGTTACAGTATTTGCAAGTACGCTATAAAATACTAACCCCCAAATTCATTTATTTCTGAAAATTACAGCAAAAGCAAATCGTGTATATACTACGGTACCTTTAAGACTACTTCAGCTTATTGCAGCAATTTGGACTAACTTTTTGGCCACATCCATTTAGGACTAGGCCGTAATCTGCAAATCTGAATGACTAATATTTATTGATAAAAAAATCGGGGTTCGGTACCTTACCACCGTGCTCCAAGTCTGAAATAATTAGTTTTCCCTCTTTATACTTTAATTTGCCATTCATCATTTTTGACGACACTATTTCTTAAATTTATGAAATCCCAAACCGTTGAGTGCTAGCTTGTGTACTGAAGAGTAAAGAGATTATGTCTTCTGTTCATGGATATTCAATAAAAAAAGAAAAAGAAAACCAGTTGTCAGATTTGCTTTACTCAGACGCATCAAAGGGAATCAATTTAATCAAAACTTGTTAACTTAAGCCTTTTCTATGAAAAACTATTATTTTTATAGCTATTAAGATGCATGCTAGATCACGAAATATAAATGGAATTTGGGAATCGAAAATTAACATTAAAGCTTGATTGCAGTCCTGTAAATTACTCTAATTTACTCTTCAACCTTGGCAGATTCAGTGACATAGAAAATCACTGTTCAACAAAACTACAAATCACTGATGACCCGAATGTGAATTTTTATTTTTTAAAGAACATCTTATGCTCCCCGACAAAATTAATAGCCAGTCGATTATCGTCTTACCCGCTGGTCCCCTACCGAACACATCCACTGTATATCGCCCGTCGCTGGCACCCCGCCTTATACACAGATCATCCCCTCTGGATTGTCTCCCCAAACAAAAACCGAATCAGTTCCCAACGTCAGATCAGTCACTCATTCCCGGAGCATCACTTCCATATACCCCAGTCATTATTCACATTCTTGGCGGACATCCCTCTAAAGGTCTTCCCATTTCCCGTACCTTTATGCCGCTAGATTCCCGGTGCCGCTACCCGGTGAGGTCAGATGTGCGAGAAGGTATCGCCTCACCGCCTGATCGAATGCCTGCGCAGCGCTAAGACGAGGTGACACTGTCTTGAATCAACAAACATGGATGCTATATCGTTGTGTGCAGCACTGGCGGTTCAACTGTCAGTCATATTCTCCATCTTCGGACAAGGTAAGACAAACATCCCATTTTCTGTAACGTTTTGCTTATTATTACAATTTTTCGTCGGTAAAGAATTCATGAGATGTGCGTTATTGAAACATTATAGATCCTATGTAAGTAATTAACAACGTGGCATGTATTGTGCTGACAAAATGCAGAAATAGCGCTTAAAGTTTACTTTAAAAATCTAAACATATACACTTCAGACCATTTACAGTATACCCATACACAACTGTCCTTTGACATATTTGAAAAGATATGAAATCGCTCTAAATATTCGGAGGTGGTGTCATATACTCTTTATACTTTTGGTGAGTCCTAATCTTAATTGGTAATATTTAATCCTAATATTGGTAATATTATGATCCCTCTAAATATGATCGTATAGGTCTTGACATTTTGGAGCAGGACTTTTTAAACATAGAACAAAGACAATAACTGAAATGTATATCATTTAATTTTAAGGCATTGTCTCTTGTTTTACAATGGCAATTTTAATGTAAACGTTGTAAGATTTATATTGTGGCCCACTGTCATGACTTTTCATGTCAGTCAATCGAATGGTATTTAATTGAATTTTAAAAAAACATGTGTGAACCGCAAGTTTTCTTCCGAAGGAACAACATTATAGTTAAATCATCAGTAACATTAATTTAAACCTACAAAATACAGTCAACGAACATTTAGTTAAAAACTATCCAATCTTATGATATGTCATTTCCCATTGTGTTACATGCTTTAGCCATTGCCGCACCTGGATAATACTCCTTTAGCAAAAGGCGACCATTATGCCCTATATACAAACCCTTCCTCGGATCGAACACATTATTTCACCGAGTATTCACATGATGTTTTAAACCTGCAAGCCTAAGATTGTATCTGACTCGGACTGCAGAAGATCCGTTTCCGAGACGTCAGGGATATGACATCAGTACAAACTACCCTGCCCACATTGTGAATAATTTAAGCCAACGTAAGAGCGCAAGCACAAAAAAAAAACACCTGCCGGGATCTTGAAGTGTTTCTCTGTCATTCAGCAGATTGTTTATTTTCAGATGCCAAAGTGACGAGCCATGCTTAAAAAATTGTCACGAGAGTAAATTGTTTTGTTTGGTTTTGTTGCAAAAATGCTTGCTGTGTTCGGCACAGTTATTATAGCAATTACTAGTTCATTTCAACAACAATGTACCTTCCAGTTCACACGATGACTTTAGTGATGTCCTTTTTCTACCAGTCACTTTCGATCGAGTTACTCAGGTTGCATGCATTACTTGGGGCCAAATCTGGGGATATTTTACAGGTAATCGAATTTTCAGCCAATATTTTAAATTTGTACTGAAAAATATAGCCACTTTGTGCTCATGTCTTTAAAAAGAGCAAACATGAAAAAGTGACAGTTACTACTGTACGTGGTATAGGTTGTATTCGTGAAGTCACCTGCCTCAGCAAACGCATTTCAGCATCAGTTGACCAAACGACTTGTCAGAAACACATTATCAGAAATCAAACAAAATTGCCTATACTCAATACATGGTACAATGAGTTGTACAATGAATTACTTACACCAAGAAGGCACCGCCTTTCATGGATGTAATCTGTTTGGTGAAACAATTTCGTCGTACAATTTGTTTTCGACTCTTCGAGCCTTCTGTTCATGCATAGTATAGTAGCCTACCAGCGGACATGGCATTTGTATTTAAAACTGACTGTAACTAGAATAGTATACAAATAATGAATGTTTATGAGTGTGATGGTAAGAATAATTTCATGAGGTGACAGATGTAATGTTCCATTCTACGAGGCGAAGCCGAGTGGAATGGGACATTATATCTGTCACCGAATGAAATTATTCTTACCATTGCACGAATGTGAAACATTCATTATTTGTTTTATACAACGCCTGAATAAATCCGACAGATTGCATGCATGGATTTCTTGGTGTACAACGTGCCGTTTACCTTCTCAGTTCGCATGTTAGCAGCGTCAGCATCGCCTAAAAGTTCCAATATTTCGTCGTCTGTTAGGAAAACAAACCGCGGTTCGGAAACACCGTCCGCCATTTTGTGTGAATGACAGCTTTGACTGGTTCCCGGTCCCGTACGTATATAATATACATTTGAAGTCCGAAGGACAACGGAGGGACCGGGAACCAGTCCAATGACAGCTGTGTTGTAGCGGCGGGGAAGTTTTATCAAACGCGTTACCGTTTGATAGAACCGTTTGATAGAACCGTTTGATAGAACCGTTTGATAGAACCATGTGATAGAACGTTTTTACTTAGGCGGTGCGGGGACGCGTCCTGCGATGGGACGAATAATTCAATGCACGTGATCGACGATCCACCAATCGGATGGCTGGGATTTATTCAGGTGTTGTATAATACGTATTATACCGTTTGATAGAACTTCCCCGCCGCCACAACAAGGCTGTCATTGGACTGGTTCCCGGTCCCTCCGTTGTCCTTCGGACTTCAAATGTATATTATATACATATGGGGACCGGGAACCAGTCTAGGCTGTCATTCACACAAAATGGCGGACGGTGTTTCCGAACCGCGGTTTGTTTTCCTAACAGACGACGAAATGTTGGAACTCGTAGGCGATGCTGACGCTGCTAACACAAAGAGACAAATTAAATATGCAGTCAAACGATTAGAGGAATTTGCAAGACACGCAGGAACAACAATTAAAGCTTTAACTGATTCGGAACTGGACCACTTTTTGTCGCGGTTTTATGCGGGACTGAGAAGGTAAACGGCACGTTGTACACCAAGAAATCCATGCATACAATCTGTCGGATTTATTCAGGCGTTGTATAAAACAAATAATAAATGTTTCACATTCGTGCAATGGTAAGAATAATTTCATTCGGTGATATATGGAATGTCCCATTCAATCTGTCACCTCATGAAATTATTCTTGCCATCGCACTCATAAACATTCATTATTTGTATACTATCTAGTACACGGTTCTGACATGATGTTACGTAAATTTGTAATGGCGACTTTTCTATGGCTAAATCCCCACAAACATCTAAACTGCACAAGGTTTCAGGTAATAGCCTCATATAATCCATAATGTATGAATTTAGACACAATAAATTCATTTCTATCTGTCAACTTCATTTTGCCTGCCATCTTTTTTACAGATAAGAACACAAAGTATAGCCACATCTCAGTAAAAATTCAGAATCTCAGGTGATACGCCTCATCTCTAAATATTGCCCTACAGATAAGACATGCACGCAAAGTGACTTATGAAAACGATAGCTAAAAATGAACACCATACATATACACATGCGTGCAGAGTGGAAAAACTACCAGAACCGAATTAAATTGCCTAAATGCGATACAATGTTCATCAATCAGGTTTCCAGCGGGTTAAATTGTAAAACAAAATGATTGGTAAATTTGACCCCATACAACACAATTACATCTCGCCACAGGTTTAATAAATGCAACTGGACACACTGAAATAGCAATCAAACATCAATTAAGATAATTTTGTGGTCTAATTTCTTCTTTTGGGACAGAGCCACTGCAGGTTGGGCTTAGGGCAATTAACATATCAAAGCAAGCATAGCACATTATTACTAGGTAACATACGGACGCGTTTACGGTTGCATGACCACAGTTTGATGTGTATCAATATGACATTTCAAGAGATAATCATTTTTCTAATGACGGTCAAGGCATATAGACGAATTTCACGTTAGCCCCGTCTGCGCATTCCGAGTTGAAAGCGAGGCTCTCTGTGCTAAACATCACAGTGCTATTCAACAAATTATAATGAATAAATTGCGGCATGGGTACAGCATGGTCAAGCTTCATCAAGACAATAAATCGTCCACATTCTTAAATAAACTTAGTTGCATTAGATTTGTTTTGGATAGACAACTCGATCAGCGACTTTGGAAAATCCGAAGGATTTTACTTGTGCACGAATGGACGCGACGTAAGTTGTTTAATTAGCACTGAGAGTCTTGCTTTCGAACCCGGAAGTGCGCAGATCGGTGTTTTTTCATCAAATCGGGATTATTTTTGCTCGTCTCCGAATCGGAACTATTTTAGAGTAAGGCGCTTCACTACACGCAAACTTCTCCCGAGATTCTGAAAAAAATATAATGATGTGCTGGTTTTTCTCTTAGTTCACCGTATGTAACAATGTTTTTAGCTTGTGTTATTTTCCAAATTTTTGTATGTGCCTAGCTTAATAAAATGTTAAATTTAAATAACTTCATGGCTATATTAACTGGAATCAAACAATTAATCTATAATGTTAGCAACAAATGGTACTCAGAAAAGCAACATGACTAATTAAGTGTGATTAATTATTTAGAAAAATAGTAATTGTACTTAACTGTGAAGCACCCTTTTTAATTAATTGGCGGCCTTTAATAGTCAACCGATGCCACAATTGTGGAGTTGAAAAAGTACTAAAGGCATTGCCGCAGTGATAAAAAAGATAAGCAATCGACGATTAAATCATTGAGACCATTCTCCCAGATTTGTAAATACAAAAACTCTCATTTAAATGTTTGTACAGCGGTGAATTTGCTTTTTGTGACTCAATAGCTTTCCCGTGTGGAGGACGCCAAAAGATGAATCGGTTTACTCCCCTCTTTGCATACAGGAATTTAATCAATTTGAAGCATTTTAACTTCTTGAAGAGGGCTATCCGGAGTCGGGAAGGGAAGTGAAATAATGACCCAGTTATTCCTTGGACAGCTAACGATGCAGTTGCATCACACGGATCTGTCATCAATCTTTCCTCAGGAATCTCACAAATTCAATCCAAAATGATGCCCCTTTATCTGGCTTTTTATGGCTGCAATTTTGAGTGATTTTCCGCATGCTTCAACAACAACAGCCGTAAATTGAAGCCTTCATCCAATGAATAAAATCTGTGTTAAGTTAAACAACGTTTTGTGAAGTGACCGTATAGCCACTGTGTAGTAGATGCTATTAGTTTTAATAAGAATCATTAAGGATGTCAGATTCTCAGCCTGAACATGAGTTATTTGCGATAGAGTGTATACCTACCTTTATACTCGCATATATACTGATCAGTGTGATCAAACTGCTTCAGAATATTTATCACAATCACAATCACGTTATTAACAGTCATTATGCTTACTTGCATTACATTAAGCAAATGAATAGAACAATGAAAATAAGGAAGCTATACATAAATGAATTAAATACCGAACAACTTCGAGAGTGAAGTACGGCTTTTGTTCCCAAACATACGGACAGACGAATACAAACGGCGGACAAAGGTCAGTAATGACAGACAAACTGGAGTAATATTCAAACATCGATATTCAGCCAAATACCATCAACAATTCATGAATAAAAAGTAAGTACATGTAGTGGTGTATATTTAAAAAAATAAATTAAGGTGGATAAAGTAAGGGATGTTTCTATGGGGTCAGGGAGAATATTTCAGAACGTTGAACAAGGACATTTTGCTTCTATTACGTGAATTTGCATTATAGGGCCTATATATTCATGAAGCTAAACGTATTCATAAAGAAACACTTTTTAATGAAACCTCGCGTGGATGCATTTGTGCATTTTTTGTTTTTATTAATATATAGAACGTGCCCAGTATTGCTTAAATTATGGTATTTGTCCTTTTCAATTTATTTAATTGGTGTATCAATTTCGCGCTCGGCATTATTTATAGACGTCGACCTTCAACACGAAACAGCCGTCGCATTTGGCTTCCCTCCTCCTCCCGTGATGATGAAATCCAAGGCTCTATCAAGTTCACGCTGACAGCTGGTTCGTTTGTCGTCCGCCGTTCGTTGGAGGGGGGGGGGGGGTGGGGGGGGGGGGGGGGGTCATCACGATTATAGGTGAAGCAGTAATTGCGCGCGTGTACACGCTAAGATTAATCAACCGCACCCGGTCGTAAACTCCGTGTACTTTCCCCGGAACAGACTCTACAGTCAGAGCGGGTTTCTCTCGGACCACTCTGCCGAGTCATCACGGCTGTGTACGGAGGGGAAGTAGAGCTCTTTATGCACCGTTGCATATATTTTATGATGATGGCACGTACGTCGCAACTATAAGATGAGTTTTTTCCTGCCTACACTGTTGACAGACCCTGCGCGCGTGAACTGTCAGTACAGTGAGTTGATACCATGAGACGCGTGAATCCCCCTCCCCATGGTTGTGAGCCTTTGACCTGGAGTAGCCTCGTTTCCATTGCCACTTCCTGTCACGTGATTACCTGCAGGCATTTTCTAGACTTCATCACCTGTAGTCCAGACTTGAATTGATATGGTGTGAAGTGCTGGAGAAAATCAAATGGTTGGACTGCGGTTACAGCCAGGCTTATGATTTAATCCCAATCAGGGAATCGCGTATTTCAGAGAATCGCGTAAAAACAGGCCTTTGAAATTAAAGATGTAATTACTGGCGACAATTTCAAAATACAAATTATTGCTTAGAAATGATTATAAGAAATGAGTCATTAGGGCGACCAACTCTGTTGAAAAAATACATCTTTGGGACATTGGAACTTAAGAAGACTTTTTATGCATCCCTAAGACTTCATTATGTATGTTCAGAATTTTGTTCTAGCAAATGTTCTTATTATTCCTCGTGAAAAAACATTTATCTGGAATATTTGGATAGGGAAGATTAAGTTGGGATATGGTTAAGGTCGTTAAAGTTGTGCACAACTCTGTGAGATTGTCTCTATTAAGATGCGTTTCCAAAATTGCGTTTTCGGTCCGTGCCGGTCCGTTTAGAACTGCAAGTAACCTATAGACATATAACGCAACGGACACGAAACGGACCGCAAAACATACCGTAAAACCCACGTGTCGGAAGCCAGCTATACCGTTTACCACAGTAGTATACATAAGGTTATCTATAAATTGATCGTGCAGTATTTTTGACACACTGAAATCTAGTTCATCATCAAGAGACTGGCTCTTTGCTTTTGTTTTAAGAAACGTTTTACCTCGTTGAAGGGAAGAAAATGCATTTCCTTGGGTTCAATATTGGGTTTTGCCCTTCACCGACGTACCGTACTTCATGTCCTTGTATAGCTGCAATAATCGTTCACCGTAGGATTCCCTATCATAATGTTTCCACCACATTCAAGACAGGTCTTCCCCCGCTAACTCCGACGCGTTAATGATATGATTAGACGCCCATGGCGGACTGGCCCGATGGTCTGAATTTAAGTCTGTTTAAAAAAAGACTTTCATATCGGGTTGTAAGATACTAGAGGGTAAATGAATTACATTAGAGCCGTGCGATGTTGACATTAAGACGTGATTGGAAGGCTGGGATAATTGCATCAGCTTTCTGTCCCAACTGACATTATTCTTTTTGGGCGAAATACCTGTTTATACTGAATGTGTTTTATAACGTAAAATCAGTAGAAATTTATATAGGCACTATAGAGGGCATATCCTGCCCATGGGCAATTCCACAGCAATAGGGAAAATACTGAGAACAAAAATCAAACACTTCGATATGTTTTTATGTTTGGGTTGCATTCTGCATAGATTGTGGACAACAAATCTCTGTTTTCCTAAATTAGGCCTATACCTGTCAATATTTTGTAAAATAATATTTTTAAACATTTTTGTGTGGTTTCTCCAACGTTAGTGACGTGACGTAAGTGATGTAACCTATAAGTACCGATTTAAGGCAAGTCCTGCCTAGATTGCTATGCTAATTTGAATTAATGTTAATTTAAATGTTCAGCTCTGACCCCTATTATGTTTAAAAAGACAGGTATACTTTTCAAGTGAGTTCAGCCAGTTTAGAAGACAATCGGTGTTAACAGTACCCTTAAAGACACCATGTCTTTTTTGTTTACGTTAGTGACGACCAATAAACTGAATGGTCAGAAAACAGGAACCAAAGTTCTGAGTTGTTCTTTGTATCTCTTGCTAGACCTCACCACCAGGCTGTGAGGGATAAAATTTAACTTTAGTGACGGTGGAATTGCCCCATTTGTGCAAAGAGTTCGTGGTGGTATGTACTTGAGGCGCAAACTATAAAAGTAGACCGTTTAAGTGCATTTTAGTGTCCAAATAACATTCTTATAGGGAGACATTGGGCATCAGGGAGACTTTTTTCTAGAAGTAATTTTTGTGGTTTCAATGCTTGGAAAAGCTCCCAATAGATTCCCAAAGTTTCAAGTACATAGGTCAAAGGGTCTTTTTAGAATATGCATAAAGTTTATATACGAGTCGTCCATATATATAGCATATGACTTATTTAAATCAACAAAAGTAACTTGCTTAAGTTCGAAACAATAGGCCAGCTAATTTTGTTGATTTCTACATTTTAGGTCAATCCAGTCAGTTGCCAGTTTGCAGCAGTTTATTTCATTTTCATCTCACTTATTTAAATCTGACAAAAATATAAGGCAAAGAACAGGGAGATAGACAGTCCAGATCCAATGACAGACAAAGCAAAATGAGAAAAATGATGCTTCGGTAAATTAACATTTTAAAGGTATGACATAGCTTTTATAATGACCAAAAATATAAACATAATTAGATTGAATCGGACAGCTTACTGTTGACAAAGATTATACCAGTACCAATTCTCCTGATGGCCGACCATTGCTGGAAATTGATTTTAAAAATCCACTTTTCTTCAGAATGAAAACACACCAGGTGCCATGATTTCACAGGACCTTGAGGCAATTATTTACTTACAGTCAAGTAAGGTACCGGTATTTCATAATAATTCCGTAGATTTGTTTTTTGATGTTTGCAAATGTTGTGTATATATACCTGTAAAACAGAACGGCTGTTCGCTATTTGCTCATGATTTGGATTACGGATTGAGCTCAAATTTTCGCAGATTTGGAACTTCATGTTCAGTCACACAAAGTATGTCTGCAACTGTATCAGCTCAACCATTGCTCTGTGGCTCAACCAATGTCGTATCATACCTTTAAACCTACGGAAGTACGGTCCCTTGAAAGGTCTCTAAGTGCTCCCCCAATGACGAGTCCTTAAGTTTTTCAAGCCAAAGCAACTCGCCTCGACCATAAAACAGGCCGGAGATGATAAAACGTCTCTTCAAATTAATCGACAGCGATAAGGAAGCCACGCGAGCCGAAAGTGAAACCATCTCGAAATTCCGTCTTCAGAGCAGAGCGATATTCGCTGGAATCCCAGGCATTCGGCCCAGAGAGTTTTCTCAAACATTCGTCACCAGATATATTTTTTCGGCCCAGGCATCGTAAAATTTCTGGGGAGGGCTGGGGGAAAGTGTCTGTTTTCACATGACATTGATGTAGCGGGGCAGTTAATTGGCGGTTTCATGCCCCGGGTAGTACAGTAAAACGAAATGGTGTTAAACAAATGAAAGAAAGATGCATTGCTCTTGTACTTGATGTTGCAGAAGATGAAAGTAAATCCGTATTGTATTCATGGAGGTCTGCCTCTACATGCCTTCTTATGTTACACGACAAAAACAGAACTATGCTTTGGTAGGCTTTTGGTGGCGTAAACACATAGAGTACCGAAGTCTGACGTCAGTTGGCACGACAACTGGCTCCAAACAAATAGAGATTTCGACTGTTCCTTTGTTAAGAACAGCCAGTCATGTTATTGACACAAAATAACAAAAGTATTCTGGTTCCAAACATTGCATTGACGTCATCACTTCGGTACTCTATGGTATTCGCGGACTTGCGTGATAGGCCTAAAGGCCTACATGCATTATGTTGTCACATTATGGACAAAAGAGTGCTCATCATGGGCGTCGCCAGAATTTTTTCTAGAGGGGGGGAAAACAGTCACCAGAAAGCAGCAAAGGGAGAAATCACCGGCCGTGGAGGGGGGTTGCTGGACATCACTCGACGCTTTGTTCAATACCGCGATACTATATATATAGGCATATTGTATAATAGCAGGTTTCGAGTGTTAATACATTCAGTTGAGTAGGACATTGACTTCGCACCTCGTCTTCTTGTTTATGTATTTTTGTTTGTTTGTTTTTCTTCTTTTATTTTGTTTTGTTTTATTTTATTTTATTTTATTTCGGGGGGGGGGGGCATAGACAGTGTATGTACACCTTTACTAAAAATAGTACATGTATGTACACTTAGGCCTACACTAAAATTATTGAATACTGTTCTCTTTCCCTCGGTCAGGGGTAGGCCTAGTATCACAAGCTGTTTTGGCTGAGTTTGTAACCGTCAGAACAGTTGTATTTCATCTCTCACTTGTGGATGGTGCAAAGACACCTCCCTTAGACAACCCTTTGGAATTTTGCACTTTTCTCAGATTTTTGCGGGTTCCCCATCGAATTATAACTGCATATGATTGGATAATATTTCCCAATAGGTATTCACGTGATTGTACAGCGATAGATATATTTCAGAACGCCCGCGGCTACATAGCGTGGTTGGGACCTCCCCATGTTGCGATGGATCAAGAATAAACCCGTCGATCAGGAGTAATAATACATGCGAGGGATATGAATGCTCGTGTTGTTATTATTGAGTTTATTCGATGACGTACATGAGCTATATAGGGCTTTTGCTCGCATAAACAATAGCGAAGATGTAAACAAATCTGTCTTAGCAGTTATTGCATTAATGTATGTATTTATAGATTCAGGCTCCAGTACCCCATTCTTGGAATACAATAATCAGATTCGGTCTTTAATTGCGGTTAATGTAAGTATCTTGGTGTGGTAATAGATGATAAGTTAATGTGGCATGATCATGTAGATTACATTGTTGGAAGAATGAAATCCCGTCTGTACTGTCTTAGGAAGTTGAATTCATTCAAGGTGAACCCTTCCATTTTAACAATGTTTTATAATTCAGTTTTATTTACTGTATGGAATTATTGTCTATTCTGCTGGGGAGGGAATGCAGCCCAGACAGAGAAAGATCAAATCAATAAGTTGGTGAGGCAGGCTGCAAGGGTAATCGGAGGAAGTCATGATGACGTAGACTCGGTCTATTACCGTTGTGTGAAAACTTAGTATTGTTCGATTTGGAATGATGAGAGTCACCCTTGACATGAATTTTTCGCCAAACAAATTATTTCGCGTAGTGGTAGGATGAGACTGCCAAAACCTGGCACAAAATCACGACACCCGCGATCATTTATACCCAGAGCCATCTCATTTCATAATTCAAATATTCAAATTTATTGACATTGATAGTGGAAGTGGTACATTTTAATATGTGTCAATTATATCTACATTTCATAATCTTATTTTTTAGATTGTAATGTTAAGTGTTTTTGTGATGTTGTAAATATTAATATTTATATCTTTTCTTATTGTACCGGTGAGCAAATGTAATTTCATTTGTGGATCAATACCATAATTCAATTCTATTCTATTCTATTCTATTCTAGGGATCCGGAAGTGTTGTGTTAGGTGGTTCACTGCACTGCATACAAAACAACCAATCCCCAATCTCATTTGTTCATACAATTAACCCTATAACTGAACTGATTACATTTTAAATTGTAAACGAGCTGCGGTCTAGCCGTACATATATTGGTTAAGTCATTTATTTAACTGCCGTTACTGTTGGTGAGGTATACATTATGTTGTTTTTGGGTGCATTTTGGTCTTCTTATTTTTGTTGGAATGTTCTAAATTAAACGCCGAAAATCAGGCAATTATTAGTATTTTGGCATGATAATTTTTTTTAAGTCACCAAATACAGGGCTAAAAGCCACTAAGTAAAGGGCTACAACAGAGGTGGTGGGGTTGGCCACATTTTAGGTTGCCAGCCCTACCATCATTACGGTTTTCCTGGGTCCAGATCTAAATAGAGGATAAATCTTCAATAAATTATAATACCAGACCTAGTTCAGACCTATGGACTCGGGGGTGGTTATACCTCACCGTTGGTGAGACCAACTCGCATCCCCCCATTGAAAACTGTCGCTTTCTAAAATAACGTTCTCCAAATTCATTGGTGTACCTCTTATCTCCAAATTAACAATAAACGTATTGTTTTTTGCAAATACGAATCGTAAGGGATAAACTTTAAATGAGTGTGACCTTTCGATCATATAGCAGAATCTTGTATGTGTTTCAGCAATTTGGGTGAAACATGTATCCCGTGAATTATTAACAACAAATAAAAAAAGAATTGGAAATTAATCCAAAATGTTAATTAATTCGAAATCCCACAAGGTATTTCCACTTGATCTCCGTATATCAACCCCGACCCTTTCAACTTTCTTCTGCGTTCCGAATACTGTCTCGTTGGATAGACGTTAGGCGTCTGCCATTTAGAGTAAAAGTATAGTTCATTGAATATGGAGTGTATCGAGCACAATTTCAATTTCTGCAACAATTATTTCGACCATAATAGCACGCATGATAAAACCTATATTATTTCCACATTTTATTCATGACAATTGGAGTTTCTACTGAAATTCTCTCCGGATGCACCATTGTGCGTACATTCTAGAATTGATATTTTGTGTCAATTTCGTATCGAGGATGATTTTCATTTTTTTTTTGCCACAGCGATTTTAACCATACTGCAAGCATATGACATCTTTTCCACATTTTATTAACAGTTTCTAATGAAATTCCCCAGTATGCAATAATGCGCCTGGTGCTGGCAGGATTTGTTACATGCATTTTAGAATCGATGCTTTCACGCACGTGACCATTTCGTCTTTTTCGTATCGAGGAAAATTTTTTGCTGCAATGATTTTAACCATACAGTAATGATGAAAGTATCATTTCTATGTATGTAACTCAGTACAATGTTTATATTGAAATTTCCTCGGTATGCAATAATGTGCCTGATACATGCAACATTTATACACATCGATGTTTCTGTGCATGTGTCTATTTCGTCCATTTCATATCAAGAATAATTTTCAGTGGCTGCTTGAATGATTTCAACCTTCAGTACAGTCGCAATTTCTACTGAAATTCCCAAAGTATATAGGCTATGTGATAATGTGCCTGATGTATGGAGCATTCAAACGTGTTATAGAATTGGTGCCAGCACGCATGTGTGGTAATTTGCTAAATGAGCGCTGATTCAAATCGTAAGCCGTGTTTGCCTTAAACTAATTGTATCCGCGCGATAAATTTTCAGCCGTGTCCAATTCATCTACCCGTGTTGCTCATTATAGAGGTGTAAGGGATGACGCCCGCCAACCGAGAAGGTGACGAAGGATAGATAGGGCGCGTGCTGAAAGACACGATGTAATTTAGGGTTAGTGAAAAGTTACACAAGGCTTATTAGAGGACTAATCCACGCCAATCGATTCTTCGGGTTCTGAGCTATTTGGCCTCACACGATTCAAGGCTAATACCGAATCCTTTAAACAAAAGAGATAACAGACGTGGTTCGCGCTGCGCCATTTTAAATAGAAATCTGTCTGTTGGTCTTGTGGAACGTGAAATGGCGCGATCTTTACTACATTAAAGCCCGGTTCATACTTCATGCGAATGCGTATGCGAAGCGAATTCGTCAAGGTAACGGAGAGCGTCACAATGAAACTTCAATTGTTGACGTCATGAAATTCGCTTCGCATTCGCATTCGCATGAAGTATGAACCGGGCTTAAAGGATACAGACTTATTAATCACTACAGCGTCTGTAATGATAATGATTATTTCGTGGAGACTTGGACAAGCTAGATTTCTGCATACATCGCAGTCATGCGAACAAATTCCCAGTTCAACCCAAAGCTGTCAACCAAATCCATGCAAATTGTCATACGTATACCCTTATATACGAATAGCCCACACGTACCTATTGGATTTTGTGCACAAAATGTAGACGCAAACTGTCCCACAATGCAGTGCAGCATATACCTTCACTACACACTTCCGGGCTATCCGTGACGGGGTCTGTATACGAGGAATGACTTTTGAAACATGATTTTATTGATATACTGAAGGTTTGCTATATTGGAATTGTTGCTGTTGCAGGTAGATCTCAAAATACATTTTCACATCAGGTCAGATTTCGGGAATTCGTGGTTTAGATATGTATCTGTGTTGATACTGATCCAACATAGTCTGCGTGTTTAAGTAATGCAATGTGTGTTACACTCAGCTTATGTTCTGTTCAATGGGAGTTTTCCCGCATCCACGTTGCAAGATAACAGATGATGGCGTGGTAATCGAGTTCTCGGTACATCTGTTGGCGATTTGCAGGGAATGTTTCACATGCTCGTCATTTGAACCGTGTAGTAAGCTCTTGCCGATTGCTATCGACTTTAAAACCGTGTATGTTGTTCTTTTTGATTTGCGTGGTATGTTAACTCATTTCATTTCATTTCATTTCATTTCATTTCATTTCATTTCATTTCATTTCATTTCATTTCATTTCATTTCATTTCATTTCATTTCATTTCATTTCATTTCATTTCATTTCATTTCATTTCATTTCATTTCATTTCATTTCATTAGTTTTGAAACAGGGTTGGCTGATTTAAATCACGTTGATTTAAATCGGCCAACCCGGATGTGAAAAGGCATTCGAGCTGGCTGATTTAAATCACCGATTTAAATCGCGATTTAAATGGCGATTTAAATCAAATGTTTTTTTTTTTTTTAATCACTGATTTAAATCACTTTTTTGAAAAAGTCTCATATTTTTAGCAAAATAAATGAGGGTTTAAATGTTGATTTAAATCAGCCAACCCTGATTTTGAATTTTGAATCCCTTCACAGCCCAGGGCTGATTATTGTCAGATTGAATACAATCAAAATCATTTAAAATGTAAACATAAGCACGTTTAACACAATATTACAAAATGTCAAGAAAAATGTGTAAAGAGCATCATAGTTCGATGTCAGTTATTGAAGTCGTATCTGGACATCCACAAGCTTCTTGTATCCATCGCATTTAGCTGTCGTTGATTGATTTTGTTTTACGTTTTGGCGCCAAAATGGAATAATGGAACCTCTCGGTAAGACTCGTTAAGATTCAATTTTGAGTAAATAGAACTATATATGGAGTGCCGTGGCCAGTTCGTCTGGTGCATCAAACTCAAGGTCATGTTGATAATTCTACAGATTGTGGGTTCCAACCCAGCCGTGAGGCCGTGGTGCTTGTGTCCTTGAGAAAGACATTTTATCACCGATTGCTTCCGTGGCTACACCTATGAGTAAACGGGTACCTGTGAGGCAAAGTTGGTTGTTGTGTTGGAATTAGCCCGTTGCGCGGAAAAAGCAGCAATCGGGTTGTATACTCTTCATAGCTGAGATGGTCTAAGGAATGCTTCAAGGGCCTGATGAGCAGGGGTAATAATGCAGCACATTGAGTGCCATGTTGGTAGATTATTGATGTGCCACGGGCTTGTGTCTTAATAGTAAATTTGAAAAATTGCTCCACTTAATTACCGTATCTCTGTAAAAAATATACAGTTACTTTTATGGTGAATAATGATAAACATTACGTGAGTAATAAACTTTGACTCAATCAGTTTGTTTCCTTTCAGCCTTCGTGATTTCAACGAAGACGGCATGTTACAAATTGTCGTAGTTGTACAGTCAGTACACAGTTGTATAGGTCATTGAATGCCCCAACGGTCCTGGTAACATTATAATGAGATGCAGGTTCCGCACATTTAAGAATCCCGCATCATTGATCTCAGATGTTCAAAAGGGCATGATTGATGATTGTGCCTTCGTCCCGCCAAGCTTCTCAATCACTGCTCCATAATAAACCTCGAAATCAGCCGCCCTTCCATCCTCACCACCGGTAAATATTTTTGTGAATGGCACCTAAACAAAAGGCGCGTACGTGCAGTGCTGAAACCCGCTAATTCATTCCCGCAAATTGTTAGCAGAAAAAAAAACGCGCGCCAATACAGCAATTTCCCCGTTTTCATGACGGCGACCTGACCGGAAAGCGCAAGAATAGGCAGAATGAACCACAACTGCCCTTAAGTGTTTTGCGCGCGTAAGTATTACATGGAAATGGTTATTCGCACCAGAACATGTGATCCCAGTAATTAAATTTCTGCGAAAGCTCTGGGTCGTTGAGAGCGGTTATTATAGCCCGCCATCATGGCAATGTCAGCCGGAGCCGGGAGCCAGTGCGAGACAGTTTCCGATCATTTGGGGTTTTCATTTAGGGGCCATACCGAAGTATAGGCCTAATCGCGCCATTTGGGAATTCACTTACCTCCTGAATAGAGAGCAGAAATTATTATGTGGCCTATTGTGCTATGTATGAAATAGCGGTACAAAACCTTGAAAATGGTTTTCACCTCATAAACATTTCGATGAACAAAGCTCAATTTGAATTCGCAACAAATCTAAAAGAATCCATTCGCAAATTTCAGTCCTTAAAACTGATGTTTTCAATTTAGAAAATCATTTTAGCTGAATGAGCCTTAATAAGCCAAATATTTGAATTACAGTGCGCCTGCGCAGAAATTGAAAAAAAAATGGATAAACAAATTTTCGCAATGTATAAAGTGATGAACGATACAAGCAAAATTCATCTTTAAAAAACCTGTCTCAAGCTCTGGGTGTCACTATCTTTTGTGGTTATCGAGATCAACAGATTGCGATCAACAGATCACAATTCTGGTTTCACCGGGCTTACTGATCTGTAATAAGGTTTGTTTTAATTTTGGGGTAGATAGCAAGAACAAAAATGAAAACCTCAATTTAGGTTACCAGTTTCCCCCATTTGTACACAAAATTGAGCCGTCTTTATCCCAAAATGGCATGCGATTTTTATCCCCTCATGCACATGCGCTGTGCAGCCGTACCTAATTTATACACATTTTGAAGTATGTTTCCTCGTACGATACAGACAACTTTATAAAAGAAGTTAAGTACATGTAAACCGATTGCATTATAATCTGTATCGAAAGTACCTTTAATTAATGATCGGCCTTATTATCGATGTGTTGTCAACGTACTGAATGAAGCACAAGATAAACATTCGCCATTTGACGGCCACATCGAGGCCATTGTGTGTACGATGCATGTACTTGATGTGCGATGTATGATGAGTGTCTGTTATGACTTTCATAATATATGCTCATATCACAAACGCCTTCCATCCAATAATGTTAATCACACGAATCTTGTATCTAAATAATAAACCAGTGCATTGGGATTTTACATATTGCTCTCATCTTCAAGGTCGTACCTAGTGACCTTTTTTGCATTGCCTATTGTACAGTGTACAATAAACATTAGAAAAGGTTGTTTTATACTAGTGAACATAATTGCGAAAGGTTTTACGAACGTTAGGCGTACCCTATAGTACATGCCGTTTGATTTGATTTGTTACTGTGAGAATTTAAGCTACATATTCTGTAAGTCTTTGTGGGAACTACTCCGAATTTAACAATTGCTGAGTTCACTTCTTTCACCCTTCGCTAAAAATTATATCGAATTATACAAATTGTATATATTAAGGACCATTTCAATACAATATGGCAGTACACGTATGCGTGTTTATGCCACAACAGTAACAATGTACTGTTTGGTTGTGATGCATCAGTAAAGCGAAAGCTCACAATCCAGCCTTTAAAATTAAAAAAAGAATCACATTTTCCCCAAATGAATACGACGGGAAAATAAGAGTCTGGCTCCTTGCACGAGAGCTGTCAAACGCCTTGGCTAGGTATGCCGGAAATGTCGCCTGCGCGTCGCCCCCATGTCACTGGATAGCACGACGCCATTATTAGACTCTGTCTTGTGTTTTGAATGCGTTCCTCCACTTCGGGCTCGTCATTAGAATGCCACAATGCACTGTCTCTGTTCGTTTTGCAAAGAAACATGACAACTGTGCTGGGAGCTGTTTAAATTGTGGCACTGTGTGCGTGTTTGGATTTCTACAAGGCATTTACCGAATGCATGCATAATACGAGAATACATTTCGTTACAAGGAGATATGCTCTCTGCCTTGTTGTGACAATGTCATTTTATAATTCAAGTAACTTTTAGGATTTTGTCAAGGTCGAGAATTTGTAGAGTTTTGGGGGGTTTCCTTTGGATTTGGGTAATTTTGGGTAGGCCTTTTTTTTCTGATAAAAGCTTTTCTTATAAAAAGCTTACATGCGACGGTGTTAAATGAGAGCTATTTTTTCTCGTTACAACTTTTGTCGTGCTCACTTACCAAAAAATTTAAACTTTTGCAAGGTTGACTTATTGAATATAATATATTCATTAAGTCAACCTTGCAAAAGTTTCAATTTTATTGTTCAATATTATTGTTTATTTCCACAGTGACCACTGAATAAGGATTTCGAGAATTTATATAGTTCTCACTTTGACATTACTATATTATCTACTACAAAAACACCAACAAAATATATCAAATGCATGGATACGTGTGAAAGAATGTGATTGTAATGGTGCCATATTACACCATGTAAATATGGCTTATTTCAAACTGTCAACTAAACATATTTTCCAGTTAAATTGACTTGAAATAAAGGAAAGTCGTCAGAACGGTATAGTGTTGGGAAGAAAACAAAACAGGTTAAACAGCTGTTGGGCAATACATCATTCTAGAGGCACATTAAAGGCAGGGTGGGATTTGTTAGGATTTTTCCTGATTTCAGAATTTTTAAAGAATCTCTTTTGCAATCTGGGATTCCTGAGGTGTTGTCCTAAATGTGTTTTTACCTGTAAAAGTGGATATACATGTAGACCAATAAAAACGGATATTTTAAGGGGGTGCTTTTTTAGGCAAATACAAACTATATGTTGATCTGGGGTCTTCGTGGATTTTGTTGTGGATTTTGTGGATTTTTCCATTTTTTGCCAATCTCACCCCTGCTATAGACATATATTTGATTATGTTGAACATTTAAATCACTCTTGATAATTTTGTGTTTTTGCGTTTGGCAGTTTCAAAAATCCATAAAAATATGACTCAAAGAACAGTAACCAACAACATAATTCGCAGACATACAGTTTAGCTCTATTCAGAGGTCTTAAAAAGTAATTTGATTAATGTTTTGTTTAATACACAGGCGACACGTTTCAAAGACCAAAGATAAACACAGAGCTGTTTACGATAACGATCGTATGGTGTTTATAATTAAATTTCCTTAGTGCTGTTCCCTAATTGTCTTGTCGTGCTTTCTTCCATTTTAATGTGTATATCTGAGTTCATGCAAATCCTCAGTGGAAACCAGTTTTAACTGTTGGGAAAACCCTAGGAAAACAGTTTATTTATTAATAAATAATATAAATAACAAAATAGATTAATAAAAGTAATGTTGAGAATTCCATTTTTCCTGATTAGTATTAATATTAACTTTTAAGATATTTCAAATTGTCAACTAAACAATTTCCAGTTAAATTAACTTGAGATAAATTAAGACATTTGTCAACTTTATATTTTTGGGAAGAAAACAAAAACTTTAGCAGCGTGTGAAAATTAATGAGTAGCTTGATGTAAAATATGAACAGAAATAATAATTGAACAACTGACAAAGGCAGATTGGACGTCCTTGGAGCGAGCTCCCGTCCAATTATCTGAGTCTCAACTACCGGTATGTTTCGAGGCATGCATTCTCCTCGGCTGGGTATCTGCAGGCGAGCCTGAAACGAGATATGAGCGCGCTTTCTGCACCCCAGTAGGTCTTGGCCCAAGACGCGGTGATTGCAAAGATCAAACTGTTTAAAGTACGATCAAGGAGCAAGGACGACTACTGGAGGCAGAGCTAATAGACTTCGACAAACATCTTCTTGCTCGTACTTATGAAGATGTTTGCGAAGACCTGAATTATGTACGTCTTCGCGTCTGTCTTAGTGAGGTGTAGTATATCGGTGCATGGACGTTTTATTCTCTTTCTCAGCATAGGTTAAGATAATAGGAGAAAAATCAACACATTTGTGCGTGAATAAGTACAAGTACCAGGGGCCAATTTCATAGAGCTGTTAAGCACAACAATTTGCTTAGCATGAAAATGTCTTGCTTAGTAAAAACAGATTACCAGCCAAAAGTCCATGTAATTTTCATGCTAAGCAAACAACAGCTGAATGCCAGTCAAAAGCAATATTCCACACATGAAAATCTGGTTGGTAATCCAGTTTTTATCAAGGAAGCATTTGCATGCTAAGCAAATTTTTGTGCTTAACAGCTTTATGAAATTGGCCCCTGTATTGCTTTTGACTTGCATTCAGCTGTTGTTTGCTTAGCATGAAAATTACATGGACTTTTGGCTGGTGACCTGTTTTTGCTAAGCAAATTTTTGTGCTTAACAGCTCTATGAAATTGGCCCCAGGTTGGTTTATTGCATGTTTAATTTTTTTAAACAATAAACACAGTAGAAGATAATATTCATGATTCAGTATTGCTGTACAAACATACACGACCTAAATACCTTGTTGATTTTACAGACGCAACTGCAAGCCTAGGTAGACTTTTAACGCAAATTAATTCAACATGCAGTCTTTGCGTTGAGTTTCCGTTACTTGCAATCGTGCATGCACGTCCTTGCCAAAAAGTTAAAGTATGACCAATAGGAGGACAATAGGAGGTCCCCGATTGAAGGTGTTTACACACTTGTACAACGGTTATCCATTACGACTGAGGACTTGGGAGAATGGGGGATTAGCGATAATAATACAACTGAGGACCTGAGCCCAAGTCCTCGGTAGAAGTCATGTACAAACCTTATAGGACATGTTGAGAAAAAGTTAGAGTACAAACAAAGGGAACAATGGAAGGAAACGCCCCAATTCCTCAGTAGTATAGGAAAACACGGCTTGTGTTTGTGGGGGGGGGGGGGGGGGGGTGGGGTGGTATTTCACGTGGTAAATCCCACTACGAGCATCTGATACTGATATGAAGTGGGTCTTTTTAACCTGAATTCCGTCTGAAGTTGGAGGTTGGCTGTCCGATCTAGGTCGCGTGACCTGCTCTTCAGCATCTTTGGAACTGTTGCTTGAGAGGCATATCACGTGGTGTAGCTGCACTGTGCAGGTCTGTGACATGAATGTTCGTCTTCGGTTTCCTGTTCAGATTCTCTGCGGTGAGGCACTTTGAGTCTTGAAAATGTCAAAATTTGCATGTTGTTGCTATGTACGTCCTCCGTGCGTCCACCTTTAGTGACACTATCGTCTCCTGCAGCTGAACAAGGACCACGGTCCTCCGTCGCTATATGTTGGCAGTTTTGTTTCTCGTCGTTAATGGACTTATTTTTTTTTTACTCATGCACGCTTTGTATAAACAAATATTATGTGTTGTGATTACTTGGAATCTGTGACAAAATGTAATGAGATATTTAGCTGCCGGAAAATGAACACATTGAACAGGAAGTCACACGTTTACTTATATTTGGGGATCACAACGTCACTAAAATGGATCATGCAATATAGGATTATTATTATTATGTCTTTCATGTTACTGTGAATTCTCACCTCCTTTGTAGAAATTCCGGGGAGTGATTACAAAAGTTTGATTTGTATGCTAATTATGAGTAAAAGCATGTCGTCAAAGGCACAACAGCGATGCCTCTATAGCTTTGTGTACACACATATGTTACTACATTTGTTGGTGTAGGTTCCATATTTGACTTGATTTTCATGTCAAAGAGCTCGTTTTGACTCCACTAACAGCCAGTATTTTTTTCAAACGTTGTTGGAGTTTACATGAAGGATAAAGTTAAATGTAGTGTACATGATTGGTCATTGTCAGTTGCAATTTTCAGAAATGGACGGATTTGCGGGTTAGTATTTTATAGGAAATATCGTTCCACTGACCTGTTCAGAGTTTAGCGTTCTTGGATGGCAAAAAATCTAGAGAAAAACGGCATTCGTTTTTAACCGTCGGGCGGTAAGCTCACTGGATTTGTTATAGCGCCCTAATAAGCCTATTTTTTTTCAATTGGTCACATAACATGTACAGAGGCCGAGCGGTACGTGCGCCTGTTCGCGTTTTCGGATTGTTAACCCATTTTAGACACAACGCGGACTAACTACATTCGGTCAATAGAGGGCAGTATTTAAACAAATTCGTTTTTTTTTTCAACGATTGTTCGGCTCTTGAGTTCTTTTGACAAGGAATTCCTCCTATTACCAAACAAAAAAGCGCTCTCGCGTAAAATTGATGGAAGGATTTCAAAATATAACGTGCATAAAACTGATGGAAAAAATTCCAATGAAAACAAGCAATAAAATAATGTTTGTATTTTTATAAAACATGGAAATATGCGTAAAAACAAGTCGAACTAGATTTGCATTACATGGGTCCTTTATGTCAGAGGCTATCCAGAAATCAAGATGGGGGAAACTAACTATTCCGACCAAACAATAAAAATCGCGGGAATTCTTAAGCCCGGTTCATACTTCATGCGAATGCGAATGCGAAGCGAATTTATGACGTCAACGCCAAATATTCGCAATGCGAATTCGCAAAAGTTGAACACATTTCAACTTGTGCGAATCTTCGCTGCGAATGTTTCATTACGTCATTTGCATTCGCATGAAGTATGAACCGGGCTTTAAACGTCATGCACAAAACAACGAACATCACTGATGTGCTGTAAAGCCTGTAATGTCATATAATGTGTGTATCACGCTGATGATAAACAACGCGTCCAGTTCAGGAGACAAAAGTGTGCAAGTGTCGATGTCGCGACCTCAGGTTCACGGTCGCTCTTATATGAACGTCTAGGTACCAAACACGGATTAGTCTAGCAACGGACTCCTTACCTGTAGAAAATGATGCATGCATCGGTAGGAAAGACTATTATTAGTCTGGCTACTGGCCTACAGTTTGAGAATGCTTAAGGAGAACATCCACGTCTCGCACCAACCAACTTATTGACATTAAGATTTAATAGCAGAATGCACATAATGACAGTAAAATCCAAGGAATAATAATGTGGTGTCGTGTAGCGCTTTATGCAAAGCTCTTCTCAATTGTTAACCCCTAGTCACCAAGCCATGAGATCGGGTTTGTTTTTGAAGTATACCGAAATTACATTCAAGTACGCAATTACATAAGATTAAACGTTCAACGTAGAAGTTGAGCATTTCGACTTACAAGTGCATTTATTTATGCCTGGGGAGATTTTCCTTTTAATTTTGTTTGAATTATAGTTTAATCCATCCTGCCCAGGAATCCAATCAAAACAGCATGAGATCTTCAGACCCGTGGTGAGCAATTACAAGAAAAGATTGTACTAAGTTCAAAAGTCATTTCCATTTGGTAATTATATCCTTCTCCCCGACGCCACCGGGAATCTAAACGCATCTTCAGATCAAGATTTTATTTAAAAATTCTCATTGTATTTTTCAAACACAGGCAGTTTGTTTTGGCCGCTCCAGGGCAATCTTGCTCTAGAGGAATTCTCCTCACAGACGCGCCTCTAGGAAGCTCCCTGATCAAACAAGAGTCAAGTGTGTGGATTCGGTATTTTAAAGGGACCGCATTCCACTATCGCCATGAATAATATTTGATCTATGAAGATAAATTACGGAGCTAGAAGTGCCGTTTCCTCTTGCGCGGTTCGAGGATCTAGAGCACTCCCGGGGAAGAATTCTTGACGGAGAGATTCCCCGCTGTCTCGGTGACCCCTCAACCTCGGGAAGGCCTGAAGGATTCTGAACTGGTTATTTTTCTGATATGGGATGGTGCATGCATGCATTAATTAAGTACTTAATAGGCAATTTTTTCGAATGCTTGAGGGCGCTCTACGGCCGCCATATTTGGGGTTAACAAACAGTAGTGATTTCACGTTTATTATTAGTAAATGTTCATACTTCAATTAGAGAATTAAGGCTTATATAGTTTGTGTAAAATTAATTTTTGAATGGTTACATAAGGCAAAATGTAAACTTGTCTCAATAAACCGTGAATTCTCTTCTATTTGTTTCCAGAAACGACTTCATTACAGCGCTCTCATTTGATACAAATATGGCCTGCTAAGCTTAAAAATTGCTTAGCATGAACATTCTTCCAAATTTTCATGTGCTGTATAATTGCTTGTGACTGGTATTCAGTAGTTTGCTTATCTTGTAACCTGTTTTTAGTAAGCGAGACATTTATTTTTATGCTAAACAAATTTGTCTGCCTAGAAGTTCCCTGAACTTGGGCCTAAGTGTCACATCGAAGGCATTGCTTTACGTCCTGATGAGTATAGACACTTTGTACTGTCAATGGATTTTCACGGCAACTGATCTGCGAGGGTGCCCTGTGCACGGTCTACGCAAATAATAGCTTTAGGGTGGTGCAGTGCCGTTGAACGCGGATAGAAGGTCTCTCTTAGCAGGGAAAATTGACTGATTTTATATCTCTCCTGATTTTACAGGTCATTTATTGCCTGAAGTGTGGAACTATATTGCTGGAATTATTGTCTTCGTGTCATTTGGCATGCATTGCTTACAACTGAATTCTTCTGCAGGTGTTTGCATTGTTGGACTTTTTCATTACAAGCTGTGTTAATACAACTGTAATTCCTCAAACAATCCACAAGGGAAACTGACTAGGTAAATTCAATACGCGCCCACCCGAACAAAGATACTGACAGTTTGGGAGACCGCCAACATAGGGCAAGATAGCTCAGTTGGTAGAGCGCCGGTACGGTAACCCGGAGGTCGCAGGTCGCAGGTTTAATTCCCGCTCCTTCCAGTTTCTTTGTTCCCTTTGAAAATGTATTAATACAACTGTGTTTATAGACAACTCAAAATAACCGCAAATTATTCAATTTTAATTGTCAATCACAGGATTTCCATGAGTGCAGTCATTTCCGAATGTTTAATTCAAATTTCAATGTGTACACTTCATTTTCATTCATGAAAGACCTGGCCACCCCTTGTACTATTTTGCCAAGTTCAGCTGCCCGGTACAGCGTGTAATGAGGCGCTTCTTTTTGCCGCATCGCAAGCCCAAGAACACCAAATCAATGTCCACCCAAACGGAACAAGAAAATCGATGGAATTCGGTCCGGGCCAAATGTCAGATTCCACCTTTAATTTGTCACTGGGAGACACGAGCGGACACCCCGGCAATATGAGACGGGCATTAGGGTGACAAATTATTCATACGCACCGGCGCGCCTCGCCGCATGGCATACCAACCCCGTTTGAACCACTCGGAGACGCCACGGTAAAGCTACGCTTCTCTCTCCATGCCTATGGGCATTCCATCCCGTCCTCACTCCATCTTACCGTACACTGGCAAGCCTCTGTCCCAGGTACTTTGCCCTTCGGCCGGCCCACTCGATACTGGCATTCATTAACGTAATCAAATCCTTGGTCGAGGTGGCAAATAGACGGGTGCCCAGACTTGGCCCCCGGCTCCTCTATAGATTCAAATCACGGAAGCGAGGTAAAGGCAAGTCCGGTGCCCCGTCTTAGGAAAAACAACACGTATCAATGTTATCTTGACGACGAAACCTGATCTGGCTTGTCCTGTCTTACCCGACGTGACCTGGTTTTTCATTTAGCCGTGTTGTTAAAACTTATTCATAAATGCCTCAGCGAGTTTCACTATCCCTATTGGTCGAGAGCCTGTCACGTGGGTGTGTTTAAACGGTTGTTTATACACGGCTGGAAGTTGTTTAAACACGGCGCGGTTTTAAACATTTTTCCCGGTGTCACACGAAATGTAGAGTCCTACAAAATCTGGTCCATTTTATTGGTTGAACACTCGAGCGACCAGTCACTCTTCTAATAACGCAAGCGCAATACTACCGATGCGTCCGTATTTAGAGTCCATAATTTCACACTACACCGGCACTGCTGCGTTCTGCACCACCTGGAGATTTTATGAATGGGAATAAATATGTGCTGGGCCGGTTTTAAACGTACGTTTAAAACCGCCTTGGGGCCTGGACGCTGATAATGACCCTCGCCTTCGGCTCGGGTCATTATCAAACGCCCAGGCCCCAAGGCGGTTTTAAACGTATACGTTTAAAACCGGCCCAGCACATATTTATTCCCTTATTATTGTCCATTTCTTCGTCTTAACTTGATTTAACCCGTCCGTAATATACTTTCTCATGCAGTGCCACAGCCCAACCGTGACAAAATTAATGATTCAAAAAGTAACGCTTCATTTTTAACTATTTAAACTCATTGTTTTTGCATGCATGTCTTGTTTGGGACCAAACTTGCAGTTATTGCAGTTAATCGATTTCAGCAAAAATTTCCGGCCCTAGATTTTTTTCCCCTTTAATTACTCGTTACAGTGCCAAATTTGAGACTTTTGAGACGCTGGTGGCAGCAGACATAACGGTCACCAGCGTCTCAAAAGTCTCCCATTACTGTGGAATCTTTTCGCCATTGATTGCGCTTCATACAATCCGTTTATTATCCATTTATTATGCACTTAGAGCATTAAAAAGGCAATAATGAAAGTGAAAAGTTAAATGTAAATTGGAGGAAATTAATGCAAGCAATTTGTATTCAAGGTGAACCATCCTATTTAATAGAGTAACACTTGTATTAACTTTAGGTTTGCTACGAAATACTGAAGAAATGATTTTCACTGAGGCCGAAGTGGTATGGTGTCCAGATATCATTTTCTTAATTACAAGTCAGAGAAAGTCATCCGTGAAGTTCCCATGAATTAAATATTAAAACCGCAAAGAGAAGTCTGTTGAAGACGGGTATGAGTAACATGTGCATAATATCTTTGTGGCTTTGATGGTGACAACCGCGTCCAATAATCGACTTCATGTAATAATCTGCTGCGGTTGGAACCACACACCGGAGCTGTCAGGTCAATTCGATCTGGCCGTATCATATTGTGACAGCTGCTGTAATGATACAAATGAAAAGACGAAATAGTGTTGCCTTCACCTAAGACGGTTGTCAACACTTTAAAGGCCGCCTAGTTGAGCTACAAAAACGTTCGTCCTAAACTGCCATGGTTGGAATATAGAATATAATAACGTACACGACCATCCCTTGAAAATGCGCCGTTTGTCTAAAAAAATCATTGACAAAAGTAATGTCAAGGAAGCCATTGTGGTTCGGAAAAGTCAGACCGTTAGAATTCAGATTGGTGCCCTTGGCGCTTTGGTTGCGTACAGGCTGCATGTCCGGATGTCAATGCTTCGTTTTTATCCTCATTTCCCCGTAAATATTACACATTATGGTGGAATTTTCTACACTCAGACCTTGCTAATGGGTTAGGCAGCTAACCTAAAGCGAATATAATTATTTCGGGGTATTTCAGGGAAATGTGTGTCTTTAAAGAGACAGAATGATCCATTTCCATTCATTATACCTTAAAGATATAAAGTCCGCGCGCTTCATTCAATTTGACATTTTCCCCTCCTTGATGTTTTCTTCTAATGTGCTTTATTTTAACGGAAAAAAAATATTTTGGGCGTCTGTCACCCTCCAAAATCGCTTTAATTCTTGAACGTATCCGCACATGTAATGCACGCAAAAATACCCTTGAATTATTTTCGGGTCCCAAATAATTCGATATTAATTTTTGTAAAGTAATTATTCTATAAAGTAAATGTTGGTGAAATTTTTCGTTCGATGCCTCATTAAAAAATGACTAACTTTTGTAATACTAGAAAAAATAGCAATTTAAAATTCGAAAAGAACACGGACAGTATAATCTTCAAGGTATTGTGTGTGTGCATTCACCGCAAAGAAAGCAATCAGTTGTTAAGAATACACCGGTGGTGTTAAGTTAGTCTCCAGTTGTCCATGTGTAGTGTTTTTGCAAGATCCGTTCCCTAGTAATGTGATCGCTAAATGATATAAACAAGTCGAATGGTCAAAGAACCTTTTACGGATAGACCGGGAGCGTGCATTGACGGAATACGTTGCATGCACTGCATTTGTGGAACTGTTTATGGTTCTTTTTGGGACACAAAATCCTATAAACGGACTCTCCGTATCCCGGGCATGCGTTTGTATGTTTTTCATTGCAGTCAACTTTGAGCTGCAATTAGTTTTGTATCAATTTAATTTAACGGACTCGTGTCTTTGTAATTCTGTAGTCCACTAAACATCACAGAGTGAAACAAAAACGTGTCACCGTCAAACATAAGCCGTTTCGCGGATGCTGCCATCTTTGCTTGATAGACGGCGCAAAGACGGCGGTATCGAGCAAAGATAGCGGTATCCGCGAAACGGCTTATGAAGAGAGAGCGCGACGATAACTTTGCGAACTTAATCCAACTATTAATTTTAATGAAGAAACCTTCATTGGTGTACTTCCGGTGTCGCGTGAAAATGTCAGTGCGCAAACTCAGTAGCCCCCCCCCCCCCCCCCAACACAAAAACCAGAAACATGGGGTAAGGGTGGGAGTATTAGGGAGGGGATTAGAGTGAGAAAAGGGTTAGGCTTTGGGTTATGGTTGATGTTAGCGTTAGGGTAAGGTTTGGGTTGTCATTTCAAAAGTTTCTTGTCTTCATTTCAAAATCACGGTTTGTTGCAATGCGTATGGGATATTTATGGGAGTCGGATATTCATGTGGCACCGCGGCACTTGCCAATAATATGCCTGGAAATAATGTACAAACAAAAACAACGTTGTGGATGTATGATCCCAGTAGAAGTTCCACTACAACCACATTATGTGTGCCTGAAGCTCTATCATTACCTGAACCGTCTCGATAAAACCTCATATTAATGCCGTGTGCAAAAAGCGAACGATAGTCCCGCCCAATGCATACTAATTACAAGCATCCGTGTTTCCATTGGTTAACTGGCTCGAGTCACCTTTTTGTTACCCTTGCTCTGATTGGTTCTTCCATTTGTGCACAAAAACCATTTGGGCCGATGGTTTTGTGCATAAAGACTTTTTTGCGAGGCTTATCGGGGATCGTTGGGGAATATAATATTGAGTCTCATCACCCCCGGAAGAATTCACCTCCTGTCCGGGGAGTAACATCAGCCGGCTCCCCCAAGGAGCAAATCGCGGTGTATTTGTATTAAAAACACCAGCAGCGTGATCCGCCATGCGGGAACAGACGACTCGAAGCAAGACTGTTTTTCTTTGGAACTCTGTTGCTATTTCCAGCATGAGGTCCATGCTAGGTGTACATATACGTTCATTAGTCATTCAATTTTCTGCTTGAGAAACTTTATTACCATTGGATATTAAACTGCCAATGACTAAAGTGTGTAACACTTTCATTTCTAACTGCCGTGTGTCATCGGCCACTTTCCATTGGAAAGTTTAATCATGATGGTTTGCATTAATGCATGTCTAAATTTTGAGGCCCAAACTAGGGGCTATATGTTGCTGGTCCTTGATTTTCGGCCAGATCTGCTTTTACCTGCAATTTTACTGAATTGAAGCCACATTGTGCCTTTATTTCTTCAAAAAGGGCAAACAAGACAACTGACAGTTAAACATAAACGTGTTAATCTGCAGTTTGGTATCCCAAATCGTTTACTCTATACCCATCAATTCAATTCAAAACTCACTTGCTGTACCAAATGTTCTATTGGACTACAAATATATCTTCAGTGACCAAACAAAATTATTTATGGTTTATGAGGAAACCAATATTTTCATTTCATTGGACGCCCGATGCGTAATTCTTAACTCTCTTTTGTTCGTTCCCAGGATGCCTTGCGTCTGAAGCCGAGGAGCGACTATTCATAAAGCTCTTTACCGGTTACAACCGTCTGATCCGTCCGGTCAAAAACAACACGGAGACACTTGTGGTCATGTTTGGACTGACCATGTCTCAACTTATTGATGTGGTAAGATTTTTAGGGATGTACACGTTTGTGTCTCAGCCCATATTTCTTTGTGTCTCTCAAGTCCTTTTTTTGGGGGGGGGGGGGGGGTGGGGGGGACTGGGAGGTTATATCGTCCTCCAGTTTTAAATTTGCTTCTAAAATTTTGCGTTGATAGAAATAAATTCTTTGAGAGTGGTTGAACATTTTCGATAAGAAAAACATAAACATTTAAAGCGAAATTTACGAGTCAGGTTGGCGTAGCGGTACTTTCCTCGCCTTCCGCCGATGTGACCCCGGTTCGAATCCCACTAGGGCCGACATGTGTTTTAGTTCCAACCTGATTCCGTGGGTTCCCCCCCCCCCCCCATAATATCACAAAAGCCACATTGTACTGATTTTGTTTTCTTTACAAATGGCAGAAATGACAGTTAAAAAGAAGTTTCGAACACTTTGCTCCTTCTTGGCAAGCAAACAAGCACCCCTATTTATTATTCCTTCCCTCCATTATGTCTTGATGATGGTTTTGGTACGTCACAGAAGCCGGTTGAGGCATCCTGAGAGAAGAAGTTTAGAAAACAAAATCCCCAGAGTGTTATTTTTATCGGGTGTCCTAGGCAATTCCAAACGCCTACTATTGTTATTCAAGGGGCATTCTGAAACCTAGAATATTGCTATAGAAAATATACACTGTGGTGTTAAATGAACACCGTGTGCTATTAGACGAATGGTTCAGCACAGATTCCACGTGGTGTTAATTTTACAAGGTATTAATAGTTTTTGCAACCTTTTTTCTTCTCTTGCAGGATGAGAAAAATCAAATTATGACAACGAACGTGTGGTTGAAACAGGTGCGTTCACTTCTCGTTTTTGTTAATACAATGAAAACCTTTTCCTTCGGTGTCATCAGTGAGTTCCAGAGCAGCTGTGCAGAACGCGGACCCTATAACCCATATCGGGATAATAAACAGCAAACAGCCGCTGAGTAGTCGACTTATTTTCCAGCGAAATATTCTTTGTTTCTTGAAAAAATCTAGCACATACCCTTAAAAAGTATTACCCATTAAACATGGTTGATCACAAAATGTGAGGTTTGTCGTGGATATGTTCACGCAAATGGAGCTGACTTCTTCGAAAACATAAAATCTGGGGAGGTGGGTTTGTTTGTGCATTCAATAGGGACCTTTAACAATAGAGGACAATAGGGTCCGCGGTTGAGAAAGGTCCCCGCTTGAAAGTCGTGTACAAAACCAATGAGGGCCCTTGCTAAAAAGTTAAAGTATGAACAATAGGATTGTATAGGAGGTCCCCGATTTAAGGTGTTTATAGTCTTGTGTAAGTTGGTCTCAGCAACGGTGGAAGTTACCCCGCTTGGGTCAGTAGGTCTGAATATCGGGATAATTTATTTGGTATCTATTGAAGATTTATCCTCTATTTAGATCTGGACCCAGGAAAACCGTAAGGGTGGTAGGGCTGGTAACCTAAAATGTAGCCAACCCCACCACCTCTGTTGTAGCCCTTTACCTAGAGTGGCTTTAAGCCTCGTATTTGGCGACTTCCACACAAAATACAGGTTATGATACATCTATTGGTTTTGTGTTCATTCCAAACGAATGTGATGATATACTAATATAATGTCGGGTGTTTATAATTGTTTTGTGTATTTCTTTTCTAATTCATGAGCAGCAATGGTTCGACTATAAGCTAACCTGGGACCCAGAAGAGTATGATGGTATCCAGACACTTCGAGTACCTCCCCTTATGATATGGCTTCCAGATATTGTGCTTTACAATAAGTAAGTCCAGGCTATCCGTTCAACTTTCCACACTCTCGCCAAAAAGAAATATGTGCGGTCGAAAAGTTACATACACACCCCGCATGGGTCACGGGTCATTCGTGATAACTAACGCGCGCGTATGACCGCGCAAGGTGGTCGCACAACGCGTACTTGTTAAATTCAATCAAAATGGGCGTTCGCATAACATCGCGTGACATTACGTCAGCAATGTTATCCCTAATAACCTTTGACCTGGACTACTTCATCGAGATACCGAACTGGCTTATTTAAAGAACAATGTCAAAGTGTATAATACAGCAACTGTAAATGCATTAGGAGGTTTCCGTTCAGTGTCTGACACTTCCGAAGTTAGATTTAACACTGGGAAAGTGTGACATTGATAATTGATTCAGCTAATCCAGCCTAATTAAATTGTATATATTTTCATTTATCAATAAGCCAGTTCGGTATTTCAACTGCGCATGTGCACAATGACATTTTATCCCGATTGACCCGCGTGACAACGCAAAAGGTGGTCGCACAACGCGCACGTGTTAAATTCAATCAGAATGGGTGTCGCGTAACATGGCTTGTTATTACGTCAGCAATTTTATCCCGAATAACCTTTGACCTTTGAGATACCGAACTGGCTTATTGTCCTGGGCAGCCTGATCGGTGTTATCAATGGTCTCCCTCGGGCCCACCTTTTATGAAATGAGAAAAGGAGATGAAGGAAATTACTTTTAAGTTTTCCAATTTCATGAAGCACAAATGCTTGCGAATCGACAGCAAATTGTTGCTAATCAAAACTTTCATAGTTTTGGAGGATTGTGTTGTTTACAGTGAAACCCCATGGTGTATTAACTTTCTGAAAATGTCGCGTGAGTCGCAAAAGAAGAAACGTTATGCTGGCCATATTCAAGTCCACTGCACAGCGCCCTCTATAACAAGGATCGGCAAGGGTAGTGTGAGGTGCCGGTGACGCATTAGCCTTTAGTCAAGGCGCGCGTGGCTTCCCGGACTCGTGACGCGCCCCGGTATGCTGGCACGAAAAAAGACCAGTGCGAGTGGCGAAGCCACGAGCGCCTTTACTATCTCGTGGGGACCGCTTATGTTTTGCTTTACATTTATCTACCGATTTGGTAGAGAAATTGTCATGCATAATGCATGTCCGGGGCGCGTCACGCGTCCGGGTAACCACGCGCGCCCTGACTGAAGGCTTCAACGGTTCCGACTCAAAATTCAAAACTGGTGGCAGACGCCGCACCATAAAGCAAGCAATCAGATATACAATGTAGTATTTTTTTTAAGATTCCTATTTTTAACCTTCTTTCTTAAAATTGTATATATGCTGTACACTATGTTCAACAGTTATATTTGTCATATTTTACTGACGTGTCAAATTAAAGTAATTGTTGTTACAAGTGCACCCCACCTAAAAATAGAAGAGTCTAAAGCGTTGTTCGTCGTGAGTGGTTGAAATATATCTGCATATATGCATGATTCGTGCTTGTTGAAACATGATTAGCTCCACTAGATAGTAAAAGCGCTCGTGGCTTCGCCACTCGCACTGGTCTCTTTTCTTGCCAGCATATATCCGGGGCGCGTCATGCGTCCGGCCGGGTAGCCATTAAGGCTGTGCGCGCTGTCTTGGCCTGAGTGTCCCCGCCCTGGCCAGCGCAGCTAGCAAGCTCCACATATTAACACGTACGTGCGTACCAACGCCGATCCGTGGCACGCACGGTGCCCGCAGTGCTTGTGTATACGCACCGCCCCGTACTTTCCGTGTTCCGCAAGGAACACAGCCTTGATGATACTGTTTACTTCCGGGTTTTGCCGGTATGTTAATGTTAAGCTATTTTCAATCGCGCGCGATCTGATTGGTCCTAAATTGAACGACACGTTGAATAATTCATGCTACATGCGCTCATGAACGTGGCATCATCGCGCGATGAACGCGCGTTGGTGCAAAAAGGTCAACGGTAAAACATTCCAGCAGGTAACTGGTTGGACAATGAATAATTCAGATTCAGCTGCGCAAACCAAGAAGCTATTGGCCATTGGGAAACATACGTTATTCATGCTGGGTAATTTAATATCAAGTCACCCCCGCCCCCCCCCCCCCCCCCCCCCATTCGCTCCGGAATTCCAACGCAAATACAGCAAAACATAAAACAGAATCATCAAGGTTGTGATCCCGACTAGACTCGTGCGTGTTGGTACCGGGTGGTGCGTGTGCGTATGAACTGTATGTATGACCGGTGCGTGTACATGCATTGCGGGCAGATCGTGCTTAAACGTATCGGCGTTTGCCGTGATCTAGCTGGCCGCGCCATGCCAGCAGGCAGGCCGGGGCCGGGCAACCGCAGGCTGAGACAGCACGCACAGCCTTGTATTCAAGGCTACATTGTGTGATGTCAGCTCAACCATGGAGCTATAAACACAATAGAACACACTTACTTAAAATCAGAAGAAAGGGCACATCAAGTTTGGCTTCTTTCTTTTATGATAAATTTGAATTTTGGTAGACTGTTAGAGGGGCTTGTGAAATTTTGGACACCTAACAATGCATTCAGTTGCCACAGTTGAGAAATGCTGATTTTTACTGAGTTTCAGTGAAGTTAACTGATTTTGATTTGATTTCGCCTTGCCACAGTGCCGACGGAAAATACGAAGTCACATTAATGACAAAGGTCCTAGTGTACTTCGACGGGACGATATACTGGCTTCCACCGGCAATCTACAAGAGCTCGTGCAAGATAGACGTGCGGTACTTCCCCTTTGATCAACAGGAGTGCATCATGAAATTCGGCTCGTGGACTTACGACGGACTGCTGATCGACCTGATGCCCCTGGGCGGTCCCGACGTGGACCTCGAAGATTACTGGCAGAGCGGGGAGTGGTATATCATAGGCACGCCGGGTACCAAGCACACGGTGAAGTACCCCTGTTGTGACGAGATCTACACAGACATCACCTTCAACATGATTATCAGGAGGAAGCCACTGTTTTACACCGTCAACCTGATCCTGCCCTGTGTTCTCATCTCCTTCCTGACCGTGCTCGTGTTCTACCTGCCCTCGGACTCCGGGGAGAAGATCACGCTGTGTATCTCGGTGCTGCTGGCCCTGACTGTGTTCCTGCTCCTGATCGCCGAGATCATCCCGCCTACCTCCTTGCTCATCCCGCTCATCGGTCGCTACCTTCTCTTCACTATGGTCCTGGTGACGCTGTCCATTGTGATCACCGTCATCGTGCTTAATATCCACTACCGCGCACCCAGCACACACATCATGCAGCCATGGGTACGGCGAGTCTTTCTTGAGATTCTTCCACCGCTGTTGTACATGAAACGCCCCCAGCAGAACCACAGCAAGGCGTCCAAGAATAGCCAGAGGGATCCGAACTACTTCGAGCTGAAGGAGGTGGTACACAAGGACGGTGACTCGACGCGGAGTAACGGCAGGGACATCTATGACAATCACCACTCGGGCTTCAAACTCAGGACATTGTCGGATGATGTGGCTGGCAGTGACGGCGAGTCCTCCAAGTCCTCGGGCGGCACCCGGTTTTCTAAGGAGTTTAAACAAGCGGTGGACGGCGTGCGGTTTATTGCCACACACTTAAAAACCGAAGAAGATTACAATAGGGTGAGTGCTTTCCTCTGTTGTTCCTGTTTTATATGATATCTGCACAAAATTCCTATTTCACGCGCAAGATCATCTGGGGGCCAATTTCACAGACCTGCCTGAGCAGAAATATTTGCTTAAGCACAAAAAAACCTTGCTAGTTAAATCGGGTTACCAGCCAAAAAAGTCCATGTGATGTATATTGCGTGTGACTGGTGATTAGCAGTATGACAATCACGTTTTGGCTGGTAACTGAGTTTACTAAACAAGGTTTTCTGTGCACAAAAGCAAATATTTGTGAAGCAGGTGTGTGAAATTGGCCCCGGTATTTTATGCGTATGAGGCGATACAAACTCAAATCGTCTCAAGTGCCTCAATACCCTCTTTGACATGAACAAAGACTGATTTTCTGTTGTAGGTTTTCTCTTGTCTGAGATTGAAGAGGATTCTTGATTGCAGTCAGTGCGCCCCCACTCTGTGTCTAAATGTCAGTTATGTCCGTGAAAAGAACTTAATGGAAAGTCTTCAGCAATTACGAACCACATACCAAAGAATGATTACACTCACTATTTAGGGGAGTCAGGTTGGACTATAGTGGTACTTTCCTCGCCTGGTCACCGGGTTCGAATCCCGCCCCGGGTCGACACGTGGATTGGGTTTTCAGTCCCTACCTTTAGATTTCCCCCAGAATATTATTCTGGGGTTTTCCTCCCACCTCTAAAACTTAACATTTCTTTGTCTTCTCTTCACAGGCTTGCGAGCTGCAGTGCAAAATGCGCTTTTAAGAAATCCATAAATACATAATAATAGATTCTCTTTGTATTAAATCTCGGCCTCGTTCTCAGGTTTCATAACACTAACTCGTTGTTTTTGGTCTCTCTTGTAGATGACAGAAGATTGGAAATACGTTGCCACGGTGATTGATCGGATCTTCCTGTGGGTGTTTCTGATCTGTGTGATCTGTGGTACCAGCGGCATCATCCTATCGGCACCTCTTATATTCGAGCCGGTTGTGGAACAAGATGACAGTACGGTACCGGTATAGAAAATGTACGCACATCATGCACGCGCATGGGTTGTGCTCATGCGCCTGAGGTGCTTTGTCAAGTTAGCTGTGGTGACGTATACACCTCATGTGTTGACGTATACACCTCATGTGGTGACGTATACACCTCATGTGACTTCGCAGTTACTAGGGCACTGAAATAATTGTTCAACCCGCTGTCACTTTTGCGTCACTTGAGGTGCAGTACCGGTATGTGATTGATGTCTTTGTAGGTTTCCGTTACCTCAGTTGATGTACCTCAACTGTTCAGGATTCAACGACAAACAACGCAGAGGTGCATTTACTTTTAAGAGTGTACCTGAGCAGACATTTCTATGTACATTGTTGGTTGGTTGGTGATGTACACCAAGACGCCAAATATTTGGTGCCCGGAAGACAATATCACAGCACTGGCCTGGATTATTGCATACCGTACTGTGTTATCGCCATACTCGATTCAACGGACGAGTTTTAAAAAGGAATTTTGTGCAGTTTTTTTCTTGTGAATGGGCTGAAAAGTCTGTTACAGATTAATATCGAAGAACACATAAAGAGACGAAGAACACATAAAGAGACGAAGAACTTCGATTAGAGTTTGCACCTGACAAATGCACGAAAGAACGTTCCAGATGGATTTCCATGGGTAAAGTGCCGGTTTTGTGCTGGACACCAAAAGCTGTTTGAATGAGCCGCACAAACTCGTACATAAATCCAATTGACTTGGTGCTTATACCACACTCTGTTGGTTTCACTGCAGGAAACTACAAATACAAAAAGAGATTAGAACTATGGATTCTTCCAACGGTTGTAACGCAACCGTCACTGAGTTTAAAAGGGTACCGTAATTATTATTAACTGCTTTGGGAAAACATTTAACTGATCATTAGTGCTATAGACTAGTGAAAGTCACAAGAAGTATTCAGTTCTTTCGATGAATGTGAAATAATGGCGGCATGTTGGGTGGTTCAGATGAAACCCGCAGCAAAACACAAGTGCCGTTTAGTAGGAAGCTTGACCGCAGTAGTTGAGGACCCAGATGTCTTGTAAGTTCGAGCTTCTAAGCGGATCCCGAAGGAAACTCAGCAGTATTCACTGATGGCGCCTTTCTGACAAAGTGGCAACAGAAGCAACTCGCTTCAAGCGCACTACTCGAATGGATTGTGCACTGACATCGGCTGTTCGAGTTGAAGCCACTGTTAGCCATGTTGTCACTCCCAAAAACAATAAGTTTGCAAACCTTATCCCCAGAGTCTACTTTCATCGTCGTTCTCCTTACATGAAAATCACTGGTAAATGGGAGTGTTAATATGGATGCCACTGGCTTCAGTTGCTTGTATATACAAGACGTATACGCGCCACTAAGTGTTACCCCGGACATCAGCAATAAAGAATTAATTGTTCATACACCGCAGAGAGCTTATTACACGGTTATCAGTACAGTAAGAGTAAACAAATAAAAACAATAAATTAAAGCAGCCGATTGAATTTCTAGTGTGGTGACCCTTTAAAATCTGTCAGGAAACAGCGTTCAGCTTTGCTGTGCATGCCACTTTTTTTAAAATTAAGATGGAGGCTGCATGCAAAGTGGTAGTCTTTCAACACGTTGAAGGCACTAAACGCTGCTTGTACAGTAACATCATTTTCCAGTTAAATGTCTTGTAAATTGACCCTTGAATAACAAAAGAACCATTAGAATACGTTTTGTAATGTATAAAGACAACTTTGCAATATGAGTGAATTATAACAGAGTGGCAGGACCCACGAACTTTTGTAGTGATGTAATTGTAATAAGCCGGTACGGATGGTGGGCATGCGTTCTCTCTCTGATACATGACGTCACTCTCCAGTGTTACAAAGAAGAAATAGAAAGCAGTACATATTTTTCATGGAGAGTTTGAGTCAGAAAAAAAAAACTGTATTCAAGCGTCATGCATGTGGCGGATATCATATTTTTAATGGACTCTAAATTCTTAGCATGTCTTTCGGGCGGATTTCTGGTCATTCTGTGAATGTAAATCGTTTGTTTTGTAAATACGAAGCGTTGTGTCGGTTGAAGATATTCTCTGGTTGCGTTTTGCAATAAAGACTTTAGTAAAATTGAATGACGATGATGATGGTGGCAATACGGGTTTGTGGGCGGTCCGGTTAATTTATACAAAACCGCTTGGAATAGCTCGACCGTAAGACGAAATGCAGTTCATAGCAAATGTTGCATGTGAAACATATATTCTGAAAAAACTATAATGTTTTCATAAAGGGGAACTTGGGGTACCAAACGCAAATATATTGGTTATAGTGTGCGTTTGAATTTTACTGCAATTACAGTTCTATAAACTCTTATTGCCAATGGGTATATGTCCTTGATTTTGTCATTGTATCGTTGTATTTGTGAAATACATGTTTTTGTTCTCCAGAAAATTTTCGCTGATTATAATATAAAAGCCGATTTGTATTGTACAGCACGTACGCAACACATGAGATCGGGAAAGTTCGGCATTCATCTTCGAAATTTGTCCCGCCATTTATGGTGGGAAAAGTTTTAAAGATGAAAGTCGCCATTGGATTAAACTCACGCTGTGTGAAGTCATGACCTATATCCGTACATGTATAGATCCCATTCTATAAAATTGCCAGCTCTGTGTGCAGCGGATTTAACTAAACTCTAGCAAATTTCCACATTTTTATCATCTCGGGCAGTGCGCATTGAATTGAACGATTTTCTTAGCGTGTGCTAGAAAACCGTGAGATTTCATATTTGTTTGTAAGGATACTTGGATGGTTTTGGTTGGTCTCACGGTTCATTTTTCAAGGAAGTCAGTTTAACAATTCACTCAAGACTTCTGTTGAATTTATACAACGTTTAAATCGGTATATAATACAATCATAATAAAGCAAGTTCGACTAAGGACTGTGGTTATAGTCGCAATTATTCGACCAACTTTGCCCGGAATTTGGCGAGCAGTGGCGTAACTGGGGTGAAACTTCTGGGGGGAACCCGGGGGCGCAAAGATTTTGTCAAGGGGGCACTGGAAGTAAATGAACTGCGGCTTGTTTTTGTTCATTTCAAGATTTCAAATGAGGGGGCACCCGGAGGCACAGACGTCAGCTGGGGAACTTGCCCCCCGTGCCCCCCCCCCCCCCCCCCCCGTAGTTAGGCCACTACTGGCTAGCCGACCACGTCTAGTCAACCATCTGGGCATGGTCGCGTTGGTTATCAATAGTAATATTGGGCGTACTAAACTGTGACAAGGGAAGTGGGGACCAGTTACACCATAGTTCGACCATCTTTTTTTAAAACTTGGTTGTTATTGTGCAGGTGTAATGCGCCTATCAATTGCTTCCCCCACCCCTCCCCCCGGGCTGCCCCAGGTCTTATGTAGGGGTTTGGTCACGTTTTTCAAGCCCCAAGGTGGGGATTTTGGTCATTCATTTTAACATTGTTTCCTTATCATCAGAAGTTAAAACCAAGAGGTGGGGGTGCCCCACCCATGTATGTCGGGGATTGTCACTAAAATTTTGCCCCAAGGGTGGGGATTTTGTCACTTCAAAAGTGACAATCCCCACATCTTGGGCGGGGCAGTCCGGGGGGGGGGGGGGGTGGAGGGAGAGGGGTGGGGGAAGCAATTGATAGGCGTATAAGGTATATCACGAATCGACCGTGGGTTAACACTTTTTCCTTCGAACTTGCTCCATGTTAGACCTATAGTCTGCAAACCAACTTTGAACCCGCATTAATGATTGTGTTTAGTAATGAACTTTCTCAATTTTGTTTATACTATACAAGCTGCCAAGATGTTGATAAACATTTTAACAAAAATAATACATACTTGCCTAAAAATTATGTCTAGTTCATTGCATGTGAGCGTTATTAATGGTTTAATTATTTCTATAAACAAATGTGGTTGCGCAGAGAATTTGACAGATTTCGACTGCTGAACTACCGTTCTGTAATTCATATCTATTTCAAGTCCTGTTTTTAGCAAATGTTCTTTGCTCATGCAGAAAAAAATCTTGTTCGTTTCCACATGTTTTTCTAAATGTATATATTTGGGAGTTGTTTATTTTCCGAAGTAAATGAATTTTTCGCTTCAATTTTTGCAGTTCGGATTTAAAGGGACACATTGCCTTCAAATGTCATGAAATTTTGCTGTTTAGAAATGTTCCTTATCTTTTATAAGAGTTGTTCATGCAAAAAACACGTATAATGTGTTGTAATTAGTGAGTAGTGATTACAAAACAAAAAAATTGCCTCTGATCTCTGACATCTGACCCGCGAAACAGACTATTATAAATACCACCGTCTAAATAATGCGCAAACAGAGTCTTTAGGCTGGCGCCGCAGCCAGTGGCCATGTAAACCTATCAGATGATCGCCAGGTACCATTCTCTACCTTGCGACACATATCGCCAGTGCTGCGCGGCGTGCCACGAACGTACTTCAAACAGCTGCGACTGGAAATACGACTGGTGAACACGGTCCGCCATTTTATGGAGTCAAAAATTTTGTTCTACAAAATGGCGGACCGTTATTTGTCACGAAATTAAACAAAAACCACGCAATTTGAAGGGATAGTTATGTCAATCTTTATATTCTACTTTTAAAAGAGCTTTCCAACCATATCCATTTCAGTTTTATAGCCCAAATCGCAAAATCCAAAGCAATGTGTCCCTTTAAGGCTTTAAGTTAGCGAATCGAGGAAAAGAAATCCTTACACTATACGTTTCAACCGAAGGAAGAAAAAAATACCAAAAACCCGAAGAAAGTTAAAACCGAAAATGCGTTGTCATCCCACCTGCTTGGACCAAAATGTTGTTTAGCCCCACCCCATTTTCAGTAAACGGAATTTCGTTGGAGTATTAATTTAATGTTTACCCAAAAAATCGAAAGTTAACTACCGAAGAATTGTTTTTGAGAAAATGTTTGAATTTCAGCACCCGAAAATCGCTGTTTATAAAATTGATTTTATACCGCCCTAATAGCAAAAATTGGTCTGGCACCGCGTCTGCTCTAACTGTGTGAAATGGAGGATACTTTGTTCTACTGAAGATGGTTAAACCATGCTGACGTTTAACTCCTCCCCCCAAACAAACAAAAACGAGAGAGACAAAAGCCTTCCTTAGTAAAAACATGTTTAATACCAGCCAAAACTCCATGTAATTTTCATGCTAAGCAAACAACAACCGAATACCAGTCACGTGCAATACACATTACATGGAAATTGGTTGGTAATCCTGCTCTTACTATAAGAAGACTTTCCATGTTAAGCAAATTGTTAAGCGTACAGGTACATTTTGCACACAATAGCTGCTCGCGCCACTGAACACATATTGGCAGCCATCTTTGGCCCAAAATCTATACACTGTATGTTGCAACATTCAAGACGAAAAAATAGTATCTATATACTGCATGTAATACTTTTTAAAATACTAAATTCTAAGTAATTGCCGCAGCAGTTTTACTTTGCCAACTGTTGCAAACACAAAGTATTTCAAGTTGTATTTTTTTTGTGACACTGTAAAACCCCGGGATTCGATTTCCTATTAAAAATGGAAAGTGGGATTTAATAGGCGGATGTGATTTTAACAACGAAGGTCCAAAATCACATTCAGAACCCAGAATCACGAGGTTTAAGCCATGGAACCCAGAAGTCACAATGTGCTCTTTGTTAAGGTGGAACAATAGTTTGAGAGCTTCAGATGTGATATTTTGAAAAGAGTGTGGTTTTGGAGACCCATTGTCAGAAAATCAAATTCAAGTGGTTTACAGGTTAGCTGTTTGTTTCAAGGTATTTTTAAAACTGAATTCTTTTGCTTGTATCCCTTTGTGTTTGATGGAAGGTCAAGTTCAACTCGGACAACGCATTATACGTTTTAAAGACAGTCATTTCTTTAACTTTTGTTGTACTACGAATGGGAACATTTGTGTTTTGAAAGAAATATTATTGTATATAACCGCCGGTCGGATTTTCATAATGAACAAAATTTATTTCCACTTAAGCTGGCGTTGGTAATGACAATCAGCAAACGCTTTGCTTGTATGCCATTGTGTTCTGTTAGTTAAGAGATTTTTTCCTAAATATTAAATTACAATCTCGAATTTTGTTGTGATCTCGGAACATTTCGAACCATGCAAAGTTCCTTTAGTTTAGAAACCTGAACAGTAGAAACAAATTCTGGGGGAAAATGCCGTTGTGACAAAAAGTCTGCACAGAGAAGCCTGCTAAAATTTGCAAGGCGACAACTCTATTTGTACTGCAAGCCTATATTCTCGTTACCTTAACTTTTAACTTTCAGTTTTTGTAATTAATAAATTTACGACTCGTTGTTCATAGGTGCCATTGGACTCGATTCGAAATTGTTTGAATGATTTGTATTATACTTCCAACAGATTGTTGCTCTACAAAAGCAAATAAAGGGAAACAAATACAAAAATCATCCTTTTCATTGTATTTTGTAAGCGTTTAAAAGCTTTGATTTGGGACGAAAGTATAGCCTCAACGTAGGGCCTGTTTGTTTCACACGAATCCGGATCGCGATCAGTGATCCAGCCCCCCCCCCCCCCCCCCTACCACACCACTCACCCCACCTCACCCCACCTCACCCCACCCCGCTCGGTGACGAGTTCCGCTCAGAAAAAAAAATTAGAAACATATTAAAACAAATTTAGAAAGATCTCCGCCCACAAAATTCACACGATCCCCAACAATTATTCAGAAAAAATAACTCTCGCCTTTTAGTTGCAAACACAAGCTTTCTGTCCAATCAAGCAATCCCGGCGTCCGACACTTAAGCACTTCGTGGTACGTATTTTATGCATATGTTCACAATGTTGCGCATATGCAAAAAGTTCCACTTTGGGGTTTGAGTTGACGAACCCTGGGCCCCAGTCTCAATGCAGCGAACGGGTGTGGCACATTGTGTCTGGTTAAAAATGTCGTGCTTAAAAATGATCTCAAACTTCCGGAAATCTGTATAACGCATGTAGTATAATTTTTCGCGCGGTTCCCGACATACGTACGTACATACACCCATATCATACACATTCACAGTCGCTTCAACTCACTGCAGCAATTTCAATTTCAATTTAAATTTCAATTTCAATTATAGATTTCTCGGAAGTTAACTTCAATTTTTTTCATTCATTTTTGATAATCGATTTGCAATATTTTGAAAATATGACTTAAAAAAACCCCTTTTCTTCTAAAAACTACACAACTCAAAAGGGATCAATTTCACATGGTGTTACCGCAAAACTTTATTTTATTAGCCCTGTCAGAAAACAAGATAATTCGAAAGGTTTAATACCACGCTGTGCCGGGAAGTAGTGTTTTCCCGCTAACTGTTCTTGTAGTGTGAGATCGGCATTTTGCACGCTCTATGCAAGCATTCCCCGTGCGCGTCTAGTTCTGGTACGTGTTGTACAGCTGGACCGGATTTAAATACAAGAACGATACAAGAACGTTACATCACCAATACATGTATAGACACCGTCATTGACGTTTTGAAATTATTTGCCCGGGTGGGAGATGAATTAAACTTAGGCCCCGTTCTCACTTGAACGATTTTCTACGCGAATGCCGTGCGACTACCAAATCGCACAGGGCGTACGGGAGTCGCACGGCAGTCTGTTGATGACTCGTACAGGTTGTAGGGGTGTCGTGTGTAATTCGGACGGTCGCATGCCCGTGCGAGTTTTTTAAATGTTGAAAATTTCCATACGGCTGTCGCACGGTTCGCATTGGTCGCATAGGGGTCGCACGGCAGTCGCACGGTGGTCTGATAGGTCGCACGGAGTCTGAAGAGAGTCGCACGGCTCGGCCCGAGTCGGCTGTGCGACTTCCAGCAGACACCGTGCGACTCCCGTGCGACATCCATCAGACTGCCGTGCAACTGCCGTGCAACTGCCGTGCAACTGCCGTGCAACTGCCGTGCAACTGCCGTGCGACATCCATCAGACTGCCGTGCAACTGCCGTGCAACTGCCGTGCAACTGCCGTGCAACTGCCGTGCAACTGCCGTGCAACTGCCGTGCAACTGCCGTGCAACTGCCGTGCAACTGCCGTGCAACTGCCGTGCAACTGCCGTGCAACTGCCGTGCAACTGCCGTGCAACTGCCGTGCAACTGCCGTGCAACTGCCGTGCAACCTGTGCGAATCTCATGAGAGCTATAGTACTCTATTTGCACCACCGCTTTGTTCGGGCTCCAGAGTCTACTAGGTTTAGATATGGGCGAGAGATTAGAGCATAGAAACTAGAGCCCGAACAACAAACCGTCGGGCTGGGTGGGTGGGAAACAAAACGAAATGGCGACCACCTGAGCTGGTCCGAATCCTCTTTCGCTAGCATGAACTTGCTTATTTTTCAAATTAATCGTGTTATTTAAAACCCTCCATATATACAAAGACGATACAGAAGGCACTAAAACTCAAATCATTACATACACACTTATACATTTTATGTGCGTTTGTATAGCCATCCAGACCGTGGACCCCCAACGAAGAGGACAACAGGGTCCGCGATTGTGTTAAGGTCCACGACCGAAAATCGTGCACAAAACCAACGGGAGGCCCTCCGAAAAAGTTAGAGCACAAACAAAAGAGGGACAACAGGAGCCCCGCGATTGCCGGCGCCCACACACCTATGTGTGTAGGCCTATGTGTGTGCAGGCACGAACTACATAATTTACGCTTCTCCCTGCCGCGACCAGACTGAACTGTGATAGTGTCTCTTCTGCCCTCTACGTCGCGGCAGTGCAAATAGTACTCTATTTGCACCACCGCTTTGTTCGGGCTCCAGAGTCTACTAGGTTTAGATATGGGCGAGAGATTCTTCGCTCCGAACTAAGATAGCGAAGCCACTCCCTTTCCCTGGCTGTTAGACCCCCAAATACCCCCCAAATACCACCCATACCTCACCCGTACCTAACCCTTACCTCATCCGGTAATGCGGGATATTTACTTGGAGCATGCGCAAACAGGGCCATCAGCTTATTGCGAACGCGCCTTGCTAAAAAATCGCACCACCTTGTAACCAATATGCAGCATGTGCGCGGAAAGATTCGACCTATCGCGGTCGAACCGCACCTGAATCGCGTCAACGCAGCCTGCGAATTACTGTCCAATCACATCAACCACAGTTCCATGTGGAACGCGCAAAATCCGAGACAAACAAACATTACCACACAAACCTCCCATAGGGCTGTCCAAGGGGCGCGGCCAACTCGCGAACAGCGATAGGTCAATTAAAAGAAAAAGGCCGCTACTACAGCCACAAACGCGCAGTCTTGGTTCAAGACGTCACTGTCCGATACTTGTCATCAACAGAAGGCGCAATTTATAGGCTGGCACTGGCGGTCGTGCTCGCGATCAATCACGGCTGTAATATATATATCGTGGATGTGTGTACAAAAGCCACTTGGATATAAACATGCACCCTGTGGAAACATGTACATCAGCACGACATGGCTATACAAAATAACGGCTTGGCGTTCCTAAAGGTTGAATAACTTGGAGTTTCTCAGGATCCTCCTTGCATGCTACGGACGCCCCAGACAATGACAACTCACTTGCAGGTGCACCCTTCAATCCAGGATTCCAACCAGCCAATGCGAATGAAATGAATGAATGAATAAAGAATGTCTCAATTTTCCTAATTACTTTTTTAATAAAAGATGGATTTTTGCCAGTCTTGTTAAATCACCTGTACAAACATGTATGCCGGCTTGGTGCTGTTTTTTTTTTCTTTTCATTTTTTGCAGCCAGTCATGGCCAGGCCCAGTATTGTGAACATTTCAGACCAGTTTCGTGCACAATAAACTAGTTGTTGCAGGTCTTGTCAACTTTTGACTGAAAAACGCTCGTACTTACCTTGTCTGCAAGGCGGAGCTTAAATTCATCATTGTCTTCATCATTCATATTTCTTCCGAACAAAATGCCTCCACTAAATATATTACATTCCTACATGCGTAGTAATCCGTGCATACTAATATTTTAAAAGGTGAACATGAAGAAGAGAAGTATAGCATGCCCAGCAAACCACTCAAATGCTGTCGATGTTAAATCAAAGTAGATGGTTCACTTCATTAGCTTCACTCATTTCTTTTAATTCTTGAGGTAAACAATTTTTCGCTGGATACGATTGATTTCTGTCAAGATTTCAAATCATTATTGCAAAGTTGCATTTACGTTAAAGGTTAGAACTGCCACCGAGTTCAGTGTGTGGTTATCAGAAATATGAAATACCATTTGTTACATATCTCTTTTTTCATGTATTTCCAATTTTCATCCAATTATATTAGCAGATGTACCTATCATCTAATACTGTAGAAAATATAATTTTCTAACTGCTGCAACATACATGTACATGTACACGTACACTAAGTCTTATCTAAATCATTTTCAAAGTGAACAAAAAAACTGGCAGGAGCGGGATTCGAACCTGCGACCTCCAAGCTACCGTACAGGCCGCTCTACCAACTGAGCCATCCCGCCGGTCTCCCAAAGTGTCAGTATCTTTGCTCGGGTGAGCGCTAGTCAGAAGTCCTAAACCCAGAATGCCGTACGGCCAGGGATCACACCCATTTTTACGATACAACCTAGGAAGCGACATTGTGGGGATCACTCAATGAGTGATACGACTTTTTAACTTAAAATTCGTCAAACAATCCACAATGGAACCTGACCACAGGCAAACCTGAACACATTTTCAAAGTGAACAAAGAAACTGGAATCAATATACTCTATTACATGTGGCATTGAAGAAAACCAAAATGTATAATACTTTTACTTAGGCCTATATACAAATTGGCTGACCTCCAGAAAGTTACACTCTGACGTTTCTATTTTAATTGAACACCTCAGTTCTTTACACACCAGTGTCCTAACTCGTGCAGTGTACAGTCATGCATGTTCATATCGTCGGGTAATCTCATGGTTACCTTCACTCAAGCGCGTGGATTTGTAATTTCCACTTGAAATTTAATACTCCAAATTAATTGCCTTCTGGCCTATTTTCATTTTCTCTTTTATCTGGAGTTATTGTCTATCTGTGGGTGATCTTGTTAGAAAGTGTGTGTAAGTGGAGATATATTCTGCATCCCCACAACCCCGAAATGATGTGTTTGCCTTCACTAATCAATACTTCTTTATGTCGACAATGTTTCATTGGATTATACTGAACCATACAAGTTGGGATGTCATGAATACGCGTACCACCATTTGTTAAACTTTTCTGATATTTTCCTGTGCGTGAAAATGATTGCTTTGAAAAAATAAATTGAAACAGATGAATTATGACTAATAAATTTTTATTAAAATCAATTATGGTGCGTGTCAGCCCCTGTTAAAATTCCCCCTTACTGCCATTTTAACACTTGGTCCGACAGGAAAAGTTCCCACGATTTCGAAGCATGGTCCACCTCTATGTTCCAGTAAATTTAATTAGCACCCAGTAGCAGATTTTACCCCTAAGTTGACCAAGTCCATATGTGGCTAAGACGACCCCTTTGTCTCAACACAGATAAGTAATTGACCAGATGGGGATGTGGCCAGAGAACCCAGCCAACATGGCTACATTTTATGCCACTGGCTAAAACTGTTATGGCTGTCTGCCATTTTATGACCATGTCTAACACGTGTAGTCAGTAACTTTCTGATTGGCCACTCTCCATCCCAAGGTGGAATATCTGCCTGGTTTCATAATTTTGACCAATGAGATTGTTCCACCGAAATGGGCAGAGCGCGTGGTCAAGGAATAATATTCCCCCCGATCGCCGGATTCTCCTCAGAAAGCGATTAAGACCTCTGGTGAGAAGGCTGTTCAGATTGAGTGCCCGTTTACACTATTAGGAACGTTGTACTTTCCCTAAAGTCGTTTCTAATGATAGCCATTCTCACCCTCACCATTGTGCTCTGCTGATACAGGTAAGCCTATTTTCATTGTATAAAAGAAGTTTGTATTTCCTATTACCATTTGACTTATGTGCAGGACACTTTGTATTTTGAATTATGTTGACTCGGTTTGAGACAATCTCAAGATGGGTGGAACAACCCCAATATGAGTATATTGAGTCAGCATTCGTTTGCCTTCAGCTATTAACCTTTTTTGCCTTGTACCCTGTATTTACTTGTATTATATTGCTGATATTTGGTCGACTCTTGATCGATGTCACTTTTGCTGTTATTTATTGACCGAAATTATCATGTTCGGTTTTGTATTTCATTGATTTCCCGATAGTATTGGAAGATCCATTTGTGATTGCCGATTACCATTCTGTTATGACTGCAGTATTCACTTAAATCGGTCACTATACTCTCAGTCCGTGTACAATTATATTTTCCTCTTGGTTGATTTCCGATTACTTTGAATATTCTTGTTGCATACTTTTTTATATGATACCTCGTGGCCTAAAACTTCGATCATTCGTATGACATGACCAATAATTCATACATGCACGTTTTTCCGTAAATTAACTGGTCTTGTTCACGAGATTTCCAATATTTTGATTGTCTTCCAAATTGTGTGTGTATAGGCCTACACATTACCTTCCTTTTCTGTTATGTCCCGTGACATCCCGCTGACTATTAATTGTGTACAGCGAGCGTGTACAAACCACATGGAACTTGCCCCAGGATGACCTTGAGTAAGGTTACCGCAATGCGCTATAGGCCAACACAATTGGGTTTTGGCCAAGTCAATTATTCCCTGATGTTTTGATTAGCATTTTATGGTATTTACCACTGTGCGGAGTACTGACCGTGGTTATCATGTTCTGGGTGAACTTTTGATCAATGTATAGTTATACTGAAAGTGTCATTCCACTGGAAATGTGTTCTGGGCGAACATCCCAAAAAGATATGCAGTTTTACCTCTTTCCCTTTTTTGTAAGCATTCTTTTAAGCGTTTCATATTTTAGTTAGAGATATTGCTTTTTAGTTTTTTAGTTCTGTATACAAATATGTTGATCCTCGATAATTCAGGAAGCGATTAAGACCTCTGGTGAGAGGGCTGTTCAGATTGAGTGCCCGTTTACACTATTAGGAACGTTGTACTTTCCCTAAAGTCGTTTCTAATGATAGCCATTCTCACCCTCACCATTGTGCTCTGCTGATACAGAGAGTACTTTCCATATAGGTCATGCTTTGGGGAGCCGACCCGGTTCGCCTCCCCACACACCTGTCCCATTCCCCTGTTCGTGATATCATCGGAACTCGGTTTGTGTGCCTGAACCCTGATCTTCGGACTCGGAGCCACCCCCGTGTCAAGCCTCAGTCAAGTCCATCAAGCCACACCCAAGTTCTGATGCAAGCGCCAGAAAACCCAGCTAAGATCCATAACCTGTATTTATAATATGATGTATTTGCCATTTTGTTTCTAATTGAATTATCGTGTACCATATCAGTGCTAATCCTAACTGGATGAACCCTTGTTTATTTAGTAATTCCTGTGCCTATTCGATTCAAGGTACTTCTTTATTTTACATTTTTCGGATTGAGTTTATTGCTCATGGATGTAGTCAAATTTTAATTATTGTTTAGCGATTCAAGACATTCATTCAATTGGGATTACTCACTGATTTGGCTTCTGAACTGAACTGCACCATTTGATTTATTTCTTATCCTCAATTCTATTGTTGTATGCACTGTATATTTTTTGTGATGACCTTGGGGTGATGAATATTGAATTACAACATTTTATCCCGAGAAAGAGGATCAACGTAATAACTTGCTGTCCGTGTGGATTTATTTCTGAGCAAAGTTCCTTTAACAAAACTACGAACCTAGCAGGAACCCATTAAACGTTGGGACAACCTGTGACATGCGGAAATTTGGAAAGGCGGAATAGTAAGTACGTAAAGACACTAGCTGTCAACCAAGGTTATACCTTTCAATTTACATTCGGAAGAATAGAAACACCTCACATGTTCACTCATCATCCTTCTCATTATTATTATTATTATTTTTTGTTATCCTTTTCCATGTTGAATGGAGGTTTTTAAAATACTTACCTTACTGGTCTCTGGAAAGCGCCGCACAAATATTTCGTATACACATATTTGATGTCTAAATAAGCTTCAGCTGCGAAACGGAAACCAGCTGCACTACAGGAGTTTCTCCGCGGATTTTAACGACACGTCTGCCTGCACGCAAACCCGAAAAATATTTCCCCCAGGCATGACAAACTGGGTCACGCGTATCGCGCAATCCTTCAACGGGCAAAGCGACGCGATGAACTTGAAAATTCCGGAAACACGACCTAAAAAACCGCACCCAGGGTGACCGCGGGCTAGCCAAATTATGAATAATCTATTCATCAAGGTCAAACTCCATCACTGATGGTCTCCCCCGGAAAGTCGGGGGAAAATGATCGAAAAAGTAAAGAAAAAGCTAAGACCCGCTTGGAGGGATATCTGATACCTTCGTGGAAGTAAAGAACCGAGCAAAGAACGGTAGAATCGATTCTTTCAGAGCGCGTAATACAAAATAGTTTAGAATCGAATACATTGCCGAGCCGATCCACTGAGAAACAGCGCCCTCGTTTTAGCGGAAGCAAACAAAAATGGGGACAAAAGGTCTCGGAACCAAGACTACAAAACGCGGCGATAAAAACCGACGAATGCTAACAATGGACGTTTCCCGGCCGGTCGGTTCCAACTAGTGCGGAGCGCTGTCCTATTTGGAATTTCAGTTTGATCGAGAGGATGTTTTGCAAACAAGCTAAAGGGAAAATCGAGGCGTCTGGAAACTCCTGCGGCATCACGAGAAAGAAATCATTTCTGAGTACACACGATGGCACACATCTCTATAAGCGGAATACGGACGGCGAGAGGAAAGGAACTCGGGATTTTGCTGGGAACAAAGAATATTCAACCATACGGTTCGCCAAGCGAATGATACAAAATATTGGGGATGATCTGACCAAATCCTGTAACATCGACCGATTTTTCCCCTTTTATGAACGAGCAAATTCACAGTATATAAAGGTGTAGTCTCCTCGAAGACCGTGACCCAAATGTCCATGGAATCTAGGCAGGCTGTTTGAGACAGCACGCATGTTCCACACTGCAAAACAGGCGAACCATTGGGTGGCCCGCCATCCATCATAAAATACCATTTGTATAGGGCTTTTCTCTGTCTCAAAGTCTCAAAATCTCAATGGCGTGTTCGAACTGGAGGCCCGTTCTCCACTATCTATTTTTTTTTAGAAGGCTTTACTCTGCTTCCAAATATCACAATCAGAATGGTGCGCTCAAATATGAAAGCCAGTCACACAGAAAGATACATAAACATTTCATTTCAGAGGGTTTTTCTCTGTCTGAAAATATCAAAATCACGATAGCGTGTCCAAATTAGATGGCCCGGGCCCGCCCTCCACCATGGCGCATAAAAACTTAATTTTCAGAGGGCCATTCTCTCTCTGAAAATACCACACTCACAGTAGTGCGGTCCAAATTGGGTGGTCCATCCTCCACCAAGGTACACAAAAATGTCGTTTTCAGAAGACTTTTCCTCTGTCTGAAAGTATCGAAATCACAATGGTGTGTGCAAATGTAAAGGCAAGTTCCTCCATCATGGTAAATATATGATACATTTTCAGAGGTCTTTCTGTCCAAAAGTATCACCCCTACAATGGTATGCTCGATTGGGGAGGCTCGTCCTCCCCATGGTACGCAACGCTCCTTTTATATATTTTATTTTTATTTACAGAGTCCATTCCTCCTCTGTCTAAAGGCGCCGCACTCATAATCGCATGTTCAACTCACGAGGCCTGTCCTCCACTATGGTACACAAATGTTTCATCTACAGAGACAATTCCTTCTCTGTCTAAAAGTGCCACACTCATAATGGCATGTTCAAGTCATAATGGCATGTTCAACTCACAAGGCCTGTCCTCCACTATGGCACCCATTTTTTTTTTTTTTTTTTTTTTCTATTTACAGAGACAATTTCTTCTCTGTCTGTATGTGCAACTCGCAAGGCCTGTCTTCTACATGGTACACAAATGTTTCATTTACAGAGACAATTTCTCCTCTGTCTGTATGCTCAACTCAAAAGGCCTGTACTCCACCGTGGTACACATATATTTCATTTACAGAGGCAATTTCTCCTTTGTATGTTCAACTCAAAGCCTGTACTCCACCATGGTAAACATATATTTCATTTACAGAGGCAATTTCTCCTCCGTCTGTATGTTCAACTCACGAGACCTGTACTCCACCATGGTACACATATTTCATTTACAGAGGCCATTCCTCATCTGTCTGTATGTTCAACTCACAAGGCCTGTACTCCACCATGGTACCCATATATCTCATGCACAGAGGCCATTTCTTCTCTGTCTGTATGTTCAACTCACAAGGCCTGTACTCCACCATGGTACACATATATTTCATTTACCGAGGCAATTTCTCTTCTGTCTGTATGTTCAATTCACAAGGCCTGTACTCCTCCATGGTACCCATATATTTCATATACAGAGGTCATTTCTTCTCTGTCTGTATGTGCAACTCACAAGGCCTGTACTCCACCACCATGGTACACATATATTTCATTTACAGAGGCAATTTCTTTGTATGTTCAAATGACGAGGCCTGTCCTCCACCATGGTACACAAATGTTTCATTTACAGATGGCAACTTCTTTCCTGCATAAAAGTACCAAACTCATAATGGTATACTCAACTCACGAGGCCTGTCCTCCGCCATGGTACACCAATGTTTCATTCATAAAGGCCAATTCTTCCCGCATCATCCTTTTGCTTTTTGTCTCAAAGAATCAACATCGCAAGATTGTACCCAACCAAGGTACAGTAAAGTATGATTTTCAGAGGGATTTTCTCTGTCCCAAATATGACACTCAGAATGTTGTGTTCGAATATGGAGGTGGTTGACTTTACAGTCCTCCAGCAAGGTACATAAAAATGTCATTTCCAGAGGATTTGTGTCTGCTTCTAATATCACAGTCAGAATGGTGTGTTGGAATACAGAGGCATTTGACTGTACCGTCCTCCAGCAAGGTACATAAAAATGATATTTTCAGAGGGTTTTCTCCGTCTCAAATATTACTCAGAATGGTGTGCTAGGTGTGTGACTTTACCATCCTCTAGCAAGGTACATAAAAATGTCATTTTCAGCGGGTTTTTCTCTGCCTCTAATATCACACTCAGAATGGTGTTGGAATATAAAGGTGTCTGACTTTACCGTCCTCCAACAAGGTACATAAAAATGTCATTTTCAGCGGGGTTTTTCTCTGCCTCAAATATCACACTCAGAATGGTGTGTTGGAATATAAAGGTGTCTGACTTTACCGTCCTCCAACAAGGTACATAAAAATGTCATTTTCAGCGGGTTTTTCTCTGCCTCAAATATCACACTCAGAATGGTGTGTTGGAATATAAAGGTGTCTGACTTTACCATCCTCCAACAAGGTACATCAAAATGTCATTTTCAGCGGGTTTTTCTCTGCCTCTAACATTACACTCAGAATGGTGTGCTGGAATATAAAGGTATCTGACTTTACCACCCTCCAACAAGGCACATAAAAATGTCATTTTCAGAGGGTTTCTCTCTGCCTCTAATATCACACTCAGATTGGTGTGTTGGAATATAAAGGTGTCTGACTTTACCATCCTCCAGCAAGGTAAATCAAAATGTCATTTTCAGAGAGTTTTTCTCTGTCTCTAATATCACACTCAGAATTGTGTGTTGGAATATGGAGGGGTTTGACTTTACAACCCTCCGGCGAGGCACATAAAAATGTCATTTTGAGAGGGCTTTTCTCTGTCTCAAGATATCACACTCAGAATGGTGTGTTCGAATTGAGAGGCCCGTCCTCCACTACGGTAGATACAATTGTTTTATTTTCAGGGGGCTTTACTTTGTCCTAAAGTATCACGCTTACAAAAGGGTGTTCAAATTTGGAGGCCCTTCCTCCACCAAGGCAGATTTTCAGCAGGAATATTATTTTTGTTTGCATATTCTTTGCTTTTATTTTTTGTTTTTTGGGGTGTTTTTTTTTGCTCATGGTCCTGGGCCGTCAATTATAGCTACTGTGAAAGGGCAAGGCTCCAGCATTTAGAATCTGTAAAAATATTTAAAATAGCCAAAGGGGTTCTCGAAATTCATCAAATCTAATGACGGACAACTTGTTATATTCTTTTTGTTTTTTTTGTTTTTGTTTTTTTCTTTTTTACTTAGAGGTCAAATGCCATTTTATGTATTTCCTTATAGCGGCCACGGCTCCAAGAAAATCACATAATCACAAGATATTTGCTCCCCGTCTCCATAATGGTTTATTTGCTTTCATCTATTTTTGGCAGGCATGTTATGTATGCATTCCGTAAATAACATCTATGATTTCAGATGTTCATAATTCATTTCAATGTCAATTTACATAATTAACCCTAAAGGGTGCAAAAAAACAGCTTTGAAGGGATGCGATTATCTTCCTTTGACACATTGACCCACTGGCATCATAGAATCGGCAGATGACATTGTAGGCAGTCTCTGAAAAAAACTCTTTAAGATTTACATACAAAATTTGCATAATTAAATAGGTTTTGCATAATTAATTATTACCATTTCGAAATAACTTCAGTTTCACCGGAGATACTGTGTAGAAGACATTCATCCAGGGGAAAGTACGTTTTTGCAAAACCTATTTTCAACACCTACGTGAAACCTATCAGTAATTGTTTGGTCAATGCTTTGAAAATTATTAATTAGATATATATATATAATATATTACAAAATGCACATAGCTTCCGCTGCGGGCGCGAACCCCATTTCGAGAACAAAAGTCATCTGTATTAAAAAACGGCTAGGCCTAATCCTTCGGAAGATCCATTTTGCGAGGGGAGATAAGTTTAAATTTCAATAAACAAAACATTACCATGTAGATTTAAGTCTACTCCAAATTTTGGGCCATAATTCCTGTATTGATTGAAACGTTCTATTATAAATATCCTCCTTACGCGCCATGTTATGCCCACCAAGAGCGCATGCAAATTTATGAGTGCAATTTTAATAAAAGTAGATTCATAGCAATTAGCAGATGACTCTACGTTGTCAATTCAGAGGTAAACCCTCAACTTTCTATAAACTGTAAATAATTCATGACATCTTTAAGCTATGCCGATCAGCCGTGAAAGGCCATTCTGAATTTATTATTATGATGTATGCGGCAGTATTGCGTATATAAAAAGTAAAGCAGGTTCCAGTTTGTGTGAGAATATGGATATTAGTCTGGTACCCAAGCGCGCCCAACAGCACCTGCGCGTAGCAAGTTACACAGCACCTGTCTGAACCATGCATTCTATCAGATTACCGGCCAAAAAGCTGCCTAACAAAAGTATATTTCCTGAAGCCACTTCATAACCAATATCATCCGAATTTAGCTATTTACGACAACAATATATATATATATTATATATATATTTACTACTTATCAAGATGGATCTCAAACGATACCCTTTTTCAAAGTGAAATTTGAGAACGAAATTGTTTTTGGAGCGCCACTTCTTTAAAACGCTCGGCCGATTTTGAGCAGGACGCATCAGACAAAGAATGAATCTGGGTCATCCGGGGAAAAAACCGAACCGGGGCCGATATGTTATTCAACAGCGCCAGGATTGGACACGAAAAAACCGAAGCGCCTTCCGACTGTTACCGAGGGAAGTGCAACAAAGGGCGTCCACGGCCGATCTGGAAGATTTTGCCTACACAGTACGGCGGCGACGGGAGAACATTTTAAGTCGTAACTCAAAACTAATCATCTGCTTGGATGCATTTTTCGTTGATAATGACATGAGAAATTCATCAGATCTGTCGAGAGATTTCAGTTTTATTAGCATATTTTGTTTCGGAGTGATGATATAGTAACATTCCTCACTAAATGCGAGTGTGCGGGGCCGCTGGAGGATTTTCATGACGTCATCGAAGTGTCTATTTTTTTATATTTCTTTTTTTAAATATTATTCATATCGAACTCGCAAGGATGCGTTGTACTTGGGACCGTCCTACAGCAAGGTACATAAATACATTTGTATTTCATTTGCCAGGGTCTTTTCCTGTCCTAAAGTGGGATACCCACAATAGCACGTTCAACTCATGGGGATTAACCTCCACCATGGAGCGCAAAGTATAATGTTTCGTTTCCAGAGGCCATTCCTCTGTCTAAAAATACCGCACTCAGAATTATGCCAACTTGGGAGGCCTGGTCTGCAACTCGTAATTGTCGGTTATGCAAATGCATGTTACGCCTATGCAACTCCAACTACTTCCAACTTTTCTTATGGTTACATTTAAATGAGAAGAGCCATGTCAAATAAAACAGATACTGTCAAGATCCCATCTTTGACACCGGTAACGATCTTACGCATAACAAAAGCCACATTTTCCGCAAATATCTTCCGATAAAGGAAAGCTGGACTACATTCCATCGTCATGCATCGGCGAGAGACGCCGATGCGCCCATTGTATTCAACACAATAGCATGAGGCGCGGCACATAATACGAAACCCCGCAACGACAAGGGACCGAAATGGACGAAGTGACCCGAAAAGGATTTCCCAAATTGTCAGAAAACCATTCAATCTTAGGCAATAGGAATAAACTCCATAATATCAATGAATGCAGGTGCAAATTGCTCCGTGAATTTCTCCACGGCATCCCCGTCTTACGTGAAACCCTCACAAACAGCTCGGGAACAAAACTGGCTTTTTCCTACCTCGTTTCTCCATGGGAATAAAAAGGGGGGCCAAACGTCAAAACCGACTGCGTGTCAATAACACCACCATGGTTTATGTCAATCAAAGACTGAGCCTCTCCAAAATGCAATTCTTGAATCCTGGAACGGCACCTCGGCTTTCCTAACGGGCCGTGGCATAGGATACAGCCCTACCAACGCAGAGCGAAATCAAACACGTGTGAACTGGATGACGACCAGACTGAACTGTGATAGTGTCTCTTCTGCCCTCTACGTCGCGGCAGTGCAAATAGAGCCAGGTGCGACTGCCATCAGACTGCTGTATGTACAAGCTGTATGAATCTCCTGCAAGTGCGGTGCGACCCCGGTGCGAGCGCGGAGCTACTGCCGTCCAACCTGGGCGGATCTCACCAACAAACATATAAAAAGCGGCCTCAGCGGCCTGAAAATCATTCGCCACCTGATGTTCAAGCTGTCCACATCAAGATGGAAGACAACCAGAGAAGATTGAGAAACAGAGAAATTCGTACGGAAATCGCACGGCTGCACGATTTTTTAGTCGCACCGCAGTTGTAAAAAACATCGTTCAAGTGAGAACGGGGCCTTATATTCCCCACCAAAGTGACCAATAACAATTTCCACTCGGGCGATGTGGGTTGTTTGATATGGGGCGGGGGAAGGGGTGGATGGGGGGGGGGGGCTGTTTGGGGTGCTATTTAAAAAAAAACTTGCGCCTTCATTGTTGTTGAACATTTTGGACCTTGTATATTTTGACAGCCTGTTTCCGAGTTGCGCTTAAAATAATAACAGTGAAAGCCACAAATAAATCACATTTAAACAAGGAGGTACAGTGGTTATAGTTCAAACTATCATTGTTATTAGGCCTAGTAGGTGATAAACACACGGCGCTATTTTTAAAACAGTTTGGACAAAAGAAGTAATTCCACCAGGGAAAAATCACTTTGACAACACATGGCTGTCTTAAATGTTAAACTGCAAGTTAATTCGAAACATCTTATTGCAAATTATTACTCGATTCTATAAAAGAATTTTTAACTTTGGGAAACTTGCTTTTAAATGTAATAAGTGCAAAATACCAAAGTATCAATGTAATATCAATTGGAGAACAATCCAATCCAAAACTTTCCTCAAAAATCGGGCGTAAAATGCTGTGAAACGTGACAGACTATTTGAAGAAAATACATGACTTGTATTACCATAACAGCATTTATGTCTAATACAAAGATACGGGCATGATATAAATGCTTGTTTTTCGTACGAAGTAAAAAGATGACGATTTTCACTTCTTTTAAAATCTTTCTTTTTTTTATTGCGAAAGGGCGATATTTTTGTTTGGTAAAAGAATTAAGCTTGTCAAATCTGGAGCATATAGTATTAGTATAAAAATCATTCCGCCAAAATACTCTCAACAATGTTGTGAAGAAATGTTGGTATAAAATGGATTCCAAGCGAGCTATTTTCATACAAATGAACTAAAACATGAAACCTTCTTGAAGAACTGTTTTAGAAGTTTGCGTGATCCCTGGCTATACGGCATTTTGGGTTTATGACGCCCGCCGAACCAAGACACTGACAATTTGGGAAACCACCAAAGTACGGCAATATAGCTCAGTTGGTAGAGCGCCGGTACGGTATTCCGGATGATCGCAGGGTTCGATTCCCGCTCCTGCCAGTTTTCTTTGTTCACTTTGAATTTTCTTTTTACAAGTTTGATTTTTAGCACATAATGCCATTGATACACCGTGCCTTTGATGACGTCATTCCTTGGCTCGTGAATATAAAAATTTGCATCAACATGAAAAACAAACAAATTCAATTACTCCCTACAGAATTGCTACAAGGACCTGTAAATGTAGGCTACACATGGACCTGTAATGTTAGCATGGAAATCACACTGCCCTATATGAAAATCATATTTACGGTCGCTTTAAGGTTACCGGTATACCTCATAGATTATGGAAAGGACTACTTGATATCGAAACGACTGAGGCCAGACAAACAAGAAGACCCCGGACATGCTAAATTAAAGTACTAGTCTTATTCAAGTAAACTAATCAAGCGTGCCGCGTGCGCGCACGTGGTTTAACCTGCTCCACAGGGCACATGTACGATGATCACGCCTAGGTGGTCCACGAGTGGCGTTTTGTTTTGGGGAACTTGAGGTAACTGGTCCATGGGGTAGCTGATGCAATATCTAAGTTTTCAGGGGATTTCTAGCATACTGCCCTCTGTATACCAAAGTGAACTATTTTTACCTTTGACATGATCTACCACTTCACTTTTCTCAGAAGAATTGACACATTTTGCTAAAAAAATGTGAATACTCGGGATTCATTTTAAAAGTAATGAAACTGAGCTCTCTCGTGAACTTTGTTCAATTAATTCATTCTGAATGACATTTGAAAATGTTAAAAAGAAAAGTTCACAACTTTCCTGTGTCGCACCACTTGCCCCCGTAGGTAAAGGCAAGTCGTCAACGCAAATGGACATTTTGTAGTTAGTGTTAATTAGATTATCCAAATGGCATTATCCCCATCAACACTTGCACACTAAAAGACGATTGTATGTGCCATCTGACAACAGCAATTGCAAAAACTACAAGTCACACAGCATACTTTTATTTCACAAAAAAGAGCTTAGATGGATCAGTTTCCCCAAGTTCACCTACGTGGATGAAAAAGGCCTATACCAAATGCTTCCTTAAATAACTTCAATCTGTTTAAATTGCATATACAGTAGTATCATTGCTTTAAATATTCCACAGCCCGACTCCATGCGCAAGAGTTGATTAAAATCTGGTATTTGCGGCACTTCAGATGATACAAATGATTTTGACACCATGTCCAGCAAAAAAGTACCCCCACTTGAAAATATTTCTTAAAATATGAAGGATTGTAATTTTTCGAAACATTTTGTACTGAAGAGTCTGGCAATCAAGTTACGTAATGGAAATTGACAGTGAGTCAAGGGTCAATTAATTTGACCTCATTTTGTGTGGGGGACTGAAATGACTACTTCGAATAAGTGAATAAGCTTACTTATTAATCTGCTCTTCCAAATCGCCCCTCGACGTGACTTTCCTCATTTCTAAGGCAACATTCGGAACGTGTTCTCATCTCACGAATTGACTGTACTACCATCTCTCTTGGAATGGCTTCTGCTTCAGTAATGATACGCGGGCGCAGCCCTGCAAGATCTGCTGGTGGTGCACATGTGCGGTATTCTTAAAATCAGGGGGTCAAGTCGGGGGATCGTGCTTGCCACTCCCTGTTGTGCCCTATAGCGCTATTTTTATACGACCCCTGAATAGCTCTTGCAGTCGCTCCCTCCCGCCGAATGTTGCCTTAAAAATGAGGAAAGTCACGTCGAGGGACGATTTGAAAGAGCAGATTAATAAGTAAGCTTATTCACCATTGTCGAAGTAGTCATTTCAGTCCCCCCACACAAAATGAGGTCAAATTCATTGACCCGTGACTCATTGTCAATTTCCATTACGTAATTTGATTTGAGTCTTGGTGTCAAATCAGTACAAAACATTTTGAAAAATTACAATCCTTCATATTTTAAGAAATATTTTTATGTGGGGGTACTTTTTTGCTGGACCCACTGTATAAGGCAACCATGCGTCCTGTCATGGAATACAGCAGCCGCATCTGGGCTGGTACTCGGGTTAGCTATTTTGTTCCTCTTTAATAAGATTCAGCGGCGTGTTTCAAATCTGGTTAGTCAGGACCTGGCATCTTCCCTGGAACCCCTTCATGTCCGACGCTATGTTGCTTCTTGAGCCTCTTTTATCGATACTATCATGGAAGGTGCTCTAGTGCATCGCCTTTCATCACTATTTCTCCTGTCTAAACTCTCAGGCACTCTACTCGCCTGGCTGTCTCATCACAACCTTTCACTGTTGTTATTCCAAAGGCTAGTACTGTGAGATACTTTTTACCGTCGTATACTGCCTCTCTTTGGAACCTGCTTCCCTTGCATAATCTTTCACAATTCAAACGAAATGTGATTTCTATCCTTTTTTGTCTTTTGTAGCCAATACTTTGAGCGGCATCTTGGCCTTGTGTCGATCGGGCGAAACATAAAAACAAATCATCACTTTAAAAGCCCCCAGTACCAGATTTTAATCCCCACTTCCGCACGGAGACTATTTTATTCGACAATTGTTCGACTGCACTGCATAAACGTACGACTCGGAACTCTTTTCGAGAGTGTCAAGGATTAACTTTCCAAATAACTTTTGAAACCACACACAAATTCACCAGGGTGGGGTACGCAAACCTTTCACGGGGGTAGATTGCCCCTAAAAATCCCGCATCGTACCCCGCAGTGAACCCCTCGTGTTAAAGCTGAGGGGGGGGGGGGGGGGGGGGGGGGGGGGTAGTACTACATTATAAATAAATTATCATGAACACGCATTCGTTTCAGTTCACCTCAAGATTGATTAAACAGAGCAAAAGTACAATAATACAGTAATCAAGCAATGTAGTCATACTGCAATAAATATTTACGTTTTCCGTACATGCTTTACCCAAACAATTCCCAAAACATACACATCATGGATATTTTGACCTGCAAATGCGCAAACCGTGCCCGCAGTTATGTTTATAGGCCTCGACCTGCAATAGATATAGCAGATTTATGAATAATATGTATAATTCACTTCAAATACCTTTTTTCCAATAATAACAAACTTTTTATAAATCTTTATTTATCAATGCCTACAAATATTTTATGTACAAGTGTTAGTGAAGGTCTACAGTCAATTATTTGTGTACATTGGACATAATATAATTTCTATATTTTTATTGGAATTCTTTCTGGTAATGAAACCAAGGATTCCTCAAAAGTGCATATCGCACTGTAGCTCGAAAGCCTGACGAAACCTATGGAAAGCACCACGAAGAAATGTTAAGTTTTAGAGGTGGGAGGAAAACCGCAGAATAATATTCTGGGGAAACCCAAGGAATCAGGTAGGGACTGAAAACCCAATCCACATGTCGGCCCTGGTGGGATTCGAACCCAGGTCACAGCGGTGGAAGGCAAGGAAAGTACTACTACAAGTCCCCAAATTGAAGGGTCGTGTTGCAACAGATTTGTAAAACAGCAAAGGCGTTCATTTATTTACTGTTTGCTTTCTTTTTTGTTTGTTTGTTTGTTTGTTGGGGGGCTTGTTTATTTGTTTTCCTTGTTCTCACCAAGTGAGTCTTGTATTAAAATATAACGGTCAACGCAACGCATTTTAAGGTTTGTGCATTTGCTTACAAATTTACTAAGAACACCGACATGTTTACAATTTAACGTTCAACACTTAAACTAACCAAAACGCAACAGTTCTCTCCTCGAAAGAAAATTACCGTAATATGATAATTGTATTAATAATGCGAAGATTATTGCAATCTTGCGCCAACAAATTACACATTCTTTTAATTTCAATTGGAAGTACGTCATAATGAAAGACTGTACACAAAATAACCTAACATGACACATTAATATTTCTCCGTGCATTAACATTCCTATGTACATTATAAACACTCCCATACCTAGGATCAATTTTGCAGGCACAGCCTTAATAAACCTCTTTTTGATGCAAAACAAGCTGCCTCGGTAATTGCACACGGTGCAGAGAATTGGTAAATACGTGTGGTCATAGGCTTATGAATTCTCCTTCCAATTACCTTTCAGTAGCACAACTTCTGCCAATAAATACCGTTAGTCTTTGCTTTTAATCCTGTTCAAAAATACACCAGTGTGCAGTTTCAACCCCATTTGCGCTACTTTTGTTGGGTAGTATGCTACTACTCAAAAACTGTGCCCATGACATGACCAACCTAACGCAGGTTTACTCCCGTAGCAGGACGCCAGTACATCACCGCATTGAAAGACATTCACCGTCTCGATCTGTCGTAGACTCCCCGGGGGAAAGACGACGGTTCCTCGGCCACTCATTTGCCGAAATTCGGCGCCGATGAGAACATGATGAAAGTGACGAGCAGCGTGGCAATGCTGAAGATCACGAGACAGAGCCGGTCCACCACCATGGCCGCGAACTTCCAATCAGACACCACCTCGTCCTCGTTCTCCTTCTTCCGGTATCGGTTGGTCAGGAACCGCAGCTCATCTAGGATGGGGCCCTTGTTGGCGCAGGTCGGGCACCCCTTGTGGTCTGTAGACAGCATCGGTTCAACCTCGCCCCCATCGCCTGTGCCAGTGGCGTAGTTAGCGTACTTCACGCCAATGGCATCTGTGGAGTTGAGGTAGCCGTGACAGTTGCCCGTACGAATACCGTTGCGGGTGGCCTGCTCCCCGAGCCCAGTGGCGCGGTTGCGCAGTGGGGACCGCTCCATCAGTTCAATGTCCTTCTTGGGTTTGCCGGTTACGTGCGCTGAGAAGCAGGGATTGTTGATCTCTCGGCCTGGCCTGGTCATGCGCAGTATCCATGGAAGGTAATCAAGGAGGATGCAACGTAACTGAAACAGAAAAATAATGGTGAAGTTGGAAGTGAATCTAAAAAGTACCCATATTGGTATATTGGTACTTACCTCGCCTTCCACCTCTGTGGCCCCTAGTTCGAATCCCACCGGGTACATGTGGATTGGGTCTGTCCATCCCACTGATATCTATACACTGGATTGGTGAAATGTGCGCATGTTCAGACGATGTTGCCCACTTCCTCTCAAATGCCATAAATACAAAACCCAACGACAATCCCTCCAGAAATCACAGGCTTCAGCTCCGTCTCCAACTTCAGCCCATTCACAAACATGCATGCAGCATGGATGCAGTTTGGCAATTGGCTGAATTCGGAGACGGAGCTGAAGCCAGGGGCTAGGAAAACGGACATTGTTTTGAATATAGCAAGATGGTCGCGCAGTGGCTTCAATCGCGGAGCTTTGCAGCAAATCCAGTTTATAGAGATCAGTGGTCCATCCCTACTTGATCGCATGGATTCTCCTCAGATTTTGCTAGCTGGGATTTTTCCTCCCACACCTAAAACCGACATTTCCTATCTTGTATTCTCTCATTCACATCTAGGCCCGAGGGCGAACAATGCTTAGGCTACCCAGAATATGAATTAAATAAATGAATAAACAAATGAAATCCACATTAGATCAATGTCTTCTTCAAATCAATATATATGCAGTTATTTAGGACCGTGAAAGGCGTAGAGCGCCACCAAGCGGTGACCGTGCTATCACATACCAATCCATGCATGCTATGCGTGTTGGGATTACGGAAGTGAAGGTTCAAACTGATGACAGTGCAGACGACGGACAGCGCCACCAATATCAGCACACACGTGAAGTATTTAGCTGGAGGAAATTCAAACACATATATAAACTTATATTAAACACATGTTTGAATATAATTAATGTACGTTTTAACCTAGACAGTCGAGGCCAGACATATGTCAAAATCATTTGTCTATGGTTTATGTATTTGAATTCAACATTTTATATGGAGATAGATAAAAGTAAGGAGGCACAAATCCACTTGGAATGTTTAACAGCTCAACAGCTTGGGCAATTAAAAACAGCTATTTGTGTATCTCATGGCCAACTCTTTGGCGACCAAAATAATTAAAGAAATAAAGTGACGGGGACCCTCGGCCGTCATTCTCAAGGAGATCGGAGGGGGACACGCACCCCAGCGTTTTCTGCCGGGCCATACAAATTCTAGTGCATTCAGAATGGAAAGTGTTTTTTTGGACTAAGATCTGTTCAAACCCATTGCATGTGTATACTCTGATTTTTGAGCTTCTGACACGTAAATGCAATGACAACATTCTAGAGGAATAGTGTCTACACCGCAGCCTGTGTTTTTTTGTTAAACATTCAATTTTCAATGAAATCGTAGGTGTGTGTGGCTCCTTGATACACATAATCTGATCACGTGATCGTCTCTTACCAATCAGAGGGATGACAAAAGACGTCTCTGGCATGGCCGCGGCCACAATCATCATAAACACTGTCAGAGACAGCAAGATCGTTACACCTGATACAAATTTTTTTAAAAGGTAACATTCGATACAATGTTTAAGTTTTCTAAAAATAAACCATTTTTTAGCAATGAATAAATCCAAGGACGATACTACGCATGGTTCTGATCAAGGGAGATTTTGAGACGCTAATAACAGACATTATTGTTCCTTTTCCATTGTTCTCACAAGTCGTGTGCATGCTCAGAACTACGCGCGCATGCTCAGAATAAGCAAACAGGGCCGGTATGTCTGCTGCCCTCCAGCGTTTTAAAAATCTTCCATTAGATGGGCGCAGTCATTAAAGGTAGTGTACACGATTGGTAATTCTCCAATTTTTGTTACTGAATTATTACGAAATACCTTACTAGACTGTAAGTTAATAGTAGTCTCAATCATCCTGTGAAATTATGGCACCAGGTGTGCTGTCGTTGTCAAGAAAAGTGGAAATTTATAACGTCTTCCAACGATTTCCAGCTGGAAATCGTTGGAAAACTGCCCTGTAGCCTTTAGTCAAGGCGCGCGTGGCTACCCGGACGAGTGGCGCGCTGGACATGCTGGCATTCAGGGCGCGTCACGTGTCCAGCTGGTAGCCACGCGCGCCTTGACTAAAGGCTATTATCCGCCCGACGGTTGAAAGCGAGCGCCGTTTTTCTCTCGGTTTTTTCGCCATCCAACAACGCAAAACTTTGAACAGGTCAGTGGAACGATATTTCCTATAACATACTAACCCACAAATCCGCCCATTTTTGAAAATTGCAACCATGACCAATCATGTACACGGCCTTTAAGACTATGTAGTGGCACATGGTGATGATTCTTTTGTATAAGTGATTTTTTGTCAATATCTTCATGAGTATTAATTCTGTTGAAAGAAATTTGAACAAGTTGCACAATTTCATATCCGAAGTTGTAATTTAAATCGTATGCATAAATCAATTTAGAAACATAGGCCTAATATCGGTTTTTTTCCGAGGTTTTTGAGCAACTAAAATGGTCCACTCTAAATTGAAATCCCGAAGACGTCCGTCACATGTACTCCCAGTAATAAAACAAAAAGACTGCTTTATGGTTTACTGCAATCGGAAATAACTGATCAAAATGCAGCAGACTAAAATGTCCTTGTTCTTGACCTCCTTGAGTACGGAGTCCTTGAAGGGACAAGCACTACCATTTGTTTTGAGCTCTGTTTCCTGTAGGCCAGATATTAATTGTTCCCCGAAATATATTTCATCCCCTCGCAGTGACATTTTGATATTTTGAAATCATTTCCTTCCTAAGAGACACTGTTTCGATCCCTCGAAAATATTTCGAAATGAATTAATATTTCATAAAATTTAGAGGAAATGAAAGAGTACTTCGAGGGAATATGAAGGTGTTTCGCACTTCGAGGGAAGGAAATGCTATTTTAAGGTAACAAAATATTTAGAGGGAATTAACTTCCATGTCTGTCCCCTCCGGAGCTCCAGAATGTATAAAGTATTTCGAAAGCTAACCCTTAATTGCAATTAGTTAAAAAATGTACCGAAAGACAATTTCTCCCCGCTGTCCGGCGGCAGTATGAAGCTAAGCACCGTCAGCATAGAGATGAGCACACACGGGATGAGTACGTTGACAAAGTAGTATAGGGAGCGCCGCCGGATGTGGAGGTGAAAGGTCACGGCGATGTATGGAGCACCCTCAAAATCCTCAACCTCCCTTGTTGCCCATACGCCTTTTGATAGATAATTGAATAAGTCGGTTTAAACAGGACATATTATGCAAGAAAAAACGCCAAATGTTCACACCGTCATTTGAAACAGTTTTTAGATATAAATAAATAGAATTATAAAAATGCTGCTACGATCTATGTGCTAATTAGACCCTCCTGAACTGTTATAATTGAGGTCAAGTTCCGATTGGCAAGGAGTTTGTAGCAGTGTATTGTATTAAGAATTTGTCCTCATTGTAATCTGGAGGTATAATCCGAAATGTCCTCTATTTAAATCACTTGCAATGTTAAATTGGAGGTACTTTCCTACAATTACAATGAACAAATCTTAATATTTATTCTAAACACTTAGGCCCTATTTGGACCTTATATTTTCACTATATCAACTCCATTTTTTGAGGCTGATATTTGTAAGAAATGGGGAATAAGGACAAGAAATACCAGTGAAAAATACCATTTCCATATGCGTTCTTCTCGCATTGTAATTTGAATAACATGAAATCTTTTTAACCAATATATTTTCACCATTTTAAAAATATTTTTTTTATTGTGAGCAGAAACATTGTTGTAATCCAATGACATTCCCAGAAAATACAATTTTTTTGAAGCAATACCCTTAATAGCCAATTAGTCAAATGTCACAAGACAGATACACTTTGATATATCATTGGCCATGGTAGGTGCTATGGTTGCCGAGCTACACTTTAAAAACAATATACTTCGTTACGAGCTCGTTGATTAATCTGTCTAATTAGCCGTATACCCAAATAAGGTAAAAGTTGTAAAAAGTGTTTAGCAAGTGAAAAACAGTTAAAATATGATGAAAAATTCAAGAAATGGCGATTAAAAAAGAATGACCCTTATTGTAGGAAAGTATCGTAATACGTGATGGAAAAGTAAAAGTGATTAGTTTCAGTCAAAAGCTTAATCCTTATAAATATGGAATCGATACAAATCCTTTTAAGAAATATTTTTGTCTAAAATTCTATCATTTTCGAGAAAATTGTATCTGAAGACCTTGATAGACGCCATTGCTAATTTCGATTTCAACAATCGAAATAAGTACACCATAAACGTGCACAAAATCACTATGACAAGATACAGGTTTTGCGGTAACACCATGCGGCAATTCAATCTCTCTTTTGAGTGACTGTTGATTCTGAAAGGAATCGGCATACTCAACGCTTCGAACAGTATGCTCTGGTCGTCGTCAGAAGACATTAAAAGTTCCCACAAAATCACTGTCAAATCAGAATGGTTTTTCACTATTTCCTTGTGACATGGATTACGGATTAAGGGAAATTATTTTGACTAGTTTGTTATTTCATGTATTATGTTAAATCACTGTGTGAACACTGTCTGCAACTGTATTGTCCTACCAACGTGTCAACGTCGCCCAAGTATTCAAAAATGTACATTTCTAATAATCAGATGAATGAATTATCCTACCATTTGTTATTTATGAAGTGAACAGAAAACCACAATGCCCAATTTGCTCTTTGCTAATATTGTTTTCACCTGCAATATAAATATTCAGGTTTAAAAATGTCAATGTCGCCTTCCCCTAGGTCAAGGGTGTGTTCCAGTTTGGGAATAAAAAACACCGAATGAATGAATTATGATGAATGAATTATGAATTAATTTATCGTGTATTTTTTATCGATGGTTGAATGCTTGTTAAGTTGCGATTGAAATGTGATTGTTTGATACCGTCATCAAGAAATTACAGAGTCATTTGTCAGTTGTCGCATTAAATTTGGTAGCATCACTTTTACGTGCGTTTTATAGTCAACCAATATGGCCGCCAACTGGTTCAATCCCTAGACTTGCTTGCAGTTTTTCTCACCGAGCATTTCCCACGCGCCGTTCACGGTCATAGAGTCGATGAAGGCGCTGTTGTTCTTCGTGATGAGGTCCAGCGCGAAGCCATCGTAGGTCCAGGAGCTAAACTTGAGTTTGCAGACCTGCTCGTCGAACGGGAAATACTCCACGTCAATCTGGCACGTGCTGCGGAGGATGCCGGGTGGGATCCAGCCACAGCCTCCAGTCGAATTGATCAGGACATTGGTGTGGTAGGTGGCGTCGAAGCCATCATCAGCACTGCCGGATTGGAATAATCATTTATTTATGTAAGTTCGCTCCAAACAAGGCTAAAAGCCACTCGAGGTATGGAGCTACAAAGGAAAACAAGAATCAAAGATTCAAGAGGAAGGAATTATATTCCTCTCGAAGCAGGAACTTCGTAAGATAAAGGGAAACATGCACCAGGCAAAGAACTCCATAGAGATCAGTACAGAACGAGGGAAAAAGCTATTGGCATAGCTTTTTGTCCTACATCTAGGTACAGCTAGAGTATATTGGTGGGAACAGGCGGAAAGCCGAGTTTCACGCTCAAACACCCTAACTGGAGGAACCATTGGCAATAATACAGAGTATCAAAGCGCCATACGATGATAATATGACAGGCATTTATATAGCATCAAAGCGCGAAACGTGATAAAATTACTATTTTTTTATATGAAAAAAACAAAAACAAGGTGGTTTTCGAACCACGCGTCTCGCCTGCTTTAGTTTTGTGATTACCCGGGAAGAATACAGGGGCACTGATAACGGTTGAAGGAGCAAGGGTTAGTGTAAAAGAAAATGAAATGGTAAGTTATCACGAGCAAGAACCGATGAGCATGCCTAAAACAATGGTAGGTGACAAAAGCAATGTGGAAGGAAAATGTTGTCCAAAGTTATGGAAGTTTGAGTGGGGTGTGAGACGAGAGAGGATGAAAGCACAGAGATTACTGACACGACCATCATATAAAGGTTATAGTGCATGCATGACCCAAGTTTGATTCCAATTGGACTTCCAGTTTTCAAATGAGACAAGTTGGACAATTCCAGCCTATTTTAGAACTTGACCTCAAATGACCTTTGACCTCAGTACTTGACCTTTGACACAAGCATCATATAAAGGTTGCACTATTGAATGTATGACCCAAGTTTGATTGCAATTGGACTTCCACTTTTCATATAAGACCGATTTTACAATTCCAGCCAATTTTACAACTTGACCTCAAATGACCTTTGACCTTAGTACTTGACCTTTGACACGACCATCATATAAAGGTCGCACTATTTAATGCATGACCCAAGTTTGGTTGCAATCGGACTTCAACTTTGCATATAAGACAAATTATGCAGTTCCAGCCCATTTTACAACTTGACCTCAGATGACCTTTGACCTCAGTACTTGACCTTTGACACGACCATCATATAAAGGTCGCACTATTTAATGCATGACCCAAGTTTGGTTGCAATCGGACTTCAACTTTGAATATAACACCAATTTTACAATTCCAGCCCATTTTTAAACTTGACCTCAGATGACCTTTGACCTCAGTACTTGACCTTTGACAAGACCATCATATAAAGGTCGCACTATTGAATGCATGACCCAAGTTTGATTGCAATCGGACTTCAACTTTGCATATAAGACTAATTTGTCGAAACTTTAAACAAAATGACACATACGGACGGACAACGGACTACGGACGGACGGACTAAGTACAGAAATAGTTATTGCATAGTCTCTTTCTGAACTTCGTTCAGGCGAGACAACAAAACTGATAGGAGCAGGATTTCAACCTGCGACATCCGAAATACCGTACCGGCAGTTGCCCAATTATGTTTTAATCAACGTTTTTACAGTGATACCAACTGAGCTATGACTGCCCCAGGCTATGACTGCCCCCCAAATAATTGTGACAAACATTTACTTCGTATCAAGGCACCACACATGATATCACTATATCACTATACCCCTGATCGACGGGTTTATTCGTTTCGGGATCTGTCTCATCTCTCCGGAGAGCATGACACAGGTTTCCAGAACGAACCAACTAACTTTAATAACACAAACAACATAGGTAAAACAACTACTTGTACATTGATACAAGCTACGTAAGGCCCGAGCTACCCGACGACACGTTGAGGGACACAGACGCCGAGGGTACGGAGCCCAGCCTCTTTATACATACTTACATAAACGAAATAAGGATGAGTGAACTCCGAATATGCGGAGCCCATGGCGAATTAACAAAACAAAAACGTGCGGCATTCAGCTTATAACCTAAATACTTGAGGGAATGTTAATAGGTAGCGACATAACAACATCCACAATTGACAATCGTTTGAATTAGGTTCTCTAGATAACCATTTTGTACCTTGGCGGGTATACCAAGAAGGTGAGGAGACGCCGGTCGGGTACTTATAAGGCGCCTTGCCCACGAAAAACAAGTACAATGGTCCAGAGTTAGATACTATATAACCAGTGTCATAACGATCGAGAGAGGGCGGCTTCTCTCCCCACCCCCGTGTCTCCCCATTTCGAATGGAAAAATAGTTTTTGGTTAACAAGAATTTTAGAAGTGTGCACTGCCCCTCCCCCCCCCCCCCCCCCCCCCCCCCAAAAGGAGAGTACATCCCAAGTGTCCGGTGAAACTTATGCCTAGACCTGACCGAGTTGTCTATGCTGATTCTTACCCAAATTCAACAGCGCCGGAACACTTTTGAAAGTGGGGGGAGTAGCGCCGGTGCCGGCCTGCTGCTGCCATTTTCTATGTTTTTCTTTATGCGAAACTGCCAAAAGTGGGGGTGGGCATTTTCCCCAAGTGGAAAAAAGTGGGGGGGGGGGGGGGGATTCCCGCAGCCCCCCTGTTTCGCCGCCGTTGCCCACATTCGTAGGAGATGTGCGGCAAGGACAAACATCGTACTTCCTAGTCACAAAGTCAACCCCGCTCATTTTCCTTCTTTTTATGGGAGAGGTTCGAAATCCAAACCTCCCGTCGTTACGCCACTGGGAAAAATAGTACAGTAAAGCCCCGACTTCAGTTCATGTAGGACTCTTTTTTGACGCGCCATAAAAACAACCAATTCATTAAACTTCAGAACGTGTAGAAAATAAGGCAAAAGAAAATATTAACGAAATTACGGTCGGGAGACAATAAACTGTATCCTTCAGGTCACTGTAGGTCGAGAACTGTTGGAAAAGAGCCTACTCTTTAATAATTAAAATTCCCTCTTTCAAAATGCACCCTGCTCGGTTATTATTATCACAGTAAATATCATCAGTCCTTCTCTACTTGTTGAAAGATATTAAAAAGAATTGTATGATGCAGGCAGACATCGAGCATGAATAGCTAATGTTTATTGTACAGGCCGGCAGGAATATTCAGGAATTTATATCACAGATTTATGTTTGCAAAATGCACTGGACCTCATCATTATGTGCGGCTAGCTCCATGTAAACATGTTACATCTTTAATTTGATAGGCGTATCTCCCCTGGGTGTGATCGGGTGTGATTTCTCGTCTCGCAAACTGTAAGTTCACACACCGCTCGACGTGCGGAACCTTCTCGATTTAGACTCGCCACAGATTGCGTATGTGGCCTGAAATTCACCTGAGGCCTAAACGAAACGGACCGTAAACAGACCGTTTACGCACTTATTGAACGCCAACACTAAACCAAGTAAGTGTCCGAAACTGCTTCTCTCTCTAGATTTGGCACCATTTTCTGCAATGTCCATCTGAAATTGATGGATACCATACAGTTACACTATACTTAAAATTGCCTGACTCCATGCATAAGCGGAAACCAAAAAATCTGGTATTTAAGGCAATGGAAGAATGTTGAGACACGTGGTGGCAGCAGCCATGCTTGTCCTTTTCCCATTATTTTCACCAGTCGTGCGCAGGCTCAGAACTATACGCACACATGTTCAGAACAACACTTGCATGCTCAGAACTAGCAAAAAGGACCGGTATGTCTGCTGCCACCAACGTTACAAAAGTCTCCCAATGGGATAATACTAATAATGCTAAATTTGTTTATTTTGATTCCTATCTCAAGTCTATATAGGTCTGGAAATAATTGCGAAAATGTGTCCGGCTTCGGATAACAATTTATCCTCTTTTTAGATCTTCGCCCAGGAACACCATGAGGGAGGTAGGAAAATGTTGCCAACACTAAAAATTCTTACGGTGAAACCCCTGGATGTGATGTTCTATTAAAAATGGACAGGGGGGTTAGACGGGTCCTAAATTACATCTAGACCCCAGAATCACATTAAGGTTGAAGTTGTTTATCTTATAAGTCACAATGTACTCTTTGCCAAAGTGGCCGGGGACACTAGTTTTCAGGCTTCAAGTGTGATTTTGAATAGAGTAGGACGTGATATTGGATACCCAAATCCGCCTGTCCATTTTGATAGAAGTTACCTCCAAGAGGGTTCGCAGTGTACTTCGCAGCCTTTTTTGTATATGGAGCGACTTCCATTAAAGAAACGTAGTTTTCCTCTTACGCATAGAATTGGACAAGGGACTAGGAAAGTCTACCGCGAACCTCTCAAGCTTAAGCCCCGCCTACCCTCTTCACATCCTCTTCCGTGGCCGCAGGTTCAGCGGGTAATGACAAACAGGTAACCCAAATCCCCGCGTGGGGAAAGGAGCGGGATGCATTTTCTTAAGTCCCCAACGGTGGAGGAAACCACCTGGCCGACAAGGCTGCAAGGCGGGCACAGACAATCTCCGATTCTCACAAAAGTGGTTTCTGTCCTCAGGAATTCGTCATCACATCTGAAGCAGTCTTGATTCTTATAAACGGTTTTCGACCAGATTTAGACCAGTGGCGTAAAGGGATATTTCGGTTACGGGTTGCTCAAGTAGGACATTGTATACCACTGAGGAAATTCTTCGACGGGAAGTAAAACCCTTTTGAGCAGTGCTGCAATGTATGCATCAATGGTACCTTAATATTTGTAAAAGTTCACATTACAGCAAAACATGTATATGGATCCCCCTGATTTCCTTTCCTTAAATACTTGCTGCTGTTTCCCATTTAGCAACCTTCTAAAGACAAAATACCATCGGATTCCTCTTGAATTTGTTAGTATAATTGTACTGTTCTTCTTTAAGATTACACTGTCACAATGATCACGATGCAAGTAAAATAATCAGAAATTATGCATATGTTAGTTTCTGTAAATACACATATTTTTCTAAACATCACAAATATTTACCTTTTTTTGAAACTCTGCATCGTGCTTTGTGTGAATTTGTCTATGGATTAAAGCTAATTAAGTGTGCGGTATTTCCAAACACCTTTAGTTGTTTGTGGCCATCCACAATTTCAGCGGACTGACATATTTAATTAACCTAAATCGTCTTTGGGATCTTTTGAAAGATTCCATAACGTTGCTTCAATATGTAATGAGAAAATATGAAGCCTTAAGAAGTAATTTTCAGTGATTGCCGAGAAAAAAAGCCCCTACCTGTTGTACAGGAGTACGTCTGGCGTCCAGATGTGACTCGGCGGGAGCCGGATGTTCTTGATGCCTCCGTATTCCGATTGGTTCCAGGTAAGGGTTGGGTCAGTCCAGGCCTGTGGTCGCAACAAATGACATTGGACTAACAACAGATCAGAGCTGTAGTCGAGTCCCTGCAAGTCCTTTCACACGTCCTTTTGCAAGTCCAGTCAGAATTACTTTCATAAAGCCGGTCACAAGTAACTGGATGAACAATGACAAAGGAATGCCTTTGTCAAAGCTCATTTGAAGAGCTTGTGATTGGGATTAGGACTGGAGGGCTTGTGATGGACTTGCAGGGACTTGCAGGGACTTGCAGGGACTTGTGATGGACTTGTGATGGACTCGACTACATCCCTGCAACGGATTTACAGTTTAATTTTACTTTCGTCAAACAAACCACAAGGAAAACTGACTTGGTAAATTTGAATACATTTTCAAAGTGAACAAAGAAAATTAGCAGGAGCTGGATTCGAACCTGCGACCTCCGGAATACCGTACCGGCTCTCTACCAACTGAGCTATCTTGAGACATGTTGGCGGTCTCCCCAATTGTCAGCGCCTCCGAACAAAGATACTGAAAATTTGGGAAACCGCCAATATAAGGCAAAATAGCTTTTAGTTCTTGGTAGAACGCCGGTACGGTATTCCGGAGGTCGCAGGTTCGAATCCTACTTAGGCTAGATTTCGTTTTTTACTTTGAAAATTGAATTATACTTTTATCAGACTTATCACCGCAATCACCAAAATCCATCGTCAGCTTCATATCACTGTAATCACCGCTATCATCTTGATCGTCATCAACCCTCTACCCTCACCATCCCTCCCTACCTTCCTCATTACACTCAATCACCCTCGGCATAATACTCCCTATTACCACTATCACCACGTACAGATAAGCACCGACTATATGATCACCGGAACCAACAACAAATTACCACGCCCTGGTCTAGAGGTCTGAAATTGGGATAACGTCTCCGGCTTCTGTTGAATATTTATCCTCTATTTAGATCTTTGTCCAGCAAAACCGCATTAAGCTGGTAGGGTTAGGAACCCAAAATGTAGCTACCCATACTACCTCTGAAGTTTGTATCCCTTCGCCTAGCATACACACAACCAAGAATGATCTTTTACCATGGTTATAACGTATAATCATTCCCCTCATCTTAACCATCAGCAGGAGCCATCACTTATTACCCCTCCCAGTTCATTGTACCTTGCCCTTCTCATCATCCCAGAGTTGAACGGCCACAACCCCAGTCCGCTAGACACGCGATAGATCACTCCGGGTAAATCCCCCCCGAATAGCTTCCATAGCATGCATTGAGGTCTAGAGGACCTGGCATTGACCTTGATCTCTATTTTCATTTGAGCTTTGCAGCGGATGCAATTTTGATCGTTTTGCCAGAAGAGGAAAAGCTATGCCTGTCATCCAGGGCAGCAGGCGCCCATTTTTGCTTGCCCTGAACGTTAATGAAGGGGGACGAATAAGAAGCAATGCATTACATTTGCGCGCCAAAAGCGTGGGACACATACATATGTAGACCCTTTTACGGATAGCCCGGAAGTGTGCAGTGAAGATATGCATTGTGGTACAGTTTTGTACTGACACAAAATCCCATAGGCGGGCTATCAGCAAAAGGGTCTATCACTCACTATTTAGATTGTTCGATTGTAATCATAGGGTGAATCATTATTCATTAAAACTTTCATAAAAAATTTGGTAAAACGTTACTTCTGAGGTTAACTATACATAGTTGTTTATATCATCACTTTTCTATTTTTCAGGGAGTTGTATACGGACTTGCGGGCAATATTTGCATCCACAAAATGGCCACTCCTGAAATGTTCTGCCAATATAACTCACTGAAAGAGACACATTGCGATGGAAGCGCCCAATTGGGCTACAAAAGGCATTCGTCTTAAAATTGCTAAGCTTTGAAAGATCATTCACAAGTAGAATATAGTAATCTACACGAGTATCCCTTGAAACATGCACCGTTTGTTCGAAAATCATTGACGAAAATCTTTTCGGGGACAACAGTTTGGTTCGGGAAAAGTCGGACGTTTGGAATTCAGAGTGGTGCCCTACCAGTCTGTAGCGCTTTGGTTGCCTACAGGCTGCACTATATGTGCGGCACCAGTCTGAATGTCCAGATGTCATATGCTTCGCCTTTTCCCGCACTGCTTCGTGAATATTACACATTATGATAGAATCTCTGCACACAAACCTTGAAAATAGGTTATAAGGTATGGGATTCGGGGGGATTTTAGGGCAATGAAAACGGTTTCATCTGGTCCCCTAGCTAAAAATTAAGGCTATTTTTCAGGCCTTTGGTTTTACTCACATTTGGAAGCCAATTCAGGGATACTCAAATCGTCTTATACCTATGCTCAACATTAATTACCTCGCGCATGAAATGTAATTTTTTATTTCTGCGCATCCCATGACAATATTATATCAACTTGACAATTATCTGTTCTCCTCCAAGCTATATTCTTGATGTCTATCATGTACCACGCATTGGCATGCGCACGCACTCTGTATCTTATCTTCATACGTTATTACTTCATAGAGGAATTTTTGTTGTGTTCCAAGAATGGTTGCTCTTTAAAGGTAACATTTGCAAACATCAAAAAACAAAACTACTGAATTATTATACTGAAATATTATTTAATTTTACTCACAGTCAAGTAAGGTATTTTACCTTACTTGACTGTAAGTAAATAATAGTCTCAAGCATCATCATGGCACCCGGTGATACTGTCGTTTTCAATATAGAAGTGACATTTTTGTATCAATTTTCAGCGATGGTCGGCCGACCATCGTTGGAAAACACTGTTCCCCGACCTGAAGTAGGGTCAGGGAGCCAGACTGCAAGAACATAATTTGTTCTCTTTGTTTTCCCAGCACAGTGCACACAAAACTTTAAACAGGTCAGTGGATAACATTCTAACCCCCAAATTCATTCATTTCTGAAAATTACAGCAAACGCAAATGTTGTCTACTACCTTTAAATGCTATGACCTCTACAGGAAAATATTCTAGGGTTTTTTCCTTAGTTTCCGTTGCTCATCTTGCCAGCTTTATTAAGAAAAAAAATCTTGTTCACATATACATTTCAGACTAAGATGGGGAACAGCAGCATCCGGCACTGCAAACACCTCTGACATTACACGCAGTGAGTTCAGTTAAAGAGGCAACACGTACCGGAGAAGCATCGTCAAATACCCCGGGGTTATGATCATATTCGTTTGGCCTGCTTAGAGATGGCCGTTATGAGATCACTGGTAGGACCGCTCTAGTGCGATCATTCAGAGATATGAAGACAAATTTATTATTGAAGATTGAAGATCATCACGAAATCTAAACGGAGTATTTGCATGGGGAACGTTAATTGTTGAAATAGCATTGGCCGCATTGGAAAACGGGATGCGGGAAAAATTGGGGCAAAAACATTACTGTGTAGGCCTTTTGCGCCAAACGGAGTTTTCGAAACATGAGCCATATGCGATATATAGAGCAGAACTATGACAGCCAAACGGGGTTCAGTAGAATAGCATAAGCAAATTTGGAAATGCGATAGCAGTTAAGAAACAGTAGTACCGGTACTCTCCCCACCATCCTGGTCAGGACTCGGTTCCTACACACTAACCCATCCCCATAGAGTACCGAAGTCTGACGTCAGTTGGCGTGACAACTGGTTCCAAACAAATGTAAATTTCGACTGTTCCTTTGTTAACAGCCAGTCATGCAAACACATAACAACAGTATTCTGGTTCCAAACATTGCATTGACGTTATCACTTCGGTGTTCTATAGACTATAAGCACACGTTTACTCGTGAGGACAAAAGAAAAAAACGTGAGGACAGTATTGTTCCCTTTGTTATACCCTCTTTTTGTCCTCACCAGTACGTCAATAATAATAACAGCATTATTGGACCCAGATGGGTTTAAAAAAAACGCCATGGACCACAATGGGGTCAAAATGCTATAGGTTTTGGGTAAATTCTAAAGCTCATGTAAAGTTACAAGCCAAGTCGAGATATGCAAGGGAGGGGGGAGGGTGGTAGGCGCAAAGCGGGTATTCGGGTAAAGTAGCCCGAAAGTATAAATGAGCGACAACCAAAAATAGCACCAAAACCCGCCTGAGCCATGGAGAAAAACAAATTACTGGGAAGCAAATGGAAATATCAAAATATCACCAAAGTTGAACAGCACCGACATTATAATAATGATGAGTCAATCCATAGACGGTCATAGGGCCATATGTCATGCTATAGACTTACATAGTTCAGCCAAGCGTTGATGACTAGAATCTGGTCCTTCTCATTCTGTTACGAGAAAAAACAAACATGATATTGCTTGACAATTTGATCTTTCAAATCGTGTTCTTAAAGAAGTGAAAAATGACGTCTAAAGAAGGTTAAATACAAATAAGAGAAGCCATCAGAACGACAATGGGAAATTATGAATGTACAAATAGAACCTGTGTAGGCCTATGTGGTGGTGGGGGAGGGGGGGGATAAAGCCATATGCTCTCTCATAGTACGGTGCATTCGCGTCTACTGTTATGACAGTTTATTATTATTATAGTTCGACTCGGCTGAGCATGACTGATGACTCCACATGATGAGCAGATACCCAAATAAACCTTAACAAGATTTTTGCCTATAACGCCATGATGCCTTCAAGAAAGTCCAAGGCGAAATTGCTTCTCAAGGGCAGGGTCTGCACGCCAAAACTTTGTCAAGTTGCTCTCCGGATGAATCGATTTTTTAGAAAGGATTATGCTTAACTTAAATCCATGGCGCAAGGACAATACTCATTTTCTGTATAGTTGGTGTTTGGTTGATGAAATCCACTAAGGTTGAGTTTATCAGTTTGACAAGCATCACCCAGCCGGCGATCTACGCCAATAAACGTCACTGATATAACGGGCGGCGGATCCAATCTATATGTCGGCTCTGATCTGCACCTGTCGACTGGATGCTTTCATTAAACGTCCACACTTGCCCCGGTATCACGGAATGGGTCACAGGTCTTTTCAAGATCCGGAGCTTAAACTTCAAAGATTATTCAAGGTTGAAATCCAATTGCTTTTGCGAGACACGTTTGTAAATATTATATTAGACCAACTCTCCGCGTGTGCGCGCACGTTTTGCAGTATCACGGACATTATAAATCATCTCTGGAAATTCATTATTTCTTTCTTGTGTAAAATATGCCAGTTTCGGCGAAATACTATAGAATCTAAAAGTAACACATTGGAGGCCGGAAAAAAAAAGCTTGCGTCCTATAATTGCTGTGGTTGGAAAGATAATTAAAAAGTAGAATATAATAATGTACAAGACCATCCCTTGAAAATGTACCGTTTGTCTGAAAATTATTCAAAAAAATACTTTGAGGACGAACGTTTGGTTCGGAAAAGTGGGACCGTTGGAAACTGGATATAGGGACACCCAGCTGTTTGTCAATGATTTTCAGACAAACGGCGCTCAGGCCTACTCAAGAGATGTTTATTAATGATCTTTTCAAACGGCAGCTATAGGACAAAGGCTTTTTCACCCCCGCGCGGCAATGTGTTCCTTTCATCTTAAAACCACAGTTTTTGCAGTGCATACTTGAAACGTACTTTTTGCGTGAATCCAACATGGCGGCTGCGTGATGACAACCTACCGTACGTCCTTGGGCGCGCAATCAAGCGATCATGGACACCATAATCGCGTCAGACAAAATCCCCGATCAAAAGCAGAAAGCGGCAGCCCTAATCCCATATAAGAACTTGTTGACGGGAAGATGTATTAAGCCTTTTGCGGAAGTATCGATGATTTTGAAACAGGAGGATGGTTCGCTCATTGCAAAAAGTGTCCTTTTCAAGAAAGTTCGAAGGTTATCGATTTGTGATGAATAACGAGACGGGTAAAGTTACTGATTGTTGTAGATCTCTGATATTGCCTCATGTATCAAGCTTTCAACCAAAGGTGGGCTATACTACTGACGGCCTCATCAAAGCTGTTTCTGATTTCTAAAGTGAATTCTTATTAAAAAATTTACAGAACGTATAGGCCTAGGCCCCTACTTTGATTAAAATGTGCACCGTTTCAATTTATTTTGATAGAAAGAAAGGAATTCCCTGCTGGTTTTCGTTGTGTATTTTTATATACATTAACGAATGTAAAAAGCGTGAAGTACCGCATTTGGTACAGTGGTATACTCCTCTTTTAAATTTTTTTTACATGAGGAGAGAAATTATGGGGTTTTCTTTTCGGGTTATTTTTCAATCTATACAATTGAATACATTTGAATCAGCTGCTATTGACGATGTAACAAAATATGTGAAAGGGACATGGTGTCCCTGTTACGTCAGAGTCATCAATTTTTCAGGCAACCAATGTTAAAATGATACAAACCTTGCCCAATTCTGTCCAATACCCAAGACAAATATATTTAATTAAATTCAGTCCATGGCATGTGACTGTAGCAAAATGTCACACTTTTGTGTCCCAACCTCATGGAATGGGTGACTTACATTGTGATTTATATCTTAGTAAGTTCAAGCAAGTCATAATCTTGATGTGCCTCAAATGTTCATTATTCTAGGACAAATAGGATACACCTTTTAAAATTTACCTACCACGTTCATGATCTGCTGGAGATTGAAGCCTATCTCCACTGTGATTGGTTGATCCTCTGCGTCAGCAGGTAGCGTCAACTCACGGTGTGGAAACTGTTTACTGTCCAGCAGGCGACTGACCAGCTGCCGCTCATGCCAGCCGACCTGGGTCGGATCTGTCCACGAGGATGAAGAGTATGGAATCATCAATTTCTACTGCACTTCCGGATCTAAAATGACGTCACAGTTATTGGAAAGTCAACCATGGACTTGTAATTTTGCACGGACACAAAAAGACTTTTTTTCTGAATGGCTGACACGAAGATGTGGAAGTCTAAATCAAGTCACAAGGGAATGTGTCCTCTCCCACCCCTTCAAACCAAACCAAACCAAACCAAACCAAACCAAACCAAACCAAACCAAACCAAACCAAACCAAACCAAACCAAACCAAACCAAACCAAACCAAACCAAACCAAACCAAACCAAACCAAACCAAACCAAACCAAACCAAACCAAACCAAACCAAACCAAACCAAACCAAACCAAACCAAACCAAACCAAACCAAACCAAACCAAACCAAACCAAACCAAACCAAACCAAACCAAATCAAACTCTAATGGTCTGAATTTGCCGTTTAATGCTCTCTGGATTTTTCTTGTGCAGCATTTTGTAAGTGTACTTTCTACATAAATGGTATTTAAAAAAAATAGGCATAAGCTGCGTATTCCCCTTTCGGGTCATGTGCCAGGCTATTCTATTGATGGAAAGGGGAGTGAAATTTTTGAAACTTAGTCCTAAAATATTTTAAAGTAAGAAAGAGAAAGCAAGATCTATGACAATATAAATATTGTAAAAAACACAAACAAACAAACAAACAAACAAAACACACGACTCCATGTGTGACATTCCCTTTTAACTGGTTTTCCACCAGCCTCTTTCGGAAAGGTACTCATGGTTTTACATGCACGTTATATTGATCAAATTTCGGCCAAGAAGGTAAATTTTTACTGTAAAATAGCCGCATTGTCCTCATATCTTTAAAACTCTGGAGAAATAAAACCTAACAGTTAAAAACCAACGCGTATACATTATCTTGTTTTGGTGGTGTTTTTATGCACCGCTGTTACTATCATGGGAACAAGCATTATGACTTACAATCGTCTTATAGCCTGCATTGACCGACATTCCTAAATAAGACTTTCCCTCCGTAATTTACAGCCGGCGCATTTCTCCATAATTTGCTCACGCTAATCCCGAGTGCAGGCCGGTGTGTACGGAGCTGACTAGATTTACGCGCTGTGCCGTCGCTCGACGAGCAAAAGCAGTGATTTCTGAATAAATAATTGCTTTCCATTTTGGCCTTACTTCAGTGTAAATCTGAATTTATTTGGAGTTACAAAATAGTGCAGAATTACCAACAGCTCAGGAGTTTTTACATTATGCAGTCACCTCAGCATAGAAAGACATCTTTCTACCAAAGGCATATGTCAGGTCATTTCTGAATCGTTTGGTGGTTCATTGTTCATTTTTCATCGAAATAAGGCCATTTCCGTTCATTCTCCATTACATTTAACTTTGTAATTTTGATGTATCTTTCATTAAAGAAAAGTCATTCTGAAGTGAAGCTAAGGAGTTGTGGTCGAAAGATTACACTTTGACAGAAAATATTTTAGAACTGTTAATCGCTCCTAATAATTCAGTGGCAGGCTTTTGAGACGCTGGACAGCAGCAAACATACCGGTCCTTTTTGCTTGTTCTGAGCATGCGCGGGTAGTTTTGAGCATGCTCGCGTAGTTCTGAGCATGCGCACGACTGGTGAGAGCAATAGAAACGGGACCGGTATGTCTGCTGCCACTAGCGTCTCAAAAATCTCCCATTGTTCTGGGAGCTGTTGTGGGTTGCAAATTTTCAGAATTGTAAGTGCTCAGTATAATTATCAATAAAATCATGTCCTTCCTCGTTCATGTAGGCCTATACCGTAATTATAGGTTTTCCCGGCCAATTTGCAATTCCCGGTCAATTTTTAAGCACCCGAGATTTTGTTCCTAATTTTCGTTTTCGTTTAGGGCATTCTATTTTGTTTTGGTGCATTCAAGACTTCATTTGTTGCATTCTTACATTGAGTTTTGTGACATCCTTTAACGGTTGAAGCATTCAAATTAGCGAACGTCGGTGTGCATTTGACGTTTGACCATGCTTTTCTTTTCTTATTCGTTTATGGGCAATCATTGTCATCAATGGTCATTCAAATTAATAACATTTTTTTATTTATATATTTTTCCATTGTCTTCTGAGGTTTTTGTATTTATATTATTTTCTTTTTCACTGTTGATCTTTGTTTAAAGTTTGACCCCCAAAATAGGGGCATCTGTATGTTGACATGTCAATCTTTTAACTTTTTAACTGTGTTTACTGTTCTTTTTCGTGCTGATTCACCAATCGATCTCTTCATGTGCAAGACATCGGGGCATGTATGTTTGGCAATGATTGTACCATCGGGAATACTTCTCTTGGGTTATTTGTTTTCTTGGGCCGATTCCATCAGACGATCACACCTCCCCCTTCCGTAGGCTCGCCATTTTATCTGTCTGAAGACTTAGTTGAGAAATAGAGGTGTGCATCTACGGATTGATAACGTCAGATATGATTTACGTTGAGATAACTCAGATTTGTATAGGAGTACAGACATGCAGGAATGTGGGACATGCAGGAAAATATGCTTGGAAAAAGGTGAAATGTGTTTGCCCATTAATGAAAATGAATGCCCGATCAACCCCTCAATGCTGGTCCAGACGAAATTGAATGAACAATACGATACTTTTAATTTGAATGCATCTTTTACAGGCACGAGTGGAACTAAAAGACGATATAATGCTCGGATAGTGAAACTGAATTATTATTATTTTTGATTGTCGAAAGACGATCTGCGCGATCATTCAATTTCAATCTAAATTGAATGAGCCAGGCTTAAAATGAACGAAAACATGGTGAAATTGGCCGGGAAAACCTATATTTGAATTTGTTCAGCACTTGGGATGAATTAGGGATTTATACATTTTGTTTGCAAATTTTCGACCGCAACTGCACACTTTTACCGTAAGAAGATCTAAGTTTATTTTGTTAGATTACTATTTTCTAAAATACAATATTTAATGTAACATTGAACGCAGAACACCGCCAACATAATCAATGCAATGAACAAAAGTTGACGTGTTACATTCAACGGTTGTCTTTATCTTTCTGAGAAACAACATCATTCCTTCGTCAGTCAAACATAATCCGTTTTTCTCACTCGCCTCAGCTTGAACAAATTTCACCCGAAACAGAAATCAAAAATTCGCAATATCCTCACGCGAGAACACAGCAGTAACACAGGTTATCACATTCGCAGCCCTAATTTTGAATCACAAATTTTCTCAGGGGCACCATGATATGCACGCGACGAATTAGCAAGTCACACCAGACACCCTACTCTATGTACTTGACATTCGGACGGCTTAATTTGGGCCGCGCGGAGGGGGTAATAAAACCTGACAGAATGCAACTATAAATCACTTCCGGTAAAGGCTTCCAGATATTTGACTTCGTCTAACGAATTCCGTTTAAAGGGTAGGGATCCGCCATGTATTTGTTTTGTGTTTGAAAAAAATGGAAAAACTAATTTTGTGGGGGCAATGCCTTGGACTAGTATACATGTATCCTTTAAAAGTTTTAATGCTCACTGGCAATAAGCCACTTCGGTATCTCAAAGGTCAAAGGTTATTTTCGGGATAAAATTGCTGACGTAATGTCACGCCATGTTACGCGAACGCCCATTCTGGTTGAATTTAACACGTGCGCGTTGTGCGACCACCTTTTGCGTTCACACGCGCGTGTTAAGTCAGGCGGGTTATTCGGGATAAAATGTAATTGTGCATATGCGCAGTTGAAATACCGAACTGGCTTATTGTGTTTGGGTAAAATAACAAAAAGGTGTTAAGCGTCCCCACTCGCTTCGTTTTTTGAGACCGCTTCCTGTTTTCCCCTCCCAAATAATCCCTGAAAATCTACAGATAGAAGACAGTGAATACCACCCAGTCAATCTATTGATTTGGTAGAGGCCAACCTCGTTATCATGGGTACGATCTTGCCGCGCCATGTTGTTTCCCACCATGCTCGATGTTAACCCTTGGGACCAATTTCGTGATAGGGTTAATGGAAAATCGTGTTAAGGAATGAAATGAAGCCCAGGCATTGTATTATTCAAATATCCAACTATTTGGATATTATAGGTTTTCCCAGCCAATTTGCGATATTTATATATTTATTTTTCGTTATTGGTCATTCAAATTCGCGTGCTGTTTACGCACCTGATCAAATTAAGGATTCTTTTTCACTGTTTGGGCATTCAATTTCAATTTTTAAGCCACCCAAGATTTTGTTCCTAATGTTCGTTTATATTTAGGGGCATTCTATTTCGTTTTGTTGCATTCAAGACTTCATTTGTTGCGTTCTTACATTGAGTTTCGTGACATACTTGAAGCATGACCGTGAAAGCATTCAAATATAAGCGAACGTTGGTGTGTATATATATATATGACGTATGACCATGCTTTTCTTTTAAATTAATGAAATTTTTTAATTGGTATATTTTCCTATTGTCTTCTGAAGGTTTTGCAAATATTTTGTAAAATCTATAATGGAATTTCTTTAACATTTATAAAGTAACATCTGAATTGATATGAGAGATGGATGATGTAACGAACTAATGAACGCTGTTGATCTTTGTTTTAAAGTTTGATCAAAAGAAATAGGGGCATCTGTATGTTGACATGTTTATGAATGTTTGAACTTTTTCACTTTGTTTACTGTTCTTTTTTCTTCTTATTCACCAATCGATTTCTTCATGTGCAAGACATCGGGGCATGTATGTTTGGCAATGATTGTACCATCGGGAATACTTCTCTTGGGTTATTTATTTTCTTGGGCCGATTCCATCAGACGATCACACCTCCCCTCCCGTAGGCTCGCCATCTTATCTGTCTGAAGACTTAGTTAAGAAAGAGAGGTGTGCATCTACGGATTGAAGACGTCAGATATGACTTACGTTGAGATAACTCACACTTTTATAAGAATATGACATGGAGGAATTTGGGCATGCAGGAAAACATGCTTGAAAAAAAGTGAAATATGTTTACCCATTAATGAAAATGAATGCTCGATCAACCCCTTACTGCATGGTCCAGACGAAATTGAATGAACAATACGATACTTTTAATTTGAATGCATCTTTTACAGGCACGAGTGAAGCTAAACGAATTTGAATGATTATTTTTGATTGCCGAATGACGATCTGCGTGATCATTCAATTTCAATCTAAATTGAATGAGCCAGGCGTTAAAATGAACGAAAACATGGTGAAATTGGCCAGGAAAACCTACATAATTAGATCTGTTAACCAATCAGAAATTATGACGTTTTGTTTGCCGTTTGTAATTTTGTACATGGTTATAGCCCGCGCAAACACGCGTCAAACTTTTGAAAATGAATATGTTTGCATGGAATTATTATGCTGGCGAAATGGCGTTTTTTTAAGTCTATGAAGTCACGAGAGGTAAGGAACGCGGACGCAGCCCATAGGGTCGAGGGTGGCTGGATTCTATAGCTATCGGCGGAAACACGTTCAAAAAAGAGCGGCAATCTTGAAAAATAAATGCCTGGTAGGAACTAAAAATGGAAGTATGCTTCTTTTTTAAAAAGACATGAAGATAAACATGTTTTTTATATTCTTCAACGCAGGTTTTGCTGTGTGAAGAGGAACAGGTTTTCAAGAAATAACAGCAATGGGGCTGTATGCAAAGACACGTAGAAATGCCGAGTTAATGAGTTAGGATATTTAGTGTGAAGAAATGTCATTATACTAAAATAAAGTGGATACGCCAAAGTGACTTGAATGACAAACAGTGTAGCAGATAATAGCAAGGGGTGATTGGTGAAATGTGTGTGATTTGGTTGTCGTGCTGGTATCATGTCGAGTTGAAGATACACGGTGTTTTGTTTTCTTATAAATTATGGAAATGTCATATTCCCTGTACCTACCAAGGTCTACTACGTACTGGATTTTGACAACTCTTCTAGAAAACGCAACCTCCGTTTCAGAGTAGCCTACATGTATAAATTATTCAGTCCAAACCCTCAGCTTTGCAAAATTCCTTTTTGCGCATAGCACAGTCATAAATGTTTGCTATGCAAACCGCCCGTTCCGTTCGAAGCTAAATATAGCAACTTGCGATGCTCACTCTGCGATCATAGTTAACGCAAACACTGACAGAATTGGATTCCATACCTTTTTACCCGCCTACTGCACCTGCTACAAGGCACTAAATGAGTTAGAATAATCGACCGCCCACTAGTTTTCTAACATCACTAAAGACTAGACCCCTCCCCTACCCACGTCGCTGTAGTTCATGCAGTCGATATAACCTGGCCCCGGGCGAGATAGGTATACACGTGTATCGACATACATGATTAGCCTAATGGCTGGGAGGCTGGGATGCGACTACCCAGGCTCTCGCTGAACTCTGAACGGTAACGTTGAACCTGAATTCGTTTATCCTAGAATGTCTGCTTGGTAAACGATTTTTCTAGGAATTTACATACAGTGTATTACATTTTCACATATCACTGTTGGGAAAGACTGGTGTGCTGAACCTAAATGTAGCTCGAGCCCTAAATGAAGGCACACCCCCCCCCCCCCCCCAACCCCCAAAATATAATATGATTTTTGTTGTTCAAAATTCAAGGCGTGCATTATCTTGTCATGCAAATAATTTACTGAATGGTCGTCTGGATTGCACCTGGCGAAGAAACACTATAGCAACCTATATATATTGACAGTGGCACTTTAGCCAATGCGACATCGATGCTTTTTCACAGGCTAGTGCTTAATGTGTTGGCCAATAACTTGTTTTGGTTCTGTTGTGTTTCACGACAAAAGAAGGCCCATCCAACAATGACCTTAAAATCTAACGATAATTATTTGCATGGCGGGAATGTAGGCCTACTTCCGGGGCACACCGTGTCCTACAACGTGGGCGGCGTCCCGTTTTACTGACTGAGTTGAGTTGAAAAACAATAATGTATCTATAGTGCAAAGACAGACTAAAGAGTCCGTCACTAGACTAGTCAGAGTTTGGTACCAAGACGCTCACATAAAAAAGTGATGAAAAGTGACCGTGAAATCGCGAGACTTGTCATGTATTCCCACTATGAAAAGAGTACTGCGGCTGAGATCAGAATTATTTTTATAGTCGCTCCTTTAACTTATAGACTTGCTAAAATTAAGTGACCTCCATATCTTGAAGAATGTCTTTCAAATCACGTACCTGCAGCTCTCCGATTCTTTACAATTACCACGGGGCCTTTAGCAGAATTGATCGCGTTAAGGAGGATAAACACCTCCACTCAGTCGAGTTGGACGTTCTAGTTGGCGAAGTTGCAAATCCATTAATTCTGAGTAATCGATTTTCCCGCAGCTCGAACGCCAACTTGGCATTCACCTACTTGTAAGAGAATTCCTCGGTGACAAATGAACTCAAGGTATGCACAATATGCTGTCATTTTCAATACCAGCGTTACACAGTTACGGTAATTACTTTTCGGTGTTTATTTAACTTCTTTTTAGTTTAGGAGATGATAACATTTCTTGGGGAAGATTCGAGACGTGCAGTGGACGGCACTTAAAGGGAACGTCTAACGGATATCCAGTTCATATTTTTGTCACGCAAAATACACGATCTAAATGTTTGTTTTCATTGCAAGTGAAAGAAGATAGTGGATTTTCGATCCTTTTGAAAAAATCCTGCCATTAGACTATGCAAGAGGGCGCTATTTTTGCCTAAAAAGCATTAGAGCTACTAAAAAAGCAATCCGCTTCCAACTGTAACAAAGTTATGAAGAAGTATTGCCTAGCTATGGAGTAGGCCTATAACGTGAAAATCAAGTCAAGCATGAAACTTACTCGAAGAAAATGTAGGAAAGTCTGACATATTTGTACACAAAGTACGGAGACACTGCTGTTGCGCCTTTGACGAAGTCATTCTTCGTCTCATGAATATTTATTTATTAATTTCTTAATTTAATTCTTTCTGGTAATGAAACCAACGATTCTTCAAAAAGCGCATATCGCGCTGTCGCTCTGTAGAAATGTTCAGTTTCAGAAATGGGAGGAAAACCCCAGAATGATATTTTGGGGGAAACCTATCAGACAGGGACTGAAAACCCAATCCACACGTCGGCCCTGGTGGGATTCGAACCAGGGTCACAGCGGTGGAAGGTGAGAAAAGTACCACCAGGCAAACCTGACTCCCTATGGGAATTTTCCTAAGGATAAAAACCAAAATGTTGAAATTACTCCCCGGATTTTCTACAAAGGAGGAAGAAAATTACGGGAGCACGAAAGGACAGCTGTCCTACATGTATGAAGGCATACAAAATCCTATTGCCTGTTTCCTTTAAGATTTTTGAGACTCAAAAGTCGAGCCCCGCCATCCTTCCAAAAAGGCCTGATTGATTGCCACGTTACTGTCGCGGACATTACCAGCACGACGAAGAGCTCTTAGAGGCTCAAGTATTTTAACGAGACGGTTTTAGGTGCTGCTAAGGATGTTTGAAAATGTCAATTACATTCAGGGGCTTCGGCTTCGCCTCCTTATAAACAAGAGACTTAGAATGCGAGGAACTCTGGGCTCGACGAATTAGATAACAAGAAAATCTTAAAGATGCATGATGATTTCAATTATTTGGCAGTATACCGATACCGTGTTGAAACCTGATATTTGTGATGTGAGCAGGTGCAAAGCTGGGGGTGGGGGGGGGGGGGGGGTGGCCAGTAGGCCTTTGCAACATCTATTTTCCAAAATGTTGTTTTCTTTTCAATTGTTTTAGTGATATAGTCGAAAATTTCCTAACATTTCTTAGCATTTCCAAACAATCAAATAAAGCAAAATAATTCACGAAAAATTCCCTCAAAATGTGTTTTTGTTTTGTGTTTGTTTTTGGTTTTTTTTATACAAGTTCGCCCCAAACAAGGCTAAAAGCAACTCGAGGTACGGAGCTAAAAAGAAAACTAACCAAAGACACAATCTCTTAAAAGATACAAGAGGTAGGAATTCATATTCTTCTTAAAGCAGGAACATGCACCACGCAAAGAATTCCATAGAAATACCGAACGAGGGAAAAAGCTATTGGCATAGCTTTAAAGTTGTTATACATCTATAGGTAGTGGGAACAGGCGGAAAGCCGAGTTTCACGCTCAAACAACTGGAGGAACCAAGCTGGACAAGCCGGTAGAATGTTTACCATGAAAATATCTGTAAAACAGTAGCAGCAGATTTCCGGCGAGAGAGTCATTGTATACATGGGCGGCGATCCCGGGGGGGGGGGGGGGGGGACGGGGGGACACGTCCCCCCCCCCCCAATATTTTTTGTGGAGGGGACGGCTATGGCAGTGTCCCCCCCCCCCCCCCAATATTTTGCCATGCGTCATTGACTTTTACATGCACCAGCAGAATGCACCAAAACACACAAACATCGGCATACATTTTCAAAAATTTCCCAGGAGACACAAGAGACACCAAATACAAAATTTCCGATTTCATGATCTCTCTATAATAACATTTGAACTGATTGTGCGTTCTTCCGAAAAAGTATTGGTCAGGGATAGATATGTAATCTCCAATATTTGTTGTTTGTATTTCAAGAGGTAAGAATAAAGTTAACCTATTTTTAGCATCCCCATTACAAATTAAACAAATACAATAAGGGCGACGTCATTGCACAACTAGCGCGTCAAAGTTGTTATTGGTTCTGCGCTGTTTTTCTCCGTCCCCCCAAACTTGACGGGAAATCGCCGCCGCTGATTGTAAGGATGAGCCCAAGTTCTCAGTAGTTATCAAGTCAATCACAAGTCAGTTCGCAAGCTACAGGGGATGACAAAGGAATTTCGCAACTTGTGATTTGACGGAGACCAGACTTGCGATGTGGCTTGTGGTGACTTGTCATGACGACTTGATGACAACTCTACAGTCTTGTCTAGTATCCCTACTGATCTACAGTCTGATAATGCACACCTTTAAACCTTGACCAAACTTCAAGTTCAACTTGAATGTCAGAGCCCATTGCATATCGATTAACCGGCGGCAGTAGTTGAGGGGCAAAGTGTGCAAGATATGTTGTCTCCAAGCAGAGTTTACGCATGTAGCTCGGAAGATGCAGAGACTTTCGTGGAACTTCCATTTTGTTGGTCGTGTTCCCTGAAGGCACTATTTTACATGTGCCAGTCTACTTTGACAATACAGTTGCTGCGTTCTTGGACTCAACGGCTATCGATGGAAATGACGCGTCGTTGGTCGAATTTATGGACAGTTTGACACGACTATAAAGGTTTCCATCATGACGAAGTTTCCTTGCTCACTGACTAGTCTTCACTGCATCAATCTTGTCCAAATTGTCGAACTATACGTTTGGCAATATTATGCATTTTGTGTTTTTATTATTCTAACATAAACACTCACAGTGGCGTATACCAGGATTTGTCTATGGGTGGGGCTCACCAATTTTCTTTCCAAAAACATTTCTGGCGCTGGTGGCGCCAATTTCGCCTGCCGTATTTCGGACATGCATTGCTATCGATTCACAAATTAATACACTACACAATTAACTTAAATTGAAAATTGACAACCTCTTTGGAGGGCTCAAGCCCGACCCCTCCCCTTGGTTGCGCCACAGAACTCATGCTGTCAAATATTCAATGTTCAGGAAGAGATACCGGTAAGTGTCCAAATGCCAAATGATTCGTTTCAAAACGGAAACTTTTATTATAATTGTTTTCTTCGGTTTACATGCTTGATTGCCTGGTGACTTGTTGGTTGGGTTGCTGCCAAAATATCAGGCAATGGGAGACTTTTAAGACGCTGGTGGCAGCAGACATACCGGTGTTTTTCTATTGTCCTCACCAGTCGTGCGCATGCTCAGAACGCAATTGCTTGCGATTGTTTCTCAACTCATTTAATTTTAGTAAGTATTTTGAACTCGTTTTTCGCCAGTCACTATTGGGAAGTTGTTCATGGTTTGCAGACATATCTTATTTTGGGCCAAATTAGGGACGACTGCAGGTAACCGATTTTCAGCCAAGATTATGTGCTTTTTATATTTTGAAAAGAAAAGAGTAATTGACAATCAAAATGAACTCATTTCCTTTACGGAATATTATTTGGCTTAGCGGCTCTAGGAAGCTACACGCTGGCTCGTTGGTTTTCTTTCCTGTGACCCCTTCCCTGCTTGTTTCTCTACTGCTTCTCCGCATTGCTTATGTAGTTCCTGTCTGTTGCCTTACATTCTTTATATTGAAAATGATATTTCGTCTGCATGCTACTGAGCACTTTACCATCTGCAATATACCAGACTGAATATCGAATGAGGCATTGGAGTAGTCCCATAAATCCCTGAACATATTTTGTCTCATCCTCTGTTTATCCGGGATACAATCAGACGGTGAGGCACGGGGCTCGGTTCCTTCACCAACGACTGAGAATTACCCGAAAGACAACTTAATGTGACTGAGATGCGTGCGATCGATATGCAGTGCGAGGAGAGACACTGGTATAGCCTGCAGACCAGACTAGTTTCTCTTTACATACCATGGATCTTGGCAAGGTACACATCGTATGAATATACGATGGACTATGATGAAGGCAAATAACAGCAGAAGTAACTCAACTCCTGTTCGAGTGCCAGTTGTGTGCATATCTCAGGCTTATATCCATTATATTGGCTCATGTTCATCTGGGCAAATCACTCAGCCTGTAGGACTATCGGCGGTAGGCCTACAAGTTTCTTTTCTTCCAGGTGACGGATATCACTCCAAGTTTATTCGCAAAATATGGGTCGGACATCCTACCATGAAACTCTTACTATACAAAGAAATTGAAGATCTGACATTCTGACATTGCACCGTGACTGTCAATCAAGATATAGTACCGGCATTAACCTGCCATGATAGGAGCATAAGAGCAACTGCATAAGTACAGCCTAAATTGAACAATTAGGATATGCTCCATGGGGAGTTGAGATGAATCGAAAAATGAATACGCCCATCGATCAGGGGTAGTAATAATGTAAGCTTAAGCGATGTGATCCTTGGTTAAAGGTGTCTGTGCCGATTTTTATAATAATACGAAGGCCGGTTTAAGCATCTTATGTTTCGTCTTCTACCGCTTAAATGTCATCACTTGTTAGTACATGTATTTAATTATTCACAATGTTCACGTCTGGGTAAACTATACGGCTTCATTCATGAAACCATATCACAGGTCCCCGGTCGACCTTGTTCCTGTCGGTCGGCAGCCCGCTGAAATTGCAAAGTATACGGCGGGGTGAATCACACATTCACGCGTCTTGGGCCGATCGATCCCATTCCCTATCCGTAGTTCCGATTGCAACTGTGGATAATTGGCGTACTTTGGTGTCGACGAAATCGAATTTATGTAGCCTTGATGACGGATGAGGCGTATGTGGGTCAATGTTGTACTTTGTGGGTAAATATCTGTTATACTTTCAACAAATCTGAAGAGTGGATGTTTCAATCTGACTGCATTATTGGGGCTGCTAATATAAGTATATAGAAACTGGAAACGAGAAAAATCGTCTATATACTATTGTATAGAACCTGTTTGGTTCGAAACATAAAACCGATTTTTGTCCATTTTGTTTAGACACTGCAAAGGGATACTACTGTAGTTGCGGTTGAAAGTTCACATACACTGCAGTCCTGCAAATCAATTCCCAGTGCCTACCAAAGCTGTGGATCAAATCCAAGTACACATGCATGTGGAAGGACTTTTAAAACAATCGTGATTTTACTGATATAATACTGAGAATTAACTTTCAACCACAACTGTAACACTAATCACATACATGTAATACATTACCGATGTTGAAAGGGCGTATAGATTCGAGTCCACAAGTCGGGAATGATGATGATATTCCCGAAACCCGCCGACCGTGGAGATTTGGAAAAGCGGGGGTGGGGGGTGGGGGCATCGGATATTGTCTAGCACTAGCATGCTCTGTTTATTACACGTTGTGTATTAACTACTGTCATACATGTACTGCCGTATTTTAACCGTCTTTCCGACAATTCTACTGGGCATTTTATGTGAAATTCGTTTCCGTATTGGCTCCTGGCCTCATCTTTTAATGTTCCTCTTCTCCGCCTTTTTTGCATAAAACTCTGGGAGATGATCCTATGACCCATCCCTATAGTTTAAAAAGTGGCGATATATCATTCCCACCCACCCACCCCTGGAATCTACGCCCTTGTGACGTTGTCATATGAGCCTCACCATTCTTGTAGACCTAACTAAGATATTCTAGACGTTTCCGCACGGGGTTCGTTCGTTCATTAACGAAGCTGCAAACTCAATCTTGCACGAGGCATTCCATTATGCATAGGCCACTTGACTTTCCAATATTCCGTTTATTAGGGCCACTCGAACCGCCCCTCCCCGCGAATACTGACCTCATCGCATTCCGTTTGTTAAATGCAAATGATGGCAATTGAAACACCATTTCGTATCATTAATGTCGTTAAGATACTCGTTTGCCTGTCCGGACACTGTCTGGTACAAAAAAAATCCAAGTCAAAAAAGGTGTATGACGAATGGGTTTTTCTACGAAAAGTAATATAAGACATTATTACCTCAATTATTGGTTGTTCATTATGTTGCTGATGGTAATCGAAAGGTTTGCTGCGAGTGTGATTGTGCACTTTATTCCGGAGGGTTTAGTGTGACGGTCGAGTTTGTACTAAGCCCTCGAAGGTTGAAATCGTCCAAAAAGGCCCCTTAAGAATAGCAAAAACTCAGGTGTTACATTTTAAACACGAACTTTATTTCAATCTTTTGGGTGTTGAGATTGGTGTTAAAATAACACCAGCAGAATTCAAGTACATTATTTTTGATCTTCAAATTGAAATTTTTTTATTAATTTTTTTATATTTCCTACATTAAACACCAAGATTCCATTGACTTAAGGCTTTTCTTTAAAATGTTTGGTTTAGTTTTAATATTAATTCCAGAACTGGAGTGAATGAACGCCAAAATACCTGCCCATATTTAACACCAACAGGAAGGGCAAGATAGCTCAGCTGGTAGAGCGCCGGTACGGTATTCCGGAGGTCGCAGGTTCGAATCCCGCTCCTAATAGGAAGGGTTAAATTTTACACAACTTTTTTACATTTTAACACCACATAGATTTTGCAGTTTACCGCTAGTGCAAGAGGCTAAAACCTATTTTGGGGGTTGGGTCGGGTCCGTGTGCGGGTCCGTGTGCGGGTCCGGGTCCGGGTGGCCTATGAGTGTTGAAGGGCTGGATACGGTAGTCCTCATTGGCAATGCTTTGTATTTTTGAAATCACTTTTATTCATTTAGGTTAATTACTCTTAAATTGCTTTATTCTTTATCGATTTTTTCTCACTGTTATTTTTGCTGCTGCTGCTGATGTTGTTGCTGTTTCTTTTACTATTGTTGTCGTAATGGATTGAATTAGGAAGCTACGTAGGTAAAGCTTGGTGTTTAAAAAAAATGGCCAGATAGACTTTGTTGACAATGCTATGCATGCACTTTCTGGCCCCACAGTCGTCGCTCAGTAGACTATAGATAAGGCACGAACGGGTGCCGGCCAATAAATCGTTGGAAATTTAATTGAATGCGATTACGGAGATGAATGAATTAGGCAAGATGATTATTAACAACGCAGCACACCTTCAGCGACAGGCAAATAAATTAAAGGCACGCATTAGTAAAGCTGACAGTTGCAAGCAGTGTTTATACTTTGTGTGGGTTAATATACATGCCTTTCATTAATAACAAACCTATGAACATTTGAACTCAATCTGCATCCGAGTCACGATACAAAAGTGAAAAGCATTTTGTTTTAACAGTGGTTTTGTGCACGTTCTTCAGATATAAATTTATCGAAGATGACAGCATTTCAGAGAGAAATATTTATCAAGAGGATTGCTGCTGTGTCATCTTTATAAACAGTAATCTTTCAGATTGAAACTGATCATTTTTTTGTATTCCTTACAAAGCTCTACCTTACCTTTGAAAAGGGTACGAAATAATTTGGTCCGGTGGAAAGGGAGACGAAAGGGAAGACAGCAAAAAAGAGGGTTCATTTTTTCTTTAAACCGAGGAAGGATAGAAAATTATTTGTAAAAAGCTTGTCTGAAACATAGAACTGAGCTTACATCCTCCTGACAGCTTTTTACTGAACTCTAGCAAATTGTTCGATTACATGCACAGAGGAAACTTACTGGCGATTGTGGCAATAAAACCTCTGAAACTGCAGAGTCCGTCACTAGACGTTTGGGGGGTCGAAACCCCCCCCCCCCCACCCCCTGCTCGTTGCTATTTTTTTTTTATTTTTTTTTTATTTTGCCTATGGGTGAGAATAAAACAGAGGTTAAATAGCGCCACCAACGTTGAGAAAGTGTATCAGCCCCCCCCCCCCCCCCCCCCCCCCCCCCCCCCCCCCGCTTGTAAAACAATTTTCGCAGGCGGAACATTTTGGGAGTCACTTTTCTGGGCAAATTTCAGAAACCCCCCCTGCAAAAATTTCTGGATCCGCCCCCTGAATACGCTCAGATAACTTGATTCAAAAAGACCGATGAAGTCGTCAGACTTGCAATGCTCTTTTACCAAACAAAAATAGCAACTTTTTCCATTCGGAATTAAATGTTTTTCCACTCGTAGGATTTCGAAGAATGCTCCAAATACTCACAGGCGTAATCCCGGGGGGATGCATGCTTTGCCAAGGGGGGGGGGGGGTGTAATCACCAGACTAACGGGAACCAGACTAACGGCATGTTTGCTGCCACCAACGTCTCAAAAATCTCCCATTTGACCATTAGCTTTTTTCAGAGTGTACACGGCCAATAATACGAAGCAGTCTAGGTGATATATAAGTACATAAATGGCTAATGCAAATTGAACTTGGATGACGGGGAGGCAGAAGAGAGAGAAGAGAGAGAGGAAGAATCAGGGAATCAGTGACCCGTCAGTGCCTTGATCCGATTGGCGACCAGTAATGATCTCAAGGTGGCCGTCCCGGCACAACCGTCGACGGGAAGGAGGAAACAGATCAGATATGAAAGAGTCCGTTATGCATAGGCGGCTGGCTAAATTAATAAAAGAATCCAACGGTTTGAACCCATGGAGCAAGAGGTTCCTTGACACGGCATGAGTAAACAAAATTGGCGGGAGGACTCTCCTTACGCTTAAAGGGAGCTATAATGTGGTTGTTGAATTATCGGCCACCGTACAGAGGGTTATGCCCTCGGTGTATTTTCTTTTTACAGCGACCTCTGATACGTTAGCACTTAAACAAAATAATAAATAAACTTTCTGACTGGCTAGTTTTTGCATATTTAGATGTTTATTTTGTGTATCACTTGCAGTAATGTAATGGCCAAGCGGCAACTTTGTTCATTTCTACTGATTTACAATGATTAATTGCGGTTTAAGGGCTTATTACTCGTAAACTAAAAAGTAGTTTCGATGACTTACGACATCTTTGATTTTAGGGTCTCATTCGCTGCCTAATATTGACACGGGACTTTGTCGTCTTGTTACCCAAGTATAGAAATCCAAGGAAGTGCCACACCCAAAAAAACATGCACACGCAGCTTTAATTCAAAGGTTCCATTATAATACCGGTGTTTTTGTTTTGCTATTTTTGCCAGAAGGCGTTTAATTCAAACAGTCGTCGAGTCACGGGCGGCTGGTTTTTAGATAAGTTGATTTGCTTTGATTTAACAAGAGCAGTCGTGATAGTCAAGTCACGCCTCGTTTAAAAAGTTGGCCCGGATTTCTTTGAGTTTCCTCGTTGATTCTTTTACAACTCTTGATTTCTTCCACGCAGTTCCAGATTAATCATCTTTGCTCCTTCCTCTGTGCTGCAGGCAAGATTTCAGCGAGGACGCTAGGCCTAAATGGGTAATCAGTCGCTGCGCGCCCGTCGGGCCGGTCAAAACAATTCGTGCACGGTTCCTGTGAACCGTTCTTTAGTAATGATGCAATTTGCATCCACTCGGCAATATCGCATAAAACCTCGACTGACTTCTAACCAACTCCGCTTTCCATACAGTCTTTAAAGGTATGATATAGCATTGGTAGATCTGACATTACAGCTATAGCCCTACGTGCAGTGTTCATAACTTTCTGTGATTCAACATTTACATGAAATAACAAACCTGTGAAAGGTTGAGCTCAATACGTTATCCGGGTCACGAATTGTTTTTTGAAAAATCATTATGTTTTAACAGAGGTTTTTGTGGATGTTCAGAAGTGTGTCTTAAGTGTTTTTTCCGATTGTTGAAATGAATATAAGTCACTGCGTTTTGAGAGGTCTTAGGGTACAATTTTCTCGAAAAAGGACAGCATTTCAGACGGAAATATTTCTCAGGAATGTTGGTACTGGTATCATCTTTTTAAACAGTCAACGTGCAGATTGAAACTGGGGCCTATATAATCATTTATTACTATCAAAGCAACATTATATCTTTAAATCGAGTATTTGTACACAAGCCGGTATACACGCAATTTCCACAAGCAAATAAAGATAAAAACGCCTGAGAACATATTTTTTTACTCATGTTTTTAATTTGCAAAACACCCTGTTATCATAATTTATTTACCTTGAAGGTACTTATATTGAAAAAAAAAGGAAATGACAATACAGTGTCAAAAAGCAACTCACACTGCTTGTAAAAAGCAAAACCCTGTCAAATGGCAACACCTCAGAAAATTCGTCAGACTCCGTGCACAATGGTAAGTAAAATGTTGTATTTAGGTACTTGATATGATAAAAATGATGACGTTTGCACATTTTACTCCTCCTGGAATGACTCAGTACTTATATGCCTTTAATTACTGCTTGACCATGAAATCGGACAATTTTTTGTACAGTGCGGTAATGGAAGACTTTTAAGACACTGGTGGCAGCAGACATACCGGTCCTTTTTGCTAGTTCTGAGCATGCGCGCGTAGTTCTGAGCATTTCATTTCATTTCATTTCATTTATTATTTCTCAGGGCAAACATAAAAAGGTACAGTACACAGATGAACAAATGACATAAAAACAAAACATGACATGGTAACACCCCTGAAGGATTGCCAAATGTGAACTAAATCACAATCGAGTGGCTCTCCAAATGTAGCCATGCCAACATAAATACATGTACATATATATATGCAAAATGAAAAATAAAAAAAATGCAAGGCAATACTATAGTAATACAAAAAAAATACAAATTTAGTTATAAATAGGTTTGCTTACAGTATATGCAGGAGATGAAATATATATAAATAGATATGTAGACGGATTTCAAATACATTTATGATATTAAATCTCATTAAAATACATTATGTACGCAAATAACAGATTGTAACAGTTCAGAATAGACCTAAAACATAATGACGTCACACTTAGCTTACATGCGCACAAGTCTATTGTAGTCTCAGGGTACCAGGCACCTTGTAGGGCCATAGAAAAGCACGCATGTAAGCAAACCAAGACTCTATGTTTCAGGTGCACGCCTATTTAGGATGGAATTATGATGGATTTACCGGGAGACAGAATATAATTACGCAAACTACTGAGAAACTTGGACATATTAAGTACACACAAGTCTCCCTTTTGTAATGATCAGCTGATTTTAAACTTTCACAAAATGGTTTCGAGTCATGTCTCGAGCAATGATCTTAAATAACAGTTTCTCAAAACCAAACTTGAGGTTTGAAATATTTGAGTTTACAAAATGAACACTGGCGAAATCTGAACGAATTTTTTTTTTTTAATCTTACCTTTTACAAGTGGTGGTTGTCCTCCCTCCTTGGCAAAGGCTGCTGTAAAACAAAACGCAATGCAAGAATAAACATAAGATTTGAGAAACTATAGTCATTGTGATTCCTTCAGCAGCGTGTGAAACGGGGAGGGCTAGAGTAGTAACGCAAGGCGTGGCCCGCATCCGATGGGGGATGCCCCCAAACGTACCCCCAAATTATGGCTTTTTAGATTTTTGTCAGTAAAAATGTCTTCGAAATTTCTACCAAATCTCTAAAGGTGTCAAATTTGTTTTCCCTTCAAAAACAGCGTTCTCTTGTTTGCCTTTCTTTTCTTTTTCTTTTACAATTGTTTACCCCCAAATGGTTGCATCTTAAGGAGTAGAAAAATACTAAGGTTAATGGCCATAATGTAAAGTGTCGCATAGCGTTTATACTATACACTCCTTCCCTCAAAATAACATTTAAACGGATTATTTTTCGGACCAGGTATTGAAAAAAAAGATGGGAATTAAGTAAATGCCCCTTGACTTCTAAGCACGGTTTCACCAATGGACCCTTTTCAAGACGTAAAATCAACTGAAATTCATACTGGTGGTTTGCAAAATACACGCACTGTCTCAATGGCAAAGTAACACATTCACATACCCGAGGAAGAGACGAAATCGCAATGGCATACGGATACTGATAACCCAGTTTTTAAATAACCACCGGTTTCCAAATATCCCGGAGTTAAAAACTGAAATCCGGTGCACGATTTTTACCACCTGCGACGGATTGAATTAAATATCAACAAACAAAAATGCTAAATCCTTCTAAATCCCCCTCCAAACTTGGCTGTCCTTGGCAAGCACCTGTCATTCCATTCTGCTCAATTGTTTTACAGTTTCTTTTAAATTAACATAAACAACAACAGGGACAGGGTAAATAGAATTGAGGGTCTTCGGAGAGGTACAAAGACGAAAATATATTCAGCCACGTGTAGTTTTGGCCGGTAACCTGTTTTTACTAAACAAGACGTTGTTTTGGGGGTTCTTTTTTTGGGGGGGGGGGGGGGGGCGTGAAATCTACCAAGCAGCTAATGGTGAAGGCAAGTTGTGGCGCCTAAGCCGAAGGCGTGCCTGTCCCCCTTGCTAGAGAGGTCTGGGTGCATTTTTAATCTCTCTCCCTCTTTTTTCTTATCTTTTCCAGTCTGTCTCCCTCTTTATGTCTTGTTTCTTTTCTTTGAAGGAAAGGGGGCGTGCTCCCCCACGCCCCCCCCCCCCCCTGGATCCGCCCCTGCTATCGTGAGTTGCCGCGGTGGGTGGACTTTTTAAAGTATATAGATCGGAAGTGTGTGAATATTATGCTGCACTGCATTGTTTGGACAGTTTGCGCTACACAAGTCCCCATTTGTGAAAGCAAACTATCCCTCAATGCAGAGCGACATATACCTTCACACACTTCGATTTATCCGTAAAAAGGGTACATGGTCTAACAATCACTCTTGCCAAAATCCCGCACAGAGACATGACAAAAACTTTCTTATCAGAGTAATAACGGCCATTTAGTGGAGTATCTATGGGGGACCCCCCGTGCACCCCCCCCCCCGAACTAATCCACACCAACTTTTTCTGGTGCGTTTTAAGGTCCTAAAACACATTTGGGATGTTAACAGTGAAAAAATCCCGATGCTCTGGCGATATCCAAGATGGCGGCCAATATGGCCGCCAAAAATGGTCAAAATTGGGGAAAGTCATATATCAGCCAAAAAATATGATAAAAACATTTTTTTTAATGTTAGATATATGTTTTTGACCCTTACAAATTCATTTCTGGTATTCTTGTTTTGCTATCAGGCTTCAAATTCAAGATGGCGGCCAATATGGCCATCAAAAGTGGTCAAATTTAAGAAAAATCGTATATATCAGCAAAAAATTATGATAAAGGCATAAATTAAATGATTTGATATGTTTTTACCCTTACAAAATACTTTCAAGTATTCTTTTATTTTGCTACCATTCACCAAATTCAAAATGGCGGCCAATATGGATGCCAAAAAATGTCAAATTTGAGAAAAGTCATATATTGGCCAAAAAGGTAAGTGATGAGTGTAAGTAAAAGTTCACATTATGTAGGCCTATTTGAAAGTCATTTTAAACTCATATCTGGCTTTTTCTGATTTGTAAACATGTTTAAAATTCAAGATTGTGGTCAAAATTACCGTAATAAATTAAAAGAATTACAAAATACATGTATCAGCAATATATTAAAATAACCATGAGCACTCACTTGCAATTGTGAAAGAGAAAATAATACATACATGTATGTATACCAATTCTTTAATATCTAGAGGTATCTCATAAAAAGGCTTAAGTTAAACCTATAGACATTCTATATAGCGATTGTCCACTGCTTTAACACACACTTGGTATTGTGAAAGACAAAATAATATATCTATTCTGTAATACATCTGGAGGTACCTCAAATAAAAGCAAAAGTTAAACCTATAGACATTTTATAATTATAGTGATTGTCCAACGCTTTAACACACACTGGGTATTGTGAAAGACAAAATAATAAACCCATTCTGTAATACATCTGGAGTTATCTCAAATATAGGCGAAACTTAAACCTATACACATTTTATATAGCGACTGTCCACCGCTTTCACACTTGATATTTTGAAAGAGGAAAAGCATTGCAATCTCTACATTTCATATAGAGATTGTCTACTGCTTTGAATATGACATAGCATTAGTCACTGTCATAGTCGTCAAGACCTGAACAGTCAGATTTATTTACATCATCTCCATCGATATCGACATCTTCGTCATCTGACGTTTCCTCCTCTGTGACTTCAGCCAGGATGTCTTCAAGACGGGATTTGCAAGACGGGATGGCAAGACAGGTCCCTCTGACCACACTGGCTCAATGAAATCTCCACATCAGGTCCAGCCATTCTCTGTAGGGGGTGGAATTTCCGCATCAGTCCCACCAGATCCACCCTTGCATCCTTGGACAGGCAGATTTCCACCACCTGTGACCAGCTAGGTTCTAGTGTCTCCGGAGCTGATTTCGGGAAGATTCAGCAGCTCACCCTTTCCTCCAGCAACCACGCCAAATCAAGAAACTCCGGAGTATCACAAAGCGCAAGACCAAGACCAGTCCCAGCCCTGCTTCCACCCAGGTAATGGGATCACCTATATCCCCACTCCCACAGCCCCGACCCTGGCCATGGGATTTTCTATATCCCTCTACGCCCCCAACCCTCCAGCCGAATGAGATGCTCTGTACCCTCCAACCTGCACCACACCAAACCCCACCTTCGCTCTCAAGAATCCTTCATCACCCGGCACATAGTCAACCTGAGCCAGCGTACCCTGTCCGCGGAAGAGACCTTGTCCCTTGTCCCTCGATCATCCCCTGTAGAAGAGATCATCCAACACACCGAACCCACCCTCTGCCATCTTGACAGCATGCTGCCGATGAGATCCGTCTGCAGATCAATCAAGCCCTCCGGAAACACAAACCAGCCAAGCCTAACATCTCCAGACAAGACCGGTCAGCCATCACATCACTGCACCAAGACAAGTCCATCCACATTCTTCGAGAGGACAAGGGTAATGCCACTGTCGACAGGGCCGAGTATGACCGCAAGGTGGCGGACATCCTCAACTCGGACTGCCGTGAAATCCGGAAAGACCCTACACCATCCATCGAGAGGAGGCTGCAAGGCAAGCGTCTTTCTCTCCAGCGTTCCGGCAACATCTCTCAGTTTGAGCAGACCGCCATCGCCACAGCAGATCGCCATCGCCACAGCAGATCACAGACCTAGGGTTTGGCTCCTGTACATTGACACCTTTATCATCTGGCAGCACGGAAAGTATAAGCTTTGGCTTTTCTTGGAACACCTCAACGGGCTTCACAGCAGCATCCAGTTCACCATGGAACAAGAAAGAGATGGCAACATCTCATTTCTTGATGTTGAGGTGTCCAGAAAGCAGGACGGCAGTCTTACCCGCAGTGTCTACCGCAAACCCACCCAAACCGACAGATACCTCCACAGCAGTTCCTTCCATCACCCCAAGATCAAGACTTCCATCAACTGGGCCCTCGTCCGCAGGGCATACAACGTCTGCGACAAGGAACATCAAACCCAGGAACTCCATCACGTCACCACAGCACTGCAACGCAACGGATACAAGCCCAGCCAAGTCAAGACACAAGACCCCAGATCCACCCCCGGCCAAAGGGTCGCCTGTACCCAAAGCCAACTAGTTAGGGTCCCTAGTCCTGTTACTCTCCCCTACTTAGGCAGTACTTCACATCAAATCCAGCGCATCCTCCACAAGCATGGGATTCGAGTCTACCACACAGCCCCCATAAAGATCCAGAATCTGCTGACTTCGCACAAGGACCGGTCAGACCCAGAGCGCAGGCCAGGAGTATACAAGATCCCCTGCCAATGTGGCAAAGTGTACATCGGCGAGACTGGCAGGGACCTCCCCACCAGACTCAATTAACACAAAGCCCATGGCAGGAAGGGAGACTATGATAAATCAGCCATAGTCAAACACTCCCACGAAGCAGACCATCAGATCAACTGGAGCCAGGCCGAACTCATCACCAGCATCGAACGCTGGTACCCCTGCCGCATCAGAGAAGCCATTGAAATCTTCAAGCACAACACGATTCCCCAAGACATCGGTTTCTCCATCAGCGACATCTGGGGCCCCATCCTTACCTCCCAGTCCAATGGGTCTCCTATATCCTATGATAACTTACATGTAGTTCTCCAGCCTATGGGTCCCATATACCCTTGGCAACCTCCCCCTTCGCACCCTTCCTTCAGAATGACACGCCTCAATGATCATCCAGCATCCCCAAGCCCTGCAGGAGTTTGCATCCTTCTCACGCTTAATCGCTTCTAGACACCATATAAGCCCGCTTCACCGTTGGAATCCCTCAGTCTCCTGACGACGGGCAGAGCATACTGTCCGTAACATTGATGAGTTCCCTCCGGTTCTTTTCAGAACACAAACTCACAAAAGAGATTTAATACATGGTTCTACCGCAAACCAGTTACCTTAGGTTTAAGTTTGCCTCTATTTGAGATAGCTCCAGATGTATTACAGAATGGGTTTATTATTTTGTCTTTCACAATGCCAAGAGTGTGTTAAAGCAGTGGACAATCGCTATATAAAATGTCAAATACTTTTGCCCTTATTTGAGATACCTCCAGATGTAAATTACATGGGTACAAAATGTATATTAATTTGTCTTACAGTACCAAGTGAGTGTGTGTGTGTTAAAGCGGTTGACAATCGCTATATAAAATGTCTATAGATTTACTTTAGCCTTTTTGTGAGATACCTCCAGATATTAAAGAATTGGTATATGTATTATTTTCTCTTTCACAATTGCAAGTGAGTGCTCATGGTTATCTTAATATATTGCTGATACATGTATTTTGTATTTCTTTGGTCATTTTGACCGCAATCTTGAATTTGAAACATGTTTACAAATCATTTTACTTATACTCATCACTTACCTTTTTGGCCAATATATGACTTTTCTCAAATTTGACCATTTTTGGCATCCATATTGGCCGCCATCTTGAATTTGGTACATGGTAGCAAAATAAAAGAATACTTGAAAGTATTTTGTAAGGGTAAAAACATATCAAATCATTTCATTCATGCCATTATCATAATTTTTGGCTGATAAATACGATTTTTCTCAAATTTGACCACTTTTGCTGGCCATATTGGCCGCCATCTTGAATTTGAAGCATGATAGCAAAATGAGAATACCAGAAATGAATTTGTAAGGGTCAAAAACATATATCTAACAATTTTATTTGTGCTTTTATCATATTTTTTGGCTGATATATGACTTTTCCCAATTTTGACCATTTTTGGCGGCCATATTGGCCGCCATCTTGGATATCACCAGAGCATCGGGTTTTTTTCACTGTTAACATCCCAAATGTGTTTAAGGACCTTAAAACACACCAGAAAAAGTTGGTGTGGATTAGTTCTGGGGGGGGGGGGGGGGGTGCACGGGGGGTCCCCCATAGATACTCAACTAATTGTGTTAACGCTATACGCTCTTTAAAGGCAGTATACACCATTTGCTTTTGCTGTAATTTTCAGAAATAAATGGATTTGAGGATTAGTATTTTATAGCGGGTTAGCAAATACGGATAACACTGACCTGTTCTAAAATATATGTTCTAGTAGTCTGGTTCCCTGACCATACCTTAGTAACGGAGCAATTTATAGACTTCAGGGAATTATCAGGTTGGGGAACTAGACTATTTCCAACGATTGTCGGCCGACAATCGTTGGAAAACGATATATTAAATTTCCACTTTTCTTGAAAACGACAGCACACCAGGTGCCATGATTTCATAGAATGCTTGAGACTACTACTTACCTACAGTCTAGTACGGTATTTCGTAATAATTCATAGTAGTTTTGTTTTTTGATGTTTGCAAATGTTTGAATACATGCCATCAGCTGCGTATCATTCAGTTGAAGGCCAAGCAGTATTCTTTCGGCATTGTTTATAAATTATTAGCCCACTTGTCTCTGAGCAACTTTTGTGATTATCTCCTCTTTCAGTACTGTTGTTACCACCCCTCCTTGACCCTGTCCATCCCCAACGGTCTACGAAATCAACACGGCCCACCAGAAGACATTCAAGAATGTGCACCTCTTCAGTGCTTCATTCAACCCCGAGAAAAACACACTTCTTGATTTACGCTATACGTGCCGTGAACAAAAAGAAAAAGACATATCATATACACTGTACGCACTGCTTTAGATAAACGTGCATAATCACTCATCATCGGTCAGGCAAAAGATCTGTTTTGCAGAAGTACGGCCGGGCCGGGGTTGCTCCTTGTTGAGATCTTGTAAGGGGAGCACCACGCTCCGTCTCCCCCGAATGCATAATCGGTCCCATCTGCATTGTACATTGCACTTCATCGCGTTCGGCCTTGGGGTGTTTTTTACTCCAGCGGGCCCGGGCCGGCCGTAACGCGGCTGGCTTCCGGGGGCGGCGTGGGGGCTGGTACGGTGACAACACCGCCCAAAGAAGCCACAGCTCACGGTGGAGTTGCTGTCAGTGTGGTGATCGAGATAACTCAACTCCTGGTTGCTGCATGGTTTCATTTTAAAGTTTTCTCTGTACAATTAGAGCTATTTTAACTTTTAAAAACATTAAAAAGTGTCATAGGTAAATTACATTATTGGTAAACATGACGCAAGCGCACTCCTAGTTTAAACTAACGAAGCTAGTTTAAATTAACTAACGAATTAATTTGTCTCATTTTTACGAACTTTAGGTGGAAAATAAAAACAAGCTTTGGAGCATCTATCTGACTGGAATAATTCATGAATATTGAGAGCATATGCAATAAACCTTTTAATTACAATTTTGAGTGACAAATACCTACCGATATTTTTTCCCCAATCTACTTATAAATGCTTTAGGTTCACGTGAAGTTATTGGTCTACAAATTATACACTGTTACATGGCAAAGAACACGACCTGCATTTATGAATTAACCATTTGTTGTAATTAATACATATAACACGTCATTTTAATAGATGTGTTATTAGAATGAACAGCTGTTCATGATTAAACGCCACTGGTTCCCAACAGATCCAAAATACCGCACGATGTTACAAGTATACTGAACAGTAAGGAGTCTCTTGCGAAGCTGAAATGAACTTACCTTGAAAATCCAGGACCAGAACTGATAGAACTCCGGTACACACAATCATCCTGATGCTAACCGGTCCCGACATCGTTCAGCAAGTAACTGCTATCGTAGGTAGACGAACATACATAAAGCTCATACGTACGCTTGGCTACGTACCGAAGCTAACAGATTACGTGCGGCGTAAAATCAAAACTGTTCCCAGCGCTAATTTTACGAGCGTGTCGCCCGTGATACCAGAAGAGCTATGAGTTGCCGGCAGGCTACCGGCGGCTGTACAATCTTGACTCAACGTTGAAATGCCTCGATATGCCACTATGACTATGCACGAATATGCAGAGATTCACATCAGCTGGGGTATGGCTGTCGAACATCAGTAGATGCACATCATATCTGGCGCACCAGCTCGACATAAAACCAGCGACATTATTTGATATTCATTAAAATGATTAGCAACTGCGATTTTATTCCAGGCAGGGTATTTAAAATACCAAGCTTACCAATTATTGTCGATACACGTACTTAAATTTCAAAACGCGTGTAATTAATTTCACGAGGACCAAAAAATCACTTAAGTTGCGAAGAGCTCGGATGGGTCGAGAATGCAAGGGCCTCGATCCTGACTAGTAAAGTGACGACAGTAAAGTTACAAGCTGCAGATTTCGTTTTCCCTGCCTCGGGCCATCCGGCCACAGTGCATCCTCAAGTGGGCCCAACCTGGATTAGTTTGGTCGATAATCATCCAGATTGGCAGGGAAAAAATGGTGGCTGCCCATCCACGCGTCGTCTGCTTTCTAATTTTTCTCCCGCCAAATTGTAAGAGATGGCACCTAATTAGTAACGCCACCCCCCAAATGTCACGAATTGCGCCCGTAAATGAGGCCCGTCGTTCCCATATTCAGTTCAGGGAAATCGCGCGGTATCGTGTTCAGTAACCCAAGCGTGGAGAAGCAAAAAAGAGCAGGACATCCTTCAACAACTGCTAACTGCCATCTCCAATGAGTGGACTGAGCCACATCCCTGCAAATGACCAGCGAAAATTAATTCCTGTGTCCGGAATGGCTTAAATCCCCGGCGCGCACCACCACAGTAAAATATCAATGCTAGACTGGCAACCAGTCCACCACAGGTTTATGATAGCATCTTGGTGTAGGCCTATCGCAATAGCATTCATTCGTCAGATCATGCCCGGGACACGTGACAGTACCCCTTGCTGTAAACAGTTTCCTTCTCCCTAATATTTGGACCAGTAAATATTACGGATTTGCCGCTTTTGATTGACCCTTGTGTGCGCAAGCGCTGTAATAATTCCCAATTTGTGTAAAATTATTGCTGTTTTTAATGCTTGTACACCAGCATCGATATTAATGACAGAAAATGTGTGGAAGACTGCACAAAATTACAGCTGAAACCAGAGTTTCAAGTCAAATCACCAGTCAATCACCAGTCAGTCACAAGCTACCGAGGATGAACAACGACAAAGGAATGCCTCTGTCAAAGTCATTTGAATAGCTTGTAACTTGAGACCAGCAGGTTTGCAATGTGACTTGTGACTGAATTGCAATGACTTGATTACAACTGTGGCTGAAGCTCTCCTTTATCTCCAGAAATGGTTCAAACAAAAAACAAGAAGCCTCCCCAACCACCACAAAAAAACCGCCACTTGGTATGTATAACATGTAGTTATGTCAGCCTATGGGCCTACATACATGAAATTCATGTTCAGATACGCTGTTTATTAACAGATAAGCCCTCTGGATTTGAGTGGCATAAGAATTTCCAAATTAAGTGTTTCATACGCTCGCGGCATAACTCGGCAATCTCCGCACATCAAATCAATTTTTTTTTTTCATATGCATGTTGGAATGGTCTATGGCCAATTTCATGGGCTGCTTAATTAAGGATTAGCGAACAAGTTGTGTTAGCTAGCTGTAGTCCGTATCGAATATGACGTCATGGCAGCCATGTTGTGGGACACACGCGTAAAATAATACGTGCCTGTGTCATTATGAATATCCGTCTCACATAGGCATGCGCAGTAGAACCACTAAGTCGGCTTTTCAGGGAGACGGATATTCATACACCGGTATTATCATATGCCTGTACCACAACATGGCGGACTGTTGCTATGGCGACGTGGGTATTTGCTACGGTTTATGGCCATTTCTCAAAGCAGCTGGCCGGCGACTTCGGCTTCGTCTCTAGCTATCCCCAGCTCCATTGCCAATCTGAAGCCTTGAATAGTTGAACCAAATAGGCTCTGCCATTTAACCTCTTTGTTTTGTTCTTACCCGTACACGCAAAATAAGACCTTTACAGGGTTTTGCTTTTCTTTTCTGGTTTGCTACGGTACTTAATAGGCTTAGGCCCTAACAAGCAAAAAACACAAAATAATACACATGTAATTGGCGACGAGCTGGGTTGAGGAGGGGGGGGGGGGGTCGACTCCCAAAACCCCCCTCTGGATCTGCCCCTAGAGAAGCCAAAGCCGCCGTTTGAGAAGTGGCATTGAACAGATAAAACTGCTATTTCACGGCGGCAAAGTTGTGCTATAACGCTTGCGCGTGCATGGACATTTCTACTGTTGCATCACGATGCTAAGCAAATTTTGCTTCTGAAACTAGCGAACCTTTTACCATGCTATTTGCTTACGGTCTCCGTAAAATGGACGGAGGCTCTATAACAGAAAATCGTGTTGCTCAGGCAGCGCCAAATTGCCCCTGGAAGATTGTTGGCGCCCTCAATAGTAGAACCCTTCCAAGGCATGGGAGGGGTTTTCGGGAAAACGGGTGGAAGAAGGGTTGATGAAGCTCATGTATTTTAAAATTATTAGTAGGCCCTATCACTGATCTCTATATAAACTGGATAGCTCATTGGCCATTGCGCGCTGTACAAGCAATTGAAGCCAGCACCCGCCATATTACCACTCCCAATTTACTACTGATAGCTATGTAAGGAGAACGAGGATGAAAAGAGACCCTGGGGACAAGGCTTGCAAACCTATTGTATTGGAAGTGATAACATGGCGGACGGTGGCCTCAACGCGACCAGCCGATGCGCTATCCAGTTTACATAGAGATCAGTGGGCCCTATGCGTGGCAACCTCTCCCATTCTGTAGAGTAGAGGGACCGATTTGCAGGACAAATGGGTACTATATTGGGGGAGGGGTTAGATGGGTGGGAGGGGCGGGGCATCTCACGGGTGGAAATACAATAAAGTGCCGAAGTGTTACGCAATACTTGTGCTAACGCTGGATAATAACAAAGGCACTGTTTCAAAATCATGATGGATGGACAAAAGGCCAGTTTTTCCACAATGTTTGAAATGCACGACAGAATTTAGCCAGTTGCTTCATCACCCAACGTCATACTTCGGCACTCCATTGGATTTGACCGTGGTCCAAACACAACTGCAAAACTGCAGCCTCAATAAGAATCCTTTTTTTTTAGAAGTTGAATGGGTATAGGGCCTGCTGGGGTCCAGCCCATGCGTAGGCTGTAGGGGGCGGGGACACGCCCCCTCCAATAACTGCGTCACTGATCCCGTGGATATTGCAGATTTACATCACTGAGAACCTTGTACATCACCGTCACGGTACCATATTAAAGCCCCCTGTGCCTAACTACATGAGACCATGGATTTCTCTATGATGAGACCGACGGGGTTGGTAGTATTGTTGGAACTATGTTGCAGCAACTTGTGCCAGTAGACGTTTTTTGAGATAAAGAACACGAAGAACGCTGAAGTTGTGTCATGAAACTGCGTCACGGTGGTGCGGTATGGGGCGATTTGCCTTGTACGTAGGCCTATCACTTTCACCCTTAGGCTGAAAAGAACCTCGTTAGCTGGTCAATGACTGATTGCTGTCGAAAAGCATGGCCTCGTGTTTGTCATCAATTTATGAAGGCTTGCGATTTCCTTTCAATGATAGCTTGCGGGATGAGTTTACCCCGTACTGTAATGCAAATGATGTGTGTGTGTGTGTGTGTTGGTGGGTGATGGGGATACCCAGGTTTACTCTTCCTAATGTCAGTAGCGCAATTTCGTTTGGGATCTTTTTCCCCCCCGACAACAATGGTTTTCCCGGCCAATTTGCAAAATTTTCTGATCATTTTCGTTATTGGTCATTCAAATTCGCATGGTTTTTGCACATCTGATCAAATTAAGGTTTCTTTTTCACTGTTCGGGCATTCAATTTCAATGTTTGTTGCATTCTTTTGAGTTTTGTGACATCCTTTGACGGTTGAAGCATTCAAATTAGCGAACGTCGGTGTGCATATACCATTGATATTTTTTCCTATTGTCTTTTGAGGTTTTTGTGAAAATTGTGTAACATTTATAATGGAAAATGTTGTAACATTTATAATGTAACATCTGAACTGATATGAGGGATGGATGATGTAACGAACTAATGAAATGAAAAGTTGATCTTTGTTTGTTTTAGAGTCTGACTCAAAAAATGGGGGCATCTGTAATGTGTTGACATGTTTATGAATCCTTGAACTTTTAAACTTTGTTTACTGGGTTTTTTCGTTCTGATTCACCAATCGATCTCTTCATATGCAAGACATCGGGGCATGTATGTTTGGCAATGGTTGTACCATCGCGAACACTTCTCTAGGGTAATTTGTTTTCTTGGGCCAATTCCATCAGACGATCACACCTCCCCTCCAGTGGATCGCAATTTAAAGACTTAACTATAGAAAAAGAGAGGCGCATCCAGCCAGGGATTGAAGACGTCAGATATTACGTTGAGATAACTCAAACTTTTACAGGAATACGGACATGCAGAAAAAGATGCTTGAAAAAAGGTGAACTATGTTTGCATATTAATGAAAATGAATGCCCGATATAGTGCTATTCCAGACGAAATTGAATGAACAATACGATACTTTGAATATTTGAATGCATCTTTTACATGCACGAGTGAAGCTAAAAGAAGATAGAATGCTCGGATAGTGAAATTATGTCGAATGACGATCTGCGATCATATATTTTCAATCTAAATTAAATGAGCCAGGCGTTAAAATGAACGAAAACATGGTGAAATTGGCCAGGAAAACCTATAAAGCTACGGGTACCGAGATACAGAGCAAAGGTTGTCCCATCGTGGACATTCCACTGACTTTCTTTTTCTTTTCTATCCCCCAATTTTTCCGCTGTTTTAAATTTCCCCCCTTTTGTGGGCTTCATGAGGGCGAAGTTCCCCCCAACCCCCTTCCTATCGTTGCTATGCCACTGATCATGAAACACACTGGTCGAAACGTCGCGTTTTTCTCTCCAATTCTTTTCAGGACCACGCTTCTCTCTTCCTAGTTAGTCGCGCTTCGCATGGTAAATCCACATCAGCAAAACTCCTCTCAATCAAAAACAGGGTTTCAAGCCAACAGTCCAGGGAATGGGATGTAAAGATTTTTAACAGTAATTCGTTGCTCTTAAAACTTTTTTAGGAAGACCATCTTCAGGGAATGTACGTGATCAGGTCGGTGCGCCAAATTTTAGCCCGTTTACATCAATCCATTTGCGAAGGACCCTACAATAATGGTTATTAGTCGTCGAGCCCTGATGGTTCGTAATAAAGGACGCCCTCTATAGATCAATACAAGTTGGATGATACACACAAAAAATTGCTTCTTTTTCGTTCAGCCTGAGAAGAGTTTGGACTCCATTTGAAGAGTTTGTTACTTTATCCGCACTTACTCTATCAATTACTAAATCGTTCAAGAAATGATTCATATACTGAATCAGGGGGTGGGTAAACCTTTTGAGGTTTTGTATGGCAAAAAAGGTTTACCCAAATCAAATAGCGCCCTCCTATTGTGTCCGTCATAAATGAAAGTTAATGCCAATAAGAAAAGCGAGTTTTGGTTCATCTTGATTAGCCTTTTAGAGGTATGGCGGACACAATAGGAGGGCGCTATTTGATTTGGGTAAAACCTGTGTATTTATACCCAAACAAAATAGCGCCCTCCTATTGTGTCCGCCATACCTCTAAAAGGCTAATGGACGTTCCACGATGACCCTTCTGTGCAAAGTCCCTCCCATATATATATGCAAGCCATGCCCCCACTTTTAAAATGTCACTTTAAAATGTCATTTTAAAATGTTTCCTAGTGAAAGAAAATTATCAGACTAATCTACATTTTAAAATTGGAAATAGATTTATTGTTTTGACCAAACAGCGGGTTGCTCTACAAATAAATGGGATTGCAATGACTCGTCAAGCATAATAATGAAAATACACACGCTGCTGGCTCAACATATGAATTTGTTAACCCCACTTTTGTTCACTTAATTTCACCGTTTAAATCTGGCGCGTAGAGTATACCGCAGAGGTCTAGGGTTATTAAATTGGATTAACGCTGGCCCTGTGTAGCTGTGCGTTCAGCCCTGAAATGTGGCCCGGCACACTCCATTCACAAAATGGGTAAAACAAAACATGTTTGCACGAGGGCATGCATAAACACAGGCACTGGTTTATAGCTGCAAGTAGGAAACAAAGATATAGTTAAGTTTAGTAATTGTTTAATTTTCTAAACATTACATAATCTCAATTATTTTGGAAAAGACATACGTATGTGGGTGTACATGCATATATACTCCCCACATACAAAATGGTACGGCCCAATAAACAAGTGTACGTTCTTTGCGTCACATACTTTCTGTAGCTGCCTTGAATGAACAGTATTCAGTTCCAAATTTACATTATTTCAAAATGAAATTAACTCCTCAAAAGAACACAGTTTTAATCCCAGATAACTGATTCACTAATGGATAGTTTTTAAATGTCTTAGTTACAGTAAAATCGAAGAAAATCTGTCTTGTAAAACGGGTGATGAGCAGAGTCCAAGATCATGTAACGCGTGGTAAGCAATGGTAGATCGATGTAAGTCTCGAACAATGCCTTATCGATCGAAAGTTGTCATTGGCCACTTTTTTCTTTGTGAAAAGTACGTAGGTTTTTTTTAACCAATCATAACAGGTTTTACATGTAAGGAAAGAGGAGGATCTAAGCTATTCGATTCCGTTTAACCCCGTACGATTCGATACTCCAGTAAGGAGTTACAGTCAAAAGAGTCGACGCGAGGGCGCTCAATCGGTGCGTTTACACAGAAAAATGATGAAAAGTTCACATTTTCAAAGCCGAAAGTACGTGGATTTTTTTCAAGATAAAATAAATGTATATATATCACGAGAACGACAAAGAGTTAAATCGTATAGAACCGTTTAACCCGGTGAAAAAGACCGCATGGTTATCAAACTATGACTCGAAACGTCGAAAAAAGGGTCATTTTACGCGGATTTTCGCCCGGAAATGGGCCCCGCACAGAGGTTTGAGCTTAAGTGAACACAACAAATTCATATGCAGCTTAAGTGAATACATGTATCCATTTTTGCTTACAATGCTAGCAATTCATATTATATCAAAAGCATTATTGTATTTACAGTATTGTATTATATATTTTTCATGCCTTCGTAAACTACATACTGTACAGAAATTGTTTCAGGTTGCAGTCAAAACTACTCAACATTTTTAATCAATGCATAATTCATATGACATGAATTGGCAAACTTTCAATGCATAAATATTTTTAGGAAATATTCACAAAAGTTACAGAAACGGTAGTCTGAAAAAGTGCAATAGACGTTTTCATGTAACAGGCTTTATAAATACAATACATGGTCTTCCAAGGGGAAAATCAACACAAGCCGATAAAGTATCCGAACAGCTTGACAATGGACCGATCATCAAACACTTCCCCTTAATGCATTGACCAATCACGGCTGCGTTTATGGTCAGACAAAAGCCCAACAAAAGCAGTAGCGTATCCAGCTTTTTGTGCTAGGGAGGGCAAACAAGGTCTGAACCGTCTTAAAACCGTCTTAACCCCTTGTGTACGGAAGACGCCATAAGGCGTCAAAAAAAGAAGTGCCACCAGGCCAATGACGCCATTTGCCGCCGTTTCAATCCATTGTTGGATTATTGTTTATGTCATGCTTGACTGCCATTTGCCGCCGTTTCAATCCATTGTTGGATTATTGTTTATGTCATGCTTGACTGCACAAACACATTGTAGTAGTTCGCCAGAAACGCCAGAAACATTCGCCAGAAACGCAGCTACACCCCGACGTCTCCCGTAAAAAAACATACTCAAGGGGTTAAGAACACTATTCCTTTTTGATTTTTATGATGCCTCAAATGCCGCCGGGGAGGGGAAGGGGAAGGGGGGGGGGGGGCGATTTGGTATTTATATCCCACCACTAACAACAAAATACAAAATACAAAAAACTCGGACGGAGAACCCTGTATTAAAAAGAAATTCAACAACATCTGGAAATTGAAACTTGGTGAAATAGTCTACTTAAAAAGAGTCTCAAACAACATTAAATTCACAATAATTATTCAGATGCTATCATCACGTCCATTTGCACATCATGTGTTCTCAATCTTCTGCACGCCGCAGCCATTTTTCCCGATCACAAAGTCCACGATGGGTCCCGAGACCTTTGGCAAGTCATTCACGTGGGGAATCTTAGAGACATCGATGTTCTGGAAATCAGGAACTATTCAGAGAAGAACACAAAATTAATGCACTTTGTTTGCACATCACCATGTCTTACAAATATAACCAAAATGTTTTGTTTTAATTTGAAGTAAAAAGAAGGGGGTGTTTTTGATTGATTTTAAGCAATCTTTCCAGTTTAAGTACGATTTAAAGCTTTGCATGGTTGTTGCGATACGATAAAGACTGGAATTGCGGGTAACACCAGTTTACTCAAGAAGAGGGAGTTATTGTTTGGTAACGGAAGAAACTCCTTATCAAAAGAGCATTATCCTTTTTGAGATATAGTGGAGGCAATAGGAGGGCTCTATGCATTTGTAAAATACAAAAAGAGGAATGGCCAACTCAAATAGCATCATCCTATATTGGCCATATCTCAATACTAAAATCATTCAACTCGGGCCAAAAAAAAAAAAAAAATAGTTCTGCTTCCGATTACATGGCATTTGAAAATAAAGTAGGTAGGGATTTGTTTTGGGCACTTTGTGCTGATCATATGTAGGTGTCTATGTGTAGTCAAGGTTTAAAGGTTGTATTTATAGGTTTTTTGTTTTTGTTTTACTTTTTCCTGAAAAAAAATTAGGGTCGGGGCGGTTAAAATAGGGTAGGTAGGTTAACCAGAAGCAGAACTTTTTTGTTGTTGCCCCAATCAACAATGTTTGAAGAAATGTTAATATGAAACTCCACTAAAACAGGGAACATTCTCCAGGAAAATGTAGAAAATGTGTTGTTTTTGTTCGTACACAAAGCTATCAAGACCTCTGCTGACATCATTCTTTGGGTGATAAATGTGAAAACTTGCATTGACCACTTTTGGCAGGCTGTTATAAATGGGGTGCTGGTATGCCAAGACGGGCTTGTGCAGCCAAGCGTAATGAAAACAATAGGCAAACAATGGACTGAGTATGTGCAGGAATGTACATGTGGGTCATTCCATAAATTTGGGGTCCAAAAGTGTGACATTTTTGGTGTCCCTCGGCAGTATATAGCTACCTCGATGATAACAATTTGATACCTAGTTGCCAATCGGGATTTAGACCCTTGCACTCAACTGAAAGCACTCTACACGATTTAACAAACAAGTGTTTTGAGGCTATGGAGCAAGGTGAAGTTACAGGTAGCGTGTTCATAGATCTCAGTAAAGCTTTTGATTGTGTGGATCATGTAATCCTACTAGGCAAATTGAAGAAGCTGAATTTGTCATCTTCTGGAATTAATTGGTTTAAGTCGTACCTGGGCGGTCGTAGTCAGTCTGTAAATATTAAGGGCACAATATCGAAGGTCTTGCCCATAGACATAGGCGTTCCACAAGGGTCGATCTTAGGGCCACTTTTATTCATTGTTTATACTAGTGATTTTCCATCCTGTATACCCCAAAATTGCAACTTATTTATGTATGCAGATGACTCCACGTTAACTTGTAGCTCCTCTAGTATTAACGAAATAAAAAGGAACTTGAATGTAGCTCTTGCTAGTATTCACAACTGGTGCCAAAGAAACAAACTAGCATTAAATGCCAACAAAACCAAATGTATGCTTATTGGTTCAAGGCAGAAAATATCCAACGTCGACCTGAACGTGTGCATTGCTGATAAGGTTATCGAAAAAGTGAAATCTTGTAAATGCTTGGGTGTAGTTGTTGATGAAACATTAAGTTGGGGTACACATGTTGAATACGTAAGAAAGACTGTTTCGTCTTAATTGGGTGTGTTAAACAGAATTCGTGATTACGTTCCCCAAAGTAGCCTGCACACACTCTTTGTAAGTTTAGTTATGCCATCTTTAGAGTATTGCTGTACGGTGTGGGGAGGAAGGTACATATCTCACGACAATACCCTCAACAAATGTCTAAAAAGAGCCGCACGGATAATCCTTAAATGTACCTCCCTCACCCCCTCAGCTGATATGTTTGCCAGACTAAATTGGATTCCTTTTAAAGAAAGAGTTCAGTTCAAAAAGGCTATCTTTGTTTTCAAAAGCCTTAACAAAATGACTCCTTTGTACATGACAAATCTGTTCACACCACTTACAGTGATTCGTGAAACACGACAATCGACCCAAATGGCACTGAAAGTTCCTTTCGCCAAAAAGGAATGCTACGTGACAAGTTTCGCTGTGAGTGGTGCCAGTATATGGAATAATCTGCCTGAACAAATGAGAACCATAAACTCTTTAAGTACATTTAAATCGGAGCTACGTAAAGCCATCTATCAGTGATATTTCTGTAATTTACGCTGAACTGCGGAGTTATAAACTTGGTTGCCAAAATACTTTGGAGCCGGATGGGAATTTTCCCTTGTTTTTCACCCTAAAAGGGTTTTTTTTTTTGCGGGTTTTTCGCCCATCCCGTAAATCAGCAATAGGCTTCTACTGGAGAGTTGAAAAGTTAACCGAAGATATATTTATTTGTGTAAACATTATTGTATTTGTTTAAATATTTTGTATGAATGTGTAAATATTCAATTTTAACTAATAATATGCAGGGCCCCAATGGAAACCAGTTTTAAACTGTTTGGGCACACCCTGGGTAAAGAAATGTAATAAATAAATAAACATAGTGACATGTATAAGATTTTGCAATTCCGGACACATTCTTTAATGCCTTCTATCTCCAAGAGTGATTATGTAAAGTATCTGCTAAACAAGTAACAAATAGTGTGAAGTCAATTTAAATGATACTTGATGCAAATGACACAGGTCAGGCGTAACAGGGACACCAAAATAATGTAACACTTTCACACCCCAAATATATAGAATAACCCATATAGAGGACAACCAGCAAGGTGGTCTTTTTCAAACCGCAGCCATGGTCGTTGTGCATATTCAAGAGGTAAAAAAAAAAGAGCAAATTTTGCAATTACTTCACAGAATTGCTACAACGGAGCTAGAAATTCATAGTGACATGCAAGTAACTCTGTCCTAGAAGCATTCATGGCATAACATTTTATCATGCACGGCCCCTTCAATGAAAAACAATTCCAACCACTCTGCATTGTGATTCTAACAGGTAACAAGTTCACATCAATTTGGTTCGGCTCTTACCTAGTGCATCCATGCCTACTCTGTCATCAGAAACTCCTATTTTCTCCTCATTACTGTAAGAGCAACAAATAGTATGTCACACAGGTTAGTGGTGAAAGGTCTTAGAGCCCCCCCCCCCCCAACATCCTACCCGCCCCTTTCATCTTCCAACATCTACCAATTAAAGATACTGCGTTCATGTTTGTGGGTGTGGCACCCCGAAAAAAATTCATTTTTCAAATTGAATTGCTAATTTGTTAGCATTATATAAGTTATGGGCTTTCCAATGAGGCATTGCACACATACACACACAAATCAATTGAAGACAAGTTACAGAGTTTGACTTTTGCAATAGAAGCACCGTGCTCCTATTCTTACAGTGTTGATACATAGAACAATCATCACGTATAAAGTTAAGACCAAACAGATTAGAGAGTGTGGTGACCATTTTCTTTTTAGGGGGGGGTTAAACAAAGTTGTCTTCCATTATTTGTTTTTAGGAGGAAATCCATTGAATTTAAATTTTCAGCCAGAAAATTAAATGTGCTTGTCCCGGCATGATGAAACATGAACAATGTGCAATCATATCAACTAATTTCAGCCAGAATGCTAGGGCATTAAAAACGATGTTGATCGCACACAAACAAATGTTGATCGCACAAAACTTGGTAGGAATTGGGGGGGGGGGGGGGGCATGGCTAGGCACCAATGATTGACAAGTAAGTAGCTGATCATTATGCTACTCTAAATGTTACCCATGAGAGTAAATTCACCCTTTTTCATTTCAAAAATTCAGCCAAAATCACATTTTCAAGCCAGACAATCAACGGAAATAGTCTAAAAGAAAACCTATAAAAAATATAAAAAATTCAGCACCTCTAAAAATGATTTTAAAATGCTTGTTTCACCTCTGCACATGGACTACTGGTTCCTGCTGAGCCTCAATGCCATTGGTCATTCTGCTTTCAGTGGGTGCAACAGCGGATCTATCCACCCTGCCCGTCCTGCCATCACTTGCGTCATTCCGTAACTCTGGCAAAGGCTCCCCTCCGTTGGCAACTTGTGCTGACGTCGTAGGTGTTGATTGATCCGTTGATTTTGCAGCCTGGGGTCGTGCAGCTTTTGATTTTGTGGTTCTGGGATTATCCACTGGGGGATTATCAACTGGGATTATGATACTGTGTAGAACTGTGGAGAATATGGCAAAAATGGGAACAGCTCACACATTGAAGCTCAAAGTCAGTTAAACATTTAAACTATACTCTCACTGCAAAAAAGGCATATTGAATAAAAATAATATTTTGAGAGTGACATCAGCTGTGTAAAACTACAGAATAAGATAGAAAACCATTTTTTGGATGTAAAAATTTTAAATCACAAAATTGACCTCCGAGTGAAAATTTTGTTTCTGCTTTTAACTCAGAATACCATATTGCGATTCTCTGCTGATTTTGTTCAGCCATGTCACAAATCCTGCGTGAAACATTTAAAATTACATTTTATCGAAATAAACTACTTAAAGGAAACATGATTTAGGATTTATTTTGCATTATTCCTGCTTAAAACAATAAAGTATTATCTTGACAATGATATTTTGTGTCCAGAGACAATTATTTCCCAAAATAAATGAGGAAAAAATTCTTGAAAATGTTTGTCCAAGCTACTCCGCCCCCTGAGTGGGACCCTCATTAACATAAGTGTGTGACGTAGACTGAGGCACATTACATATTCTGCTCGAGCCGGCCCCATTCATCACGCGTATGCATTGAGTGTACATTCTTCGTCCAAAATCTAAGCAAAATATAGCGTTTTTCGGCCATGCCGACAAAGTGTGTGGCTGCTGGGTGCAGCAAAACAACGAAGGCTGGAGTAAGCCTTCCTTTATTTCCAACTCATGGGAAATATCAGAGAATTTGGACGGCGAAAGTGAAGGTGACAAGAGCGTTATGTAGCGACCACTTTGAGCCGTCGTGTTTCGATACTGGTATTTTCAAATCATGGGATGACCATTAAAAATATGCTCAAGTCCACTGCCATCCATACAAAGTTCCCCGATGTGAGTAAGGTACAGGCGAAAGCAGTTAAACGGCCCATTCCCCGAGGAGCCTTCGCTAAAAAGGAGAAAATCAGGGTAAGTTCGATGTTAGTTGTTGCAACTTACAAAATTGCATGTGTAGACCTAGTGTACGTGTCCAGTCGATCCATGAATTTCGGTGCCTCGGTCTACGTCACGAACAGCGCCCTCAATTTGAGTCTCAACAAATTCCAAAAAGGGGGGGGGTAAATTTTTGGTCGGCAAATAATCACACTAGAACTTCACTTGAACCAGTTTGGCTTTTGATTCACATTTAATACATATAAATGAATTTATTTATGAAATAAAATGTGATCCGGCCAGTTTGGGAAGCATGTTTCCTTTAAAATGCCAGCAGCGGGTCAGGGAAGAACGAACTCTACCTTTAGGGACATCTTTAGGCAGGAGGAGGAACTTGCTTACAGCCGTCTTGTGAGCGCTCCGATTATTAAGACAGGCATCAATAAAGCCAGCATGAAACACAGTCAGGCAACCGATGAGGTAGTCCTCTGTCATGAACAAGCTAAATGAACAACAAGACACCATACTAAGTAACCAGTCTCCTGAAGTAATTTGTTTTCAAAGTGAACAAAGAAACTGGCAGGAGCGGGATTCGAACCAGCGACCTCCGGGTTACCGTACCGGCGCTCTACCAACTGAGCTATCTTGCCCTCCCTTGTGGATTGTTTGACGAAAGTAATTTGTTAACGGCCAGCTTTTCAACACAAAACATCATGACCAAGTGGATTTTGTCTGGACTTTGGTATTTATCCTAATTCAACTGAATGCTCATAGTCAATATTTATGACATTGGTCCCAGTGATACACCTTTAACCCTAACCCCAAAGTTTTTTCAAAATGGCTCTGCTGAATCCAACAATTAACTGAAATGAGAAGCCTGCTAAATACAACAAAATCCAACAGCAAATTTTGTTGGATTCTGCAGTGTGCCACCTACACACCAGCCTTGGAATTTTACAGCTACCCTGCTGAATCCAACAAAATCCAACAAATACTTTAATACCCAAAGTTTCTTTCAACCCTCCTAAATATGACAAAATCCAACTATATATTCAGCTTCCACCCTGCTAAATACTACAAAAAACAAACAGGTATATTTACATGCAGGTGCTACCCCGTTGAATACAATATCCAAAACACCATGCAGTCTGTGTTGACTGCTAACTTATGAAGTCCATCAAATCACAACAGCATTTTACATTGTACCATTGTTGGGTTTTGTTGGATTTAGTAGGGTTAGGGTTAATGCATTATCTCCCTCTACCTGTATTGTACAGACAGAATATCCAAAATCATGGTTGAAACTAAGAAAGTCACCAAGTTGACCCGTGTTGGTCCAGAAATTTTCAACCACCGTATTTGCAAGCTACATGTACATGTACCTTTAAAAATATCCCGGAATGTTAGTATTGTGTACATTCATCATTCTTATGTGGTTTGAAAAAGACCACATGGTCCGTTGATGTCTATAGGCACATTACTGCATGTACTCAATCCATTCATTTTTCAACATGTATATTGTTCTTGAATGGAGTGTAATGAATAGATGGAGCTTTTCAAACAAAGCTTTTATTCACACGAAAGGGGGCTCCTAGGGTGATTAATAGGACCACTCTATTCAGTGTGGTGCCTATTGTTTGCATTACGCTTGGCTGCACAGCCCCGTTCTTGGCATATCGGCACTCCATCAATAACAGCCGAACGCAAGAGGTTAATACCTTTCTGTGTCCCAGTCCTCCACATCTTGGCTGAAGACGAACTGGGCTTCAAGAACATCAACTATCCTGCCTCCATGCTTCACTGTTACAAAAAGTTTACACACACTTAAGTCTTAGGCGACCATAATGAGAGAACTGACTCCATTTCTCAAGCAGAAACATGTTCATTCTCATCAGCCAACATGCAAAATACCAGAAAACCAAATCAACTTATCTTGCCTGCATGTACTGCGACTATATGCAGTTGTTTTTATGAATGCAGATATTTACCAATAAATATTGAATAAAAAAACATTTTTTTTCTAAAACCCACTGAATGCATACTTGTATCTAGGATGAAAGGGCAACTGACTAAAAGTACACATTAGCCATTTCAATTTGTGTATTAAATCACTCGCTACTTTGATTAAAAAAACCAATAACTTCCTTTTTGTTTTAACTTTAATTTATTTGTAAAAAAGGTTGAATTTATTTCTACAACAAAACTTACCCCAAAGTGTTTTTCTTCTTGATGAAACACTCTTTGCAAACCAGGCAGTCAGATTGTTAAAGATTGCTTGATTGTCCATTCTTGGGGTCAAGGTAGAAGCCAACTGATTCTGCTGACACAATGAGCAAGGCAGGATGAAGTCACATGAACAATGCAGTTCTGTTGACCCTTAACCCTTGACCTTAACTAAAATAAGTAGTCTCTTTATTTGCTGTAAAAAAAAAAAAAATGTGTTGACCCTTGCTTTGGTTTAAACAATGCACACACATCAATAAACAGCCGTCAACCTCTACCTCCACAAGAAATCGAGTGGCTTCAGTACCAGCAGAGGATGATGAGACCAACATGACGCCTCTAATAAGTGCCAGATTGGACTTGACACATGACTCAGGTAGCAGGCCAGTAACCTCTTACTCTGGAATGTACCCAAACCATGATTTATCAGCAACATTAACTCACAGGAAAGGTTTGAAAATAGCTCAAATGAATGTAAGAACTTTGATAAAAAACTATGACGAAATCCAACTCATGCTACATACTAGCCCTATTGATATACTCGGTTTTTGCGAAACAAGGCTGGATGAATCTATCACTAATACCGAGCTAAACACTGAAAATTATCAAATATATAGGAAAGACCGCGATAGGAATGGTGGTGGAGTTGCCATATTTATCAATAAACAAATTAACCATTTTGTTAGGGAAGATATAATGACTGACAAACTCGAACTGTTGGCTGTTGAAATCGCACCAAGCAAGAGTAGGCCCATGGTTGTATTATTGTGGTATCGCCCCCCAAATTCTAGAATGGATATTTTTGAAGACTTAGAACGTATCGTACAGTATGTTGAAACTGAAAATAAGGAAATTGTCTTTCTGGGAGACTTCAATTGCGATCTAAAGTGTGAAACCCCTTCGTGTTATACTAAACGATTAAACGAAATTTGTGATAACTTCCATCTTACTCAAATTATTACTGAACCGACAAGAATAACCAATAATTCGGCGACCCTAATTGACCATCTTTACGTAAGTGACTGCGATAACGTTCTCGCCAGTGGCGTCATACATATTGGACTTAGTGATCATTCACTGATATACGCAATCCTAGGTACAGATAAAACTAAATCTTCTAAACATCGCACTAAAACATCACGATCATACGTTAAGCTGGATGAAAATGCCTTTCTAATAGACTTAATATCTCAAAATTGGAGTGATATCTATAACACAAATGATGTTGATACTGCTCTTGAAATATTTGAAAGCCTTTTCTTAGAGACTTGTGACAGGCACGCTCCTCATAAATCCAGACGAATTCGACAATCTAGAGCGCCTTGGATGACTAAAGAAGTAATGTCTCTTATCCACAATAGAGACCAGCTGAAAAAACTGGCAATTAGGACAAAGCAAGATTCCATCTGGAAAGATTATAAAGAGACGCGTAATAAAGTCAACATAATAATAAAACAATCTAAAAAAGAATACTTTCATAATGTGATTAAAACTAGCAAGAATGACTCTGCTAGAGTATGGAAACATATAAAACAGGTTATCCCCTCTAAAAGTAAGGCTTCTAAACCGATGGTTGTCTGCAACGGAGAAAATGATGTAACAGAACCAGACGAAATTGCTAATGCATTTAATAACTTCTTCATTAGTATTGGACCTGATCTTGCCACACATTTACCACCAAACCAAGAAGGCGGATATGGCAACAAATATTCTAATGATAATTTCAGCATAGAACCAGTATGTGAAACCTTTGTGTTGAAAGAACTTCAAGGTATTTCAACTAATAAAGCCACCGGATGTGACAACTGTCCATCAAGGCTCGTTAAAATAGCTGCCCCTGTCATAGCTGGTCACTTGACCCATATTATAAATGTATCTATTGCGCTGGGTACGTTTCCTAATAACTGGAAAAAGGCAAAAGTTACTCCCATACATAAAGGAGGAGATAAAAAAGAACTTGGCAACTACAGACCAATCTCAGTACTTCCAGTTCTATCAAAAATAATTGAACGCGCAGTCTTTAACCAATTGTATGCCTATATGAATTCTAATAATCTTTTAAGTAAGTCTCAATCTGGATTTAGACCGCTACACTCAACATGCACAGCCTTAGTAAATGTGACGGATGAATGGCTAAGAAATATGGATAATGGAAAATTAACCGGGGTAGTAATGCTTGATTTAAAGAAGGCATTTGATACTGTGGACCATAATATTTTGATCAGTAAACTTAAACAATATGGTATTAAGGAAACAGCTCTCAAGTGGTTCAAAAGTTACTTACAAGATCGAACTCAATGTACCTCAATCGACGGTGTCAATTCAAACTTTTCTCCTATTATGTGCGGTGTTCCACAGGGGTCAATCTTGGGACCATTGATGTTTATTATATATATTAATGACTTACCTGATGTAATTAAGGAGTGTAAAATAAGCATGTATGCTGATGATACTGTATTGTACTATGGCAGTAAAAATCCTCACGACTTAGAAAACAAAATTAATAGTGATATTCTGAATGTTAAATTCTGGTTGGATAAAAATAGGTTAAGTCTGAATATAAAAAAAACGGAATATATACTCATTGGCACAAAGCCCAGTATACGTAAAGTTCAAGGAGACGTAATTAATATCGGTATCAATGGAAAGCCCTTAAAACGAGTTCACAAGTGTAAGCACCTAGGCGTGCATGTAGATGAGAATCTGACATGGAATGAGCACATCGATCATGTCAAGAAAAAAGTGGTGTCCGGAATACATATCATCAAAAAAGCAAAGAAATGTTTTCCCATAGCCACGTGTAAAATGCTTTATAATACATTTATTGCGTCACACTTCAATTATTGCGACGTGGTTTGGGGGAACTGTGGTGCCACTATGAAAACTAAACTACAGAAACTCCAAAACAGAAGTGCCTTCATTATCAATAACGCAAGCTGGAGTACCCCGAGTGAACAAGTGTTAAAGAAACTAAATTGGAATCATTTAAATGCCACCAGATACCTCCATGAGGCCATTCTCATGTACAAGACCATCCACGGTATTTCCCCTGCGTATCTACTGGATAAATTTAAAGTAGCAGACCATAACTATAATCTAAGGAGAAGTAACCTTCAATTGTCTCTTCCAAAACCTAAAACAGAATCATTAAAAAGAAGTTTTGAATACAGAGGAGCTATTACTTGGAATGACATTAATGCAAATATTCAAAATTTACCAAATCTGCCAACCTTTAAAAGGCAACTTAATAACTCCTTTGCTGCGTAAATCCGCGATGATGACGCCTCCACAGCACAGTGATGCAACTGATACTATATTTTAAACTAAGTTTGTTTATGATTCATCTATTTAATTTAATTTAATTTAATTATTTTATTTTATTCCATTTTATTCCATTGAATGGGCTACCGTGTCTAAAAAAGTGATAATAATAATAATAATTACAGGTGCAGCATGTACAAGCTGATTACGTACAGGGGTAATCTGTACATGTGGAACAAGGGTGATTAACAGTAAAAAAGAGAACTTGAGCAAACAATGTATGTTCTGTGCAAGCACAATTAATTACGGAATGAGAAAATTTCTACTGTGCGCAGTTGGTACTCAGACAACTCGACCGTTGGGACAACTCGACCATTGACCAACTCGACCGCCTCTTGGCTCGACTCGACTGGAGAGACAACTCCACCATCACAAAAAGTCATCTGTCGAGTCATTAGGTTTTGTGTGTGTTGTAGGCCGATTTCTCGGGTTGCTTTGCGGGGTTGGTCATGGAGTTCATGGAGTTAGGCGAAGTAAAAAAAAAACATGTTTAACGTCCTTGCCTGCTTCCTTTAGGGGGGGGGGGCACCTGGATTAGTGGAAAATGAGATGATTCCATGAAAGAAATCCAAACATTTCAACTGATCCATTGGAAAATAAAATACTTGCAAGTCCAAAACTATTAACCCCTTGAGTACGGTTATCGTAGTGATGCGCCGGGGTGGCCTGTGCAGCCAAGCGAAACGGCCACAATGTGCTTGTGCAGTCAAGCGTAACATACACAATAATCCAACAATGGATTGAAATTGCACAAATAGCGGCAAATGGCGTCTTCTGCGCCATGACAGAAAAAGTCAAAGTATTTTCAAAGAATAAGTTAAACATTTTTCCCTCCTAAATTCGTGTTTCTTCATCAGATTTACACTTTTTTGTAGTTTTTAAGTCATAATAAGGGAAAATAAGTGATGTCCGGATATGGAACTCTTTCCAAAAGTTTTGTAAGTATTAAGTATCTTAGAATGTGCGATTTTGAAGCGAAGTACGACATCAACGGTGCTTTTTCCCGGAAGCCATCTTGTTTTTCTAGGACATGGTGCAATTGCGCATGCGCAAAAGAGAAAACGGAACTTGAACTGAAGATTTTACTTTAATACCCCCCCCACCAAAATCGGTAAGAAACAGCAAATCTTAGAAAATAACCATCTATTTGTGTTCATAATTGTATAAACACTTGGCACAACCTTTAATTGTGAGAATTTTGTTGGGACATTTTAGTGCAATATAGGGGAAGAAAGTTTGTGTTTTCTGTGTTAGTTCTTGGCAGTTGGCACCATGTATAGTCACTCCAAATTGTACACATACATGTTGATTTCTTCCTCATTTTTTACACATTTTGGAAAGATTTTACTTAAATACCCCCCACTAAAATCGGTCAAGAACAGCAAAATCTTGGGAAAATAACCAACCCTCCTTGATAACAACTGTCTAACATGTGGCATGCACAACATGTTGTTATTTCAAGATTTATTTCAGCAAAATCTGTAAAAAAAATGAGGAAGAAATTAACATGTACATGTATGTGCACACTTTAAAGTGACTATAGTCTATACATCACCTGACATGGTGCCAACTGCCAAGAACTTCTAAGCTCTAGCTCTAGCTCTAGGCTCATGACGTGAGATTCGCCATTTAGAGCTGGAATGAATTCTATAGCAGGGTTCGTTAGGCCCTACCTCCATGGTTAGGGTAGGTTTAGATCTTGCCGATATCTTCCGTTTTCCTGAATATATCAACCAAACTGCTCACCTTGCCGGCAGAGTAGTCATTCATGCAGCTTGTCATCCCATTAAAATAAGAATATGCTCAAGTTAAACCCGAAAAAAAAAGAATTTTTCATGCAACTCGGTGCATGCACAAACCAGCTGTGTACAAAGTAATGGAGCGGATTTTTAAACATGAACGATGTTTTCCGATCGATTATCGGCCAGCGGCACTGCGCGCGCCTCTGGGCTCGATATACAACGGCTGTTTGCTGATTGCTGTAAGTATTTCAGCAAACAGCCGTTGGATATCGAGCCCCAGCAGCAGGGCGCGCGTCGTGTCGCTGGCCGATAATCGATCGGACGGAAAACGTCGTTCATGTTCAAAAATCCGCTCCATTACTTTGTACACAGCTGGTTTGTGCATGCACCGAGTTGCACAAAAAATTCATTTTTTTTCGGGTTTAACTTGAGCATATTCTAATTTTGAGGGAATGACAAGCTGCATGATGACTACTCTGCCGGCAAGGTGAGTGTTTGTTTGGTTGATATATTCAGGGAAACGGAAGATATCGGCAAGATCTAAACCGACCTTATAAAAATAAACGAACCCAGCTCTATTAAATGGCGAATCTCACATGTCATGAGACTAGAGCTGGAATTTTCAAGCTAAGTCATGCCATGCATGCCGACTATAAGAGACTTCATGACTTAGTTAGTTTTACACGACTACTTTAGTTTATCCACTACTACGTTTTTTATCTGGGACTAAATCCAATAATGAAGAGATTCATAATGCAGTGGGGTACATTGATGTCATTGTATTTGAAATACCCGCCAGTTACGTCCGGCCGCGTCCACTTGTAATATTGTGCTGTTTAACTGCGTTGTTCATGGGGGCCGCCATGTTTGATTATCCCATCATGACTTGCGTTTCCGACATTTCGCACACTGTAAATATTCATACTCATCGAGAAATAGATCCATCTTTTTTCATTTAGGCGTTAATTTCTGATAAATAAACATAAGATGCCGTATATGGCACCTTTTGCTGTAAATAAAACTTATCTTCTTTTTGATTTTTTTTATCTGAAAAAAAAAACCCCCAACAACTATTTTTGTGTGCGGATGTGGCGCAACTTACGAGGAAGTGTGGTGAGCAGCTGTTGCTGATCTCTCTGTAAAGTGGAGTCGTTCCAAAATGGAGAAGAAACAGACGGAAGAATGCTCTTTTCTGCCTAAAGGTTGGAAGAGGGAGGAAGTAATAAGAAAGTCTGGTCTTTCTGCTGGAAAAACAGACGTTTATTATCATAGGTAAGCAAAGAACAAATATGTTTTGTGTTACCGGCACTGCGGCAGTCATTTCGGCAAATGTTTTGGAGGCCCAAAATGCTTGAGGGCGCTGTTCATAACCTATCCCTTCGCTCATATACCCACCCAGGCTATTGTGGAGTTTAGGACACCACTGTTTTTTATTCTTTGAAAAAGTTTTGTTGCTTCAAACTTTGGAACCTCAGAGCCAGACAATGTTCTTTTGATTCTGTTTTTGCCAAATTTTGTAGAGTATTTTTGGAGAAAGCACGACATTCTTACCTGGTTAAACTTGAACTTTAAGTTAGTTGTCATGCGAATCGACGTAGTTTTGTGTGTTTACTGTGCCCACGGCAAATGACATGTCAGATCCGAGTCGGACCAAATCTCAAGTCAATCTTGCCATTTTGCCGAAAACTGTTCAGTGCCTCAGTACAACTGTGGTCAAGTTTAAGCGTTTTTGTATAAACATGTTTTGAACTAAAATATTAAGGTATTGTATGTGTTGAAATTTAATTAAATGTATGTTTTCCAACAATATTTATACCTGAAATTCTAAAGAAATCCCTCTAAAGCGCATGGAATGATCTGGGTAATCCACATGCAATATGTAGGACGGGACGCTGTATTATCGCGGTACTTATCACGTTTCCCGATCGGAATAGAGATTGCTCACTAACCTTCCCGAATTGTCCTGTCTTTTGTGTTGTATAACTCTTGATTTTTTACACCGACATAAAAAAATCCGACGGTAGTTTGGTTTATTCCCATGCAATGCCTGTGAAAATAGACATGCTCGTCGTTGCTCAGCGGAGTACAGGCTCTGTATTATCGCGGTATGTGGGAAGTGGTTTTTACAATAATCTCAACTTTTTTATTCATAGTTAAATGTTTGACCAAAACATCCCCTGAATAAAGTATGATATTTTCCCTGTAAAGTTCAAGTTGATTAAAGACGATAAGGCCCTGCAGGATGATTCCTTAACATCCTGTCCCCCCGGAAGGCGACAAAATTCACTGAGACAAGTCTACTGATTGACGATTGGGGGCGCCATTCACTTTACACGGTGCGTCGTTTTATTTTTTTACCGCACTGTCCTTATTTTGATCCTGTAAAAGATTTTATGATTTCGCGGTGGAAATATCGTCCTTCTGCTTCATTTTACATTTGCAGCTGTAGAATGGGAACCAGACAATGGAACTTCCATGGACAGACCACCATTAAAGATTTATGTTAAAATATAGATGGTACTTTTTAGCAGACACAGTGAGGCAAAATTTACAAGTTTTGGAAAACGTGAATATTTATTAAAAATCATCTGACACAACATTTTATAATCGTCATTTTTATACAACTCAGCAGGAAGTCCTTTAATGCCTGATGAACTGGATGAAAAATCGCCACACAAAGGAGTTTTGGCAACGCAAAAAAAAATAATTTCTGATGCCGCGATAATAGAGTTGCCGCGATAATAGGGAGTCCAGCTAAACTAGTGGACTGTTCCAATATTTAAATGGGTGACATTGTAATTATAATGGGAAATCCAATGTTAAACCCTAATTGTGTTTGTTTTATAAAAATGTACTAAATGTAGATCATGGTAACAATGGTAATCTTATTTTGCATTACTTGTTACACATGAATGATTCTGGATTTTTCTTACCCTTGCCAAATTTTCATTTTTACTTCTTTTAAAAATATAGGGAGTTTATTAAATAGGGAGTCTATCCCCTTTCAATGAAAGGCGAGTAAGTTTTAGTAATAAGAAATCAATGTACAACGTGTCAAAAAATAAACATGTCCTACTTTTGATCCTAAATAACTGTGTTTACCCATGAAATTAAACCAAAATTTCAGATCATGTAAACAAGGCATGGCAAATTTGTGCAAGAGGGTGAGATTTAAACGCCATTACGAGAAAATACTCACTTTCAGAATCTGCCACTTGTCGATACAGCACTGGAGATGGTGTGACTTCATCTTATGGGGCTATCTCAAGGAATTAGTCTATGTCAGACGTCCCTTTGCAACTCTTGATTTGTTGTGCCAAACGATCAAGGTGGTGTGCAATGACATCAGGGGTGATCCTGCATTCCTTCAGAAGCTTTCGGCCGCAGCACACGCCTTCTGCCACCGTCTCCAGCACTGTATCGACATGGCACAACCTGTTATTTCAAAATTTATGTCGGCAACATCTGTGAAAAAAAAGAGGCAGAAATTAACTTGTACATGTATATGAACAATTTGAGTGACCATACACTGCACCAAGAACATCTAACACAGAAAACACAAACTTTCCTTCCCTCTATTGCATACAAATTTCCTGACTACGGTCACAAAATTAGAAGTTGTGCCAAGTGTTTATACAATTCTGAACACAAATGGATAGTTATTTTCGAAGATTTTGATGTTCCTTATGGATTTTGGTGGGGGTATTCACATCTTTTCAATGTAGTATCCTGACATTTGCCGATATTTGCTGTGTTAATGTTGGTTGGAATCAGTGGAACTACATGTCCCCACTATCCCCACCCTCCCCCCCCCCCTCCAGAAAACTTTGCAGTGAGTGTTTCATGTTTGCACTATTATTCCTTTTGTAGTCCTTGTGGGAGGAAGTTCCGCAGCAAACCTCAACTAGCAAGATTCCTGGGCGACGCTATCGATCTGACGTCCTTTGATTTCCGAACTGGCAAGCTTCTGACTTCGGGAGTGCGTAAAAGCAAGAGGTTAAAGAACATCCATTATGATTACAACAAAGGTAGGTTGAGAACATCAGCGCAGGCAGCTAGCTATAAGTGTCTCCTTGCGACTGGATCTCTGTTGGTTTTTGCAGAGCAAATTACCTCTTTGGAAGCAGGATTTTTCTGCTGTGAAATTGGCCCATACTAAGCCTGTTCGATATGACGATATTTCCCGATATTTCAATATTGTTTTCATATCGAAAATCGTATCGGCCCCTTTAAAAATACCGAAGAATATCGCGATATATGTTCTTTTTGGCCGCATTACGTGTGGATTTGTCCAGTTTACTTTGCTCGAAATTCCAGTTATTTCCAATTATTGGACAGTAGAATAGTATATAATGTATCATGATGTACCATGGAGGAATAAAAAAATACATACATGCACTAAATGTGTCTTTCTTTGACCATTTTCTAAACCCCGACATGACATCTCCGCTCCGCGCGATTTACCTTCCGAGCGATTTACCCTCCGCGCCGTACGTTGTCAAGTGCAAACAACGTCTTATTCCCAGTGTACAATGTACGTACGTACCTACACGCTTGCGGTCTCAGCTTGAGATCGAGGGGTATGGCAATTGTTTGCAATAAGGTCAACCCCTGTAGCGCATCTGCGCGTGCGCGTTGCTTTGTTGCTAGCCTTGGTCAAGTGCAAGCAACCGCACTGAATGCCACCGTCTTTCCCCAGTGTACAAGGCACACGTAGTTAGGTGTAGTTACGTGTAGCGAACTGCGTCGCGTCTTGAGAAAAGATTAAAACACGTGCCGCGCATCCATTGTACATTGTGCAATGTCATGTCGTCTTCACAAAATATACGACACGATCGTTTGTTGACAGCTCGCATGTGATCGTCCATGGTATTATCATCTGTGTTACTAATCAACAATGCTAAAATAGAAACAAACGCTAGTCTTTCTGAAGTGCCATAAAGTAGCCAACTGAAGGTAAATGTCGTAAAACTCCAAATACTCAATGAGCGAAGGGAAGCTTTGTCAAACCGGCCCGCCGTTCCTGCCGCTCAATCCCGGCAAGCCCGATCCCGGCGGTGGCCCCGATCTTATGATGCCGTGGTGACTTCCGTCATGTATTTTTTATTCCTCCGTTCTTCCGGTAATGAAAAAGTGACGTCATCACGATAATATCGAATATCGCGATAATTTTCTGCCGATATTTCGGTATCAAAATAAATGGATATCGAACAGCCTTAGCCCATACATTGTATGTGAAGTTTATTTTGGGGAGCAGTGAAAGACTTTTGAGATGCTGGTTGAGTAGACATACCTGTCTATTTTGATAGTTACATGTACATGTATGAGCACGCGCGCGTAGTTCTGAGCACGGGCGCATAGTTCCGAGCATGCGCTCGTAGTTCTGAGCACGCGCGCGTAGTTCTGAGCACGCGCGCGTAGTTCTGAGCACGGGCGCATAGTTCCGAGCATGCGCTTGTAGTTCTGAGCATGCGCGCGTAGTTCTAAGCACGCGCGCGTAGTTCTGAGCACGGGCGCATGTTCTGAGTATGCGCGCGTAGTTCTGAGAACTATGGAAAAGGACCGTTATGTTTGCTGCAAAAGCCTGCCGTTTACTACAAGTTATATTTGTGTAAATTAAACACAATATTTCGATGCCAAGGTCGGGTAGCTATGGAGAATTAACACTTGTAGCAGGGATCGAAATATCCACTGGACCGTTGGACCGAGTCCAGTGATTTGAATGTTGGTCTAGTGATTTTTGTTATACACTGCGTAAAAGGCTATCACTAAAGTTCTCATTTTTCTAAATCTGGTGAACTGAAAAAGCCCCATAATTTCTGAAATGGCCATTTTTTGTTTTAAAGCAAAACAGCATTTCTAACCCCTCCCCCAACAAGGTCGGCAAAGGGGAGAAATCGAAACAGCACACTTATTTAAAACACTGTTCCTATTTTTACCATTGGTCTTGTGAAATACATTCTGGTCTAGTAACATTTTTGAGCTACTAGCCCAGCTGTCTAGTAGATTTTTAACTGAAATTCGACCCCTGCTTAAACACTTTGAATCTACCAATAGCAACTTTGAACAGGGCTCAAAATTTACACTGACCTGGTGGACAAAGTCCAGTACTTAAGGCATTGGCCCAGCAGATTCCAAGACCAAGCTAGACCAGCGGGCCTGGGATTTTTCTTTCATTTGATCTTGCAGTTTGTTAAAAATTGAATCTCAAATTTCACATTTTGAATTTTTGTATTCACTTGACAAATTTTCAATTATAAACATGTTGGGACTCCAATTGTAAATTATAGGTAACAGCACATATGCACTTGCATTGTTTTGGGCAATTCCACCGTCACTAAAGTTACACTGTCATGGCACTTTCATCTCTCACAGCTTCAAAGCCTATTGGCCAATCTAAAGCAAAACTGTCATGACACAAAATGGTGGTGAACCCCTCCAAGAGACACAAAGAACAACTCCGAACTTTGGTTCCTGTTTTCTGAGCATTCAGTTTGTTGTCACTAAAGTTACCAAAAAAGGACATGGTGTATTTAAGGGTCCTGTTTACACTAACTGTCTTCTAAAACTGGTTGAACTCATTTCAAAAGTACCTGTCTTTTTTTAAACACACAGGGATCAGAGCTGAACATTTAAATTAACATTAATTCAAAATAATTGGCAATCTAGTCAGGACTTGCATCAAATCGGTTCTGTGTAACGTTACTTACGTTACGTCACTAACATTGGAGAAACCACACAAAAATTCCTATTTTCCAAAATATTATTTTACAAAATATTGAGAGCTAGAACAGATTTGTTGTCCACAATATAGGCAGAATGCAATCCAGACATAAACAAATCATATCAAAGTGTTTGATTTTGTTTCCTATTGCTGTGGAATTATATATTGAATTTTCATGGACACTTGTCTTGAAAATATTTTTCTGGTCTAGTGGACCACTTGTACTGCTAGCCTGATAGTCTACTGGATATCTGTATGAAATTGAAGCCTGGTTGATCTTGAACCTGTTCTCTCTCAGGTACACGACACGACATCAGCCTGGTCCTTCCGATACGACAGACAGCATCCATCTTCAAACAACCTGTCACACTGAAGACCAATCACACGACCAATCGCATCAAGGCAGACCCGAAACAAGATATTAAGGAAACACCGAGACAGGTTTGTCTAATTAAGTGACTCTATCCTGCAGAATTCAAAGTGGAGGTATTTCTGGTAAATTTTCCTGAGCTCGGAAGTATCTACCTCCTGATACCACCCTTTTTTCTTTACAAGACAAGTATACGTCGTATTAATTTGGTTGGAGAATTAGGCTCATCCCTACAATCACTCTCTCACTGGAGGTCTATTGCTACCCTTAGTCACTTCTACAGATATTTTCATGGTAAATGTGACCCACTCTACAAAAAGAGGGTATTATGTTTCACTGTGAAAACACACAGGTCTGTTCTATGTGAAGCGGGCGAAAAAATCTTCACATAAGTGATTTCTTTTGGTTTTTGGTTTGCTGGCTTCTGTTATATCTATATTTTCATAATTTATTTTCAGAAACATTAATATTGATGAATACAGATGAAAAAATAAATGTTGATAAAAATTACTTCCATCTTATTTCTTTGCACTTTTTGTGTTTAGAAGCCTATATCTCTGAACGCACTTCCATTTAATAACTTGGAAAATAGGAGTATACCAAGGTCAAAATATCTCGAGAACACAAAAATGCCACAGGGGTCAAACCTACACCAAATTAAAGCTTAGGATGTGACAAATTCAACCATGTGTATAACTAATTTTTCAAATTTTGCGACATAATACCCGTTTTGCAGAACCGGTCACAAATGTTCTACTGGCTTGTCCAGCTTGGTTCCTCCAGTTAGGGTGTTTGAGCGTGAAACTCGGCTTTCGGGCTGTTACCTAGATGTAGAATGAAAAGCTATACCAATAGCCAATTGCTTCTTCCCTCATTTTTCCCTCGTGGGCTAAATAAATTCTTGTCATTTCCAGTCGTAAACTAAACCCCAAGGCTCAATTGCAGCCTGACTCGTTTTTTGCAATGCCAGCTACATATTTGCCTTGGATCATCTGGCAGCATCTTTGATCCGTACTCGTCAATCTTTCAGCTTTTCTGGGAGAAGCGGCTTCAGGGCATGCACGCATGTGACATTGCAGAGGAAATCTTACACTCCATGGAGCTACCGGATGGATTGTTTGGTAAGCAAAACCTGTAGACAGGACCCAACTAAATAGGGTTGCTTAACGGTTAGCAGTACAATTATGTTCACCAACTATTTTGTGCACATCCAATGGAAAATCATTTATGTTGCTTGAGTGGAACACATCCCTACGATATGATTTACCCTGATTTACTACACACTTATGTCCACACTTATACCTTCAGTATGGGTTTGTCTTCTTGAAATGTTTGCAGCTATCGGACCCGACATGACAGACGAGAGTCTCGTACAGAGCATAGCATCCAGCTTACACCTCACTGCTCAACCAATCGTCGGCCAAGCAGGCTCACAGGTAAGCGATTTCCCTATCACTAGAAGAAGGAAAGAAGGTTGGGTATTAATCTCTCAATTTGAGGAGTTGTGGAAACTCGAGTGAATTAAGTGTCTGGAAGCCATATCCCAATGACAAAAGGTCAGCATTTGACCTCTTGAATACGGACGACGGCCATAGAGTACCGAAGTGATGACGTCAATCAATGCAATGTTTGGAACCAGAATACATTCTAAACTGCATGTGTTTGGAACCATTGCCGCGGCAACTGACGTCAGACTTCGGTACTCTATAGCTGTGTTTTGAAAAAGACCACCTGGCCAGTTGATGTCTATAGGCACATTCCTGTGTGTACTCAATCCATTCATGTTTCAACTATATTGTTCTTGAATGGGAGTGTAATGAATAGATGGAGCTTTTTCAAACAAAGCTTTCATTCACACGAAAGGGAAAATTAACAAGTGCGATGAATAGGACCACTCTATTCAGTGTGGTGCCTATTGTTTGCATTTACGTTTGGCTGCACAACCTGTTCTTGGCATACCAGCACCCTATCAATAACAGCCGGACACAAGGGACTAACTGGGCACTGAATCCCTTGCCTGCAAGGAACGTGCTTCAGACATTGTTTTTAACATTCACGTTGATTTATGGGGAAAAAAACAACAAGTGTTTTTCAAATCAGAGTGTAATACATGTACCGTGTATCGGAATATAGACCGCGCGGAGTATAAGTCGCAGCACGCAAAAATCTGCAAATTAAGATTTAAAGTTGTCGTATTAGCCGCACCGGCGTATAAACCGCACCGCGGCGCCGACGACCGACCACAAAAGTCATCGTGCTGCATAGCGCTCATATGTAAAATGGTTCCACTATCGAAATCACACGCAATCCTAAAGACAAAGTATAAGCAGCGCACGGACGACGAGATAGGCGGAAAGAAAAGGCGAGTTGGGGTTCAATATCGCCACAATCTTACCTGACTTCAATTTAAGTGTCTATGATATTCTTATTGAAAACGCAATTATCGAGAGTCGGCAAACAGACAAAGCAATCCCACTGGTATACGAGTATCAAACAGAGTTGGATATAATTACAATGTATATAACTCTATGGTATCAAATGAACGAGGAGCGCGGTGCGTAATACCAGCAATGTACTGCCTATTGAAGCGTGGTTACTATGTGGACAGCGCCCTCATTCGACGCGCACGGAGCCCAATAAACTTTCATAAGTCCTCGAAATTACCAAATTTGACGGGCTGGATGAGTATCCTGACTGGGTGGGCCGCGCGGCAGTTCTTTTTTTTTTGACGGGGCGGGGGGAATAAAAGAAGAAAATGACAACTTTAACCACTAATCTGAGCCCAACAGTCACAAATTGACCAGTGAAATAATAAACAACATGGATTACACAACGATAAAACAGACAAAAACGAACAGACGCACCACACGATTTGTGAGGTGTGAACGGTACTTACGGTACATTTGCAAGTCTATTCGGTCCCTCTGGACTGGTTTCCTTTATTTCCAACACGTGAGTATAAAAGTAGAGCGAACGTAAACGGCAACCAGGGTTCGAAATTCGTAATCTGGGGGCCAAGGCCATTTTGGCCTTCGTGACGTCAAAATTTCCTGGGGCACCAATGCCACTAATGAAGGCACCAAGGCCAATGACAAAAATTGATAAGGGCACGAAGGCCAGATGAAGGTCTTGCTTGCATACTTGTGTATTTGTACAATTAGTCTCTCACGGCAGTGAGCGAAACTTTTAAACATGTGGAAAGTGCCAAGAAACAATGTAAACTGAGCTTACGACGGCTTGCGTATTTGCTTTCTTAACCACTTATTAGAAATTAAAAAGTAAGGAATGCGTGGCACTGTTCAATACGTTGCTTTAATATCTTCAGCACACCCATCGATCAATATTAATAAAAAATGATTCATATTAATAATAACATTGAGTTTGTCGCGGTTTTTGTTTTGCTTGTCAATTTTATCACATTGCTAATCAAATGACAATATGATTAGCATAATTTGCTAATAATTTTTTTTCTTATTTTCATCGCTGCCTGAACTTGTAAGTTGTATAGTCATGGAGGAAACACGGCCCGTGCCGGGCATGCCGCGCGACGGCATAAGTGGTTTTACCGTGCGTTGCCGCCATCTTCACCGGCCACGTTGCATTCACGCCCCGCACAGGCCATTCGGGAAATCACGGTGCGCTATATCGCTGGCGGAAAAAGCGTCAACATTGTCAATCTCCTTTTCCAAGTCACCCAGTAAAAATGAGTTTGGTTCCGTGGGGCAGAAATGAGTTTTATCATGATTCATGTCATTCTTGCACTTCAATTATTTAAGCGATGCGAGGCATAATTGTCGAATAAATCGCAAACAGAAACGTGTCCGAGTCATCGCAGCACACATGCACTATGCACGATCGTTTGCACGAGGGGAGTTCGTTGTTTTAAGTTGAACAGGCAATGCTACTCCCTCTGGACCATCGCTAAACCGCACACATGGCTTAGAAGGCTTTGGGGGGTTTGGGTTACTGTAGTAAGAGCTAAAGCTAGCCGCGGATTTGGCCGCGGATTCAGAGCTTGTTTTTAGGCTGTGACTGGTTCCCGCCCCAATGAGAAAGAAGAAAAATAATGCACGGACGGGAACCAGTCTGCTTAGGGAATCGAGGTTTTGTGAAGGTTTTTACATGGGGCGCACGGGCCGTGCGGGCTCTAGTGCGATCGCTCATCACGCGCACGGGCAATTACCAGCGCGATCGAAAAGTGCCGTTTTGTAGGATCCGGCAATGGTTTGGTACTGAAAAATTGAGCAATTTGAGGGCTTGGTTCGGCAAGAGGGGAACAACGGCCAAAGTATTAATGGGGCACAGCACAACTACAACTGGCCGTGAATAGTGCATTTTTACAAGGGGCATCACGGCAACAAAGGGAATCGACGGCACTGGCCGTCGTGGCTGTCGTGAATTTCAACGTATAAGCCGCGGCCTATATTCCGAAAATTACGGTACATGTATGTATTTGTGTTAATGCACATTTGTGACCCACTCTGCAAAAAGGGCAATTATGTTGCAATTATGTTGCAATTATAGCTGGAAAGGCCATTTTATAAGCTTTCATATGTCTGAGGTCTGTAGGACTGCATATCATCGCTGGACCCAGTCCGTGTTAACCCTTTGAAGCCGGATGACGGCTATAGCCACAACAAAAATTGCCACCAGGCCGGATGACGGCTATACACACCATTTTCTGCAGCTTCAATCCATTGTTGGATTATTGCGTATGTTATGCTTGGCTGCACAAGCACATTGTGTCCGTTTCGCTTGGCTGCAAAGCCGACCCGACACCCGGATAGGCGGGCATGTGTTGTTGTTGTTGTTGTTGTTGTTGTTGTTGTTGTTGTTGTTGTTGTTGTTGTTGTTGTTGTTGTTGTTGTTGTTGTTGTTGTTGTTGTTGTTGTTGTTGTTGTTGTTGTTGTTGTTGTTGTTGTTGTTGTTGTTGTTGTTGTTGTTGTTGTTGTTGTTGTTGTTGTTGTTGTTGTTGTTGTTGTTGTTGTTGTTGTTGTTGTTGTTGTTGTTGTTGTTGTTGTTGTTGTTGTTGTTGTTGTTGTTGTTGTTGTTGTTGTTGTTGTTGTTGTTGTTGTTGTTGTTGTTGTTGTTGTTGTTGTTGTTGTTGTTGTTGTTGTTGTTGTTGGAGGAATGATCAAAACAAAGAGGATAAGGTTTGTTGCGCTTGATGAAACAGCTCCCTCCTTGCCTTGAAGTGTCTCATATTGCCACTATGCATTTGAGGACCAGGAATCTGTAATACCCCCCTCTGTTGACCAAATGATGCCAGTCCACCAACAATACATGTAGAAAATGCTCCAGGGGTAAAGCCCGCCTGGCTGAATCAGTCTTCTACATCGCGCTGCTAATCATATTTGACAGTCTCACCCAGCCTACATATTAATCCATTTAAACCAGCTTGATTTGTTGGGTCCCTACTTGCAAAGGGCCAATATCAAATATTTGAGGCCAATTAGCTGTGTCATTTCATAGTCTGGCCCGGTTTAGTGTACTTTGGTAATCGAGTTAGAGGCAGCAGAGACCACTTCAAATTTATTATAGCTCCCAATAATAAAGAAATCAATCGAGCCTCCAGTGATCAAATGTTTGCCTAGTTCATTTGGACCAGTGTTATTAGGGAAAGAGAACAGAGAATGAGTCCAGATGGGTTTATTCTATTTAGACACCCATGGGCTGTTCAAGCTATACCCATTTGGGATTTGTGTTTATGGACAGAACTGTAACCCACTAATAAGATTTGAGTCCTCATGAAGTTTATTTTTCTACTTTGTTGGTCGGCTTTTGTCAGTTAAGATGGCTTCCTTTTTTTCCAAAAACAAAATGCTGACAGCTTTTCTGGAATTGCATTTCCTCCATATAAATTTATTTTTTTGTCAAACAATCCACAAGGTACGGTATTCCGGAGGTCGCAGGTTCGAATCCTGTTCCTGCCAGTTTTCTTTGTTCACTTTGAAAATTTATTTATTTTTTCCGTTGATCTGGAAACCCTTTCCCCTTAAAAATGTAAACAAATTGATACAAACAATTTTAAATATGAAAATGAATTAAACTACTAACTGACTGGATTGACCTGAAATATACAAATCAACAAAATTAGCTGGCCAACATTTCCAACTTAACCCTTTACGTACGGAAGACGTCTAATGCCGCAAAAAAACCCAGTGCCACCAGGCCGGATGACGCCATTTGCCGCTGTTTGTGCAGTTTCAATCCATTGTTGGATTATTGTGTATGTTACGCTTGACTGCACAAACACATTGTGGCTGTTTCGCTTGGCTGCCAGAGCTGCCGCGACACCCCGACGTCTCCCGTAAAAAAAATGTACTCAAGGGGTTAAGCAAGTTCTTTCTCAAAGGCAAACAAAGTAAATAAATCAATAAAATTAAAATTAAAACTTGGATATAAGCACCTTCCAAAAATGGGAAAGTGGGTCAGTGATACTTAACATGTTTATTTGATGCAGATCATACTTGTAGCAGATGTATGTAATGGGTGAAGAAATCACTGCCAGCGGCAAAGAAAATGTAAAATTCTGAGATATTGTCTTTGTGTCGCATGGCTGCCTTCTGTTCATGCCTTCTGTTCATAATGTCAGATTCTGTACTCTTGTAGGTGTCATGCGAGACTATCACAAGACCAGCTTGTTACAGGCACAAGTAACAGGCATAAACCATGACAAAGGAATGTTTTTATTACAGTTCATTTGAATAGCTTGAGACTTCAATTAAGACTGAAAGTCTTGTGATGGTCTTGTGTTGGTCTTGTGTTGCAGGGTCTTGTGATAGTCTCGACTACATCACTGAGTCGTGAGCATTAGCCTAGCATATAGACGCTGGTAAACCACTGTAGGCTTATAAAAATTGCTTCTTGATTTTATTTTTTGATTTCCATTAGGCTTAATTGTAAAACCCAGTATCCTACCTCTATTGCAAACTCATTTCAAAAAGCATAAAATATTTTCTTGTGGGCTAGTGAAATATGCAGTGACGAGCTCGCTCTGGACTCCTAAGGGAAAATTGTTTGGCAAAAGGCCCAATAAGTCTTGGCAAATGTTAGCTTCTGAGTTTTGTGTACACATTCAGTCCAAAACTGGCCGTGTCGACTGCACGCAAGCCATGACTTTGTATAGAAGTGAAATGTGAGTGACCACTAGAGGCTCTCATTGCGGAATGGATAGGGTCTGACAGCTTCCTTCCTTTTCATTGTCAGTTCCACTGATTAGTTTTCATCCAGTGTGTAGGAATGAGGGTGATTGGGGGGGGGGGGGGGGGGGGGTGGGCGGGCGGGTGGGCTGCTGTTGTCCTTCCTCTGGGATGTGAAACTTCATACCATACAGTGTATTGGTTTGTTTTGCAAGCCAAAAAAATAATAAAACTTTCCCATTTTACATTTGGATCTTTAACCCTAACCTCACCTAAAGCTACAAAATACTGGTAGTAAACTGTAGTATGCAGTACTCTTACTACACTGGCAAATTGTATGGTATTTTGTAGTATAGTTTACTTTACCCCAAATGAATGCTTAGGATGTTAGGGTTAATGAAAATGAGTTTATCATGAAGTAAACCACAATGGAAAATCACTGGGTAAATTGGGTGAATTTGTTAGAGTGTACAAGAGTAAGATTTGAACCTACGACCTCCTGAACACTGTACACTTGCCCTGTGTTTTGTCAATATATTTGTTCAAGGAGTGCCAGTCAGAGGTAAAAATGAGTTCAGTAATAGACATGTATGTTCAACTGCTTATGTTATTATATTTATCTTTTCCTAAATATTGTGCAATTTGCTTCTTCATCGAGAAACAGAAAAAAAAACCAAGCACTTGGGTCTGTGACATAATGAACAGATCTCTCATATTACAGTGTATGCCGATAGTGATTGGGCACTGACTGTGGAGTGCAGTGTGTACAGTGCTTGATGTGAAAACTGTTTTAAAATGCCTCGTTTGCTGGGTGAAATTGTGATGGCGTCCCGGGCAGAGGGAGGTGCTTGTGGGGCGGCAAAGTGCCTTGACAAGCTTGGGTAGCTTGTGCATACATGATGTATACACGAATTCATAAACCAGTACATGTATAATGATTCGGTGTTCGTGAACATATTGGTTTTATGGAAATGATATGCGGTCTTGCTCATTTGTTCGTCTTTGCTGTAGCAGTCACATAGGAGGGGATCTTTGGAATTCCAGATGTTTTTTTTTAATAGCCCAAGATATTCTTAAATTAATTAACATCATGAAGCAAATATTTGGGGTTTTTAATAGCTCAAGATATTCTTAATTTATAAACATCATGAAGCAAATATTTGGGGTTTTTAATAGCCCAAGATATTCTTAATTAATAAACATCATGAAGCAAATATTTGGGGTTTTTAATAGCCCAAGATATTCTTAATTAATACACATTTAGGCCTATATGAAACAAATACTTGTAGGTCAATTGAACATGTATCAAGTAATTTATTGAAGTGATATTTTCCTTTTTTTTTATTTAGCATAGTGAGGCTTTGAAGATGTTGATGCTCTTCAACAAATTGAACTTTTCTTTTGATGAATTTTAAAATTGAGTTTTTTATTGCACCCCTTTTCCATTTGATGTCTCATTCAAAACTGAATATTTTTTGTGCTTCTAGAAAATTAGTAATAGAAAAACAACATATTTTTTTGAGGTGAAACTTGACAATTGAATTGAATTGAAAATGGTTTATTAATAAAAATCAATCTCGCAGCCACAGGCTGAATTGCATGATTTTTACAAACATTAAAACCACGATTAACATTAAAATTCACACCAATAGAGATACACAAATTACTAACACCAAAAGCACCAAAATATTAAGACAAGACTAAATTAATAAAAAAAAAAAAAAAAAGATAAAATCCAAAAAAAGCAAGGAAAACAAACAAAAAACACAAAACACAAAACACAAAAAACAATAATAATAATTGGGGAATTAAGTACACAGATAAAAAAAAACTGGGTAAGTTTAAAGAAAAAAACAGATCGTATTTAAATGAATACGTAAACAAATATTGATCTTGATCTGGGGGCACCCTAATTATGAGTTGCTAGCTGTCAATTTACGCAATATGAGGATGATGTAAAAAAAACAAGTAAAAGATACAATAACCAGAATGCTGTATATAATTGGAGAATTAAATACACAGAAAAAAAAGGGGAAGAACAGGCCGTATTAAGATAAATACATTAAAACAATATTGATTGATCTAACCCACCCTATTATTTTTGAGCAGCTAGCTGACAATGTAATTATGCAGAATTAAGAATTCGCGTTAGATAGGGAAGGGGACTATTTCTAAACCGTTCAGTCCTACAACGGAATTCAGTTCGTTTCGCTAAACTTCGAGTTTGGTAAACCCTGGGTCTCTCAGAAGGTAGCAAATGATGAAGTTTGGAAGATGGATCAGGGACAGAGCAGGGACAGTGTGTTTGTAAATAACAAAAAAATGTGGGTCTTAGATTGACATGTTTCACTGTTTTGTTTATCTTTCAAATCAGTTAATTCAGATTCACAGTACTGCATTGAAAACCTGCAAAAATTAATTACCAGTGTTATTGCACGAAATTAATGTAAATAAGAAATGGTTGGTTATTCTATTCAAAATCAATGTTTGCATATGTACATCCGCTTGCCATGTTGCACTATACTTTGTTTGTGAAAATAAATCGTGCACATGAACCGGTGTTTGTTATTCAAGCAGAAATCCATGCAAATCTTTTGTCTGCCAGCTACATTGTATCAGTGTGCAGGGCTCTTCCCATGTGCACATTTTCATAATTCATGCAGAATGCGCGGCATCTCCGGTGACTTTATGCCCGCAGCAGGAGAGGCAGATTCCGCTCCATCCCTCACCAGCAATCCCAATCCGTTATTAGTCATCCGCTCGTCCCCGCGCTCCCTCGGCCCGCTCCAGTAGTCCTGCTACGACAGAGACCCACTTCAGTATTTACCCAGTCCTGGTCAAATAGTTTGGGGCTTTGACAAACTCTCAGCTTGGTGCAAATGATCAACTAGCCTGCTAGTCTGGCTGGTATTTCCCAGGATCAAAGCACGGTTGATGGAAAGAGAGAGAGAGGGAGAGCTGGAACCTGGACTTAACCCTATGTTAAGTAGGGTTAATCCCTATCCACAGCCAGACTATTTTGTCCTTTATTGTAAGTGCCTTAAAGGTGCTTGAAATGCATATTTTTGTCAATTCATCTTGAACAAATGTTTTGCTACTTCTCATTCTGTGTGGCACAGGGATCTGCTCATTTTTGTTAATAACATGTATGTTGTAATTTAAACAGTTTTCTGAAAAATTGTCGAAGATTTCATAAAGCAAACAAGAAATATAGATCTACAGTTGGCCCACATTCAAAAATTTATTGACTTAAAATGATCTCATAATCGATGTTAGAAAATGAACTGGAGGATTTAAAAATTTGTTTCTTTTTAGACAATATTTCCATTGTGGACATTTGTACAGCGAGCTTGTTTTTCTTTATTTTGCAGTTGATGTGTGCAAATTAGGGAGGGACGGGCACATGACGCCCGCTCACTTCCAACTGAGGCCCCTAGGATGCCCCTTGCCCCATTGTATTTCCTCTCTGTGGTGTCCTCCTCTGCCCTTCTCTCCCCACCCCTCCCTTCCCCACCCCTCCCTTCCCTTATCCTTCTCCCCTCCCCAAAGAAATTGTAGCACCCCTAAGTGAACCCTTGTTACACCACTGAACATGTGTACCTAGAGTTCACACACATTATGTTCCGATTTGTTCACATGGAAAAAAAAAAGAAGATAAAAATTCAGTGTACACAAATGTTTCAGATGAGAAGGATGTACATGTAATAAGCCAGTTCAGTATTTCAAAGGTCAAAGGTTATTTGAGATAAAATTGCTTACTTAATGTCACACCATGTTACGCGAACGCCCATTCTGATTGAATTTAACACGTGCGCGTTGTGTGACCACCTTTTTGTGTTCACACGTGCGCGTTAGGTCATGCGGGTCATTCTGGATAAAATGTCTGAACTGGCTTTTATTGTTTCGGTGATTTAAACAAAATGACAAAGAAAACCGTTGGCATCTCGTGTCATTTTATGTAAGAAAAAAATTATCCATAAGTGTTTACATACAATGTAATATGAGAATGAATCATTCACTTTCAAATTCTTTAGAAAGTTAAATTGATCTCAGTCATAATATTATTAATACCTGGATTGCACCCAACTTCAAGGAAAATGTGCTGTAATTGTATATATGTTGTCAGCTAGTCGCATGTGGCAGTCCCATTTCTTTGAACGCCATACCCACACTTCAGTTGTGTGATCAGAATCACCGACTTACATACTTGGGTAAAACCCATTGTTACTTTTGAGATTGCGTAAATGGGAATCAGGTAATCAGATTTATCTCTATCCAGCGGAGCGGCGGAAAATCTGATGAAGTTGTTTATAAAAACACACTTCGTTGTCGGGGAGACCTTGGTTTGTTTTTACAATGTGGTAACCCTTCAGGCAGTTTCTAATCACTGTTCAAATCGAAGTATTTTTACACCCCCAAAAAAATCACATGCACACAAATACATACTCCTAATGTAAGCGATGTCTAGTTTCATTCGAAACTGAAAGGAGACAGAAATGCAGCATTTTGTAGAACGAAATAAGTTTTGTCAAAGATCTATTTTTGCTGTTCCGATTGTTTAATCACAAAATGGTAATGAATTCTCCAACGAATGTAAGTTGGTGCACCATTTATGTTGTATCTATGTATTGTGGTCTGCTGTAGTCGTCACTGCACTGAAAATTTAAACATGAATATATAGATTTTCTTTGTGTTTTTTAAACTTCCATATGCAGATGTCTTTAAATGCCGTCATTGGAGTTTTGTGAATTATATATAATAGGTATTTAAGAACCTGAATACCTTGACTGATATTTAGGTAATTACTATTGGAGATTACCAATGTTCTAGAGACATGCCGGGGAAGGCAAATATCTGTCTGTTTTTGCAATTTGTCACAATAAACATAGTTTTCTGCCCACATAAATACCTGCCCACGCACAGGTCAGAGGTCAGGTTGATGGAGTGGGGCTTTCCTCACTTTCCACCGGCAGTGACCCCCCCCCCCCCCCCCCCCCAGGTTCACATTCCACTCAGGTCAGCATGTGTGTCGGCTTTTCTCAGCCGGATCGTGGGTGTGGTTTTTGTCTTCTGATTTCATGATGTTTCTGTGTCAGTCTTTCCAGCTCCTGATGTGAAAATATCTTTGTAGTCAAGCCTGACATTGTTAGAAATGAGTGTGAACTAATAGCGGTTGATATAAATACATGTGCCCCCTCCCCAACTGCTTTTCTGGACAAGTTGTGTCCAAAATCTCGCCCTGCCCCCACCCCCACCCTGCAAATTTGTATACGAGCTTCCAAGATGCCTGACAAATTGGATCTTTCTGGAATACCACGACCAAACCCTTCCAAAAAAACCTGCTACATTTGCACCTTTAGACTTTGTTACATGTGTAAGCGTTGTCATGGACTGCATAGTGGAGTGTTGCTAAATATCATGCTTATAATAATTATCCCTATAAACCCCCTAATGGTTCCCCAGGACTACCCTGCTAAATCCAACACAATCCAACTGTCTTATTTTTCTGTTGCCTGCTGAATCCAACAGGATTGTAACATTATGAATTAGCTGCTCAATCCAACAGGGTCCAAGGGGAATATCAAATAGTTGGATCCTGTCAAGCATCCCACGTGTGCTGAAGCTTCCATGTGTTTTAACCTTATACGCAATGATCACTCCAAGGCGGGCAAAGTGTTTGATAAATATCTATAGAGTATTGAAGTGTGACATCAGTTGGCATGACGTCTGGTTCTACATATTCCTATAAAAGGTTTCCGAGTACCGAATATGGTTTTGAAACTGTGCCTTTCTCCGTGATCAGTCATGCAATCATACTGGCATAAATTAATCTGGTTATAAACAATGCAGTGACTCATCATTTTGGTTCTCTATAGAAATGCCGGGCCCTAAGGTACAATTCACAAATAAATGCAGAACATTCTTTTATGTTACTCCATTCCTTGTTTTAACCATGACGTCTGGTATTCCATCAGTGCTGGTTAGCCACTCAAGGTACCTGGGGTTTCTGAGGCCATATCCAGCATTTGCGGCTGTGGCTTCTGTTTTTGCCATTGGTGCACTTTGAGTAATATCCATAGCCGTAGACAAAATAATGTTCATTACTGATACTTTCTAGATTTTTCCTTGTTCACTTTTTGTGTAATATTCTTTTCTAAAAATCGTTGATTCAAATCCAGTGTTTAAAAAAATAGAAATGATAAAAAGCTTTTAGTGAACAAATTAGTATAGAATAACAAATTGATACCGCAAAAATTGAAGCCTGACAAAATATTTAAACTCAATTTACTAGAGGAATTTGTCCCGACCATTAATTAATTAATTAATTAATTAATTAATTCATTAATTCATTAAGGTACCTAACACAGGCACATTACATAAATATCCACGATTAAATATAAAATTGCATGCCATTATTTTTTAGGGTATGCTCTGGGTAAGGTAATTTGTGTATTTTGTACTTCATGGATTGAGAGAAGTGCTTGGCCCATGGTCCGTATAAATAGACAATCAAAAAGCCAAATTAGTGCAGGAAGACACTTAAGCCCAAGCGAGATGCAATCATTCATGAGAGTAGTCACCATTACGAAGGGAGCTTACCACGTGTGTATGCAGGCTGCGATCTGCATTACAAGCCATTGTCGTCTCCCCGCCCCCCCCCCCCCCCTCCCCCCCCCCCTCCCCCCCCCCCTCCCCCCCCCCCCCCCCCCCCCCCCCCCCCAATCGTGGCATTAGTCATTAGTCGACACACATCGTGGGTCAAAAAAGAAAATTAAATACATGAATCATTGATCGGAATGCTGCTGCCGTTGTTTTTTTTTGGGGGGGGGTTCTTTTTTTTTTTTTTTTGCCTGCCGGTTTTTTCCCCTCCAAAGCCTGTGGACCAGTCTTTCTTCGAGACTGGATTTGTTGTAAATTGTCCGGTACCATTTTAAGCTGTGACTCACGATTCGTTCTCTTCAAATCACGTTAAGGTGTTTGTCGTAGTGTGAGGGAAGAATCCATTAAGAAATGTTGTCAGCTAAAGTTAAAGCGAGAGTTGGAATCCTGAAATTCATCAGATTCAATTCGTCATGCTTTGTCATCTGAAAGCTGTCATAAGAAAAAAAGAAGAAAAGAATTGATTAACCAGTTGGGTTACTTTTCACAATTATGACTTTTTTGAAATATCAACATTTTACAAAAAAGCCTTGCAAGAGGCTAGCCTGCATGGTTATACTTTATCAATTCCTTTTGATTGTTAGTTCTAGGTCACCGTTATTGATCAATATAATATTGATAAATATTGGTTATCAAACATGAAACCAAATTGTGATGTCACCTGCGAAATTCTTCTCCAGACACGAATGGCTCCCATTCTGCTGCCAATAGGAAGGGTGGGGCTGGAGAAATAGTCTTATCAGCATGGCACGCCTTTTTCTGTCCTCCAAGACACGCCGACCAGGTCTGTCTAGCACTTACCAATTCGCACCTTAAAGAGGAAAGGCTGGGATCTGGAGAAATTAACGTGTCTGGGAAATCGATCTCCCAGGATTGGCCATTCTGTCTAGAACTAAATCCCCCTCCCCTCTCCTTTGGGTAGGACTGGACTGCAGTTGTGCTGTCCGTCTTTTTAGTGTCATGTTATCAATGCCGTGTTCTTGACAAGATGAACTGGCATGGGAATATTGTACTGACTGAGGTGGTAGCCATCTGCCCAATTGCCTGTGCATTGTATAACCCAGATGTGAAAAAAAGTGAAATATTAAGTACCGATATACACATAATGTAAAAAAAGAGAAGGATTTGCGGAAGGGGGGGGGGAGAGTGTTGGTTTTTTTTCGTGCGTGTTAGACTAATTACCTTATGATGGCATGTGCTATATTTTGTATGAATTTCCTTAGAAGTGGATGCATTCTTGACCATTTAGGGGCGGATCCTGAGATTTGTGGGGGGGGGGTTTCAGGCCCAACAACTTTTCTAACTGCAAAAGCCAAAAAAGGTTACCGACTTAAATTTAAAACACCCTCCACCCCACCCCACCCCACCCCACACCCACCCCTAAATAAAAACAGGAAAATAGAAAGGTTTCCAGTGTGAAGCTGTATGTAGAGTAAATGCTTTTGAAAAAAAATCTGGCACGAAGCAGAGGGGGAGGAGAGTTCCCCCCCCCCCCCCAAAAAAAATACTCTCAATCTGCTCCTGCTAAAAATGCAATCCCTAGTCCTGTTGTAAACTCATGAGACCTCAACAATATGCGGAAGAGTGCAGGCCTGAAACTTCACAGAGGCAATGGGTGACTTTTGATCCTTTTTGCTTGTTCTGAGCATGCGCGTGCAGTTCTGAGCATGCGCGTGTAGTTCTGAGCATGCGCGTGTAGTTGTGAGCATGCGCGTGTAGTTGTGAGCATCCGTACGACTGGTGAAAAGGACCGGTATGTCTGCTGCCACCAGCGTCTCAGTCTTCCATTGCCTGCGATGTCCCTGGTCTTTGCCTTGATGCCCCTGGAATACTCTCATCGACATTTTTTTTTTTTTTTAAATACACTGCACTTTTCCAATAAGAAATTGCCTTGTCCTTGCAAGAACATACATGTAGTTTGAGCCCTGGAGAGTGTGGTAGACTGGGACCCTTTGTCTATATTTAGAAATAAGGGCTTTGCCAGTTTCTCACATGTGGGACACCAGACTGTAATGGCCATAGTGTGATAAAGATCCGTTGAAAGGTGACAGAATACTCTGATGCATCAAGAACGTATAATTACAGTACGTGAGGGGCGAGCCATTCTCGCCTTGCGACCATTTCACACTTTTCGAGAACATGCCGTGGGACTTGCCGGCCTGACGGCTGCAAATGGGCCCATCTACCATAGATCGACAGCTTGTATTTAGAGGTATTCTCTCAATTTGACTGTTTCAGCTTTTTTCTGTTAAATACATGTACATGTCGTGTACAAAATTAATGTGTAGCTCAGGTTTTTAAATATTTTTTCTCATTTGGCTATCATTGTTGAGTTGGGGAGGTTGGTGAACATGTGTATCAGGGTTAGACATTTTCTCTACAAGCACTTCCATCTTGTGCAGGTTGGCATTCGAAACGATGTGTGATTACAAAAATGTCCTTGTGATCATTTCTGTCACACATGACAGAACTTAAATAACAAATAAAGCAAAGCTTGCATTGATCTCAAAACTGAAAAAAACTTTTGCCTGCAAAATATTCCACATGAGCATTAGTTCTGCAAGCCAGTTTACTATTTATAATGGAAATGTCCTTTTTTTTTTTTTAGCGTACCGTACCGTACCGTACCGTACCGTACCGTACCGTACCGTACCGTACCGTATCATATCAGTTGCAATTGCTATACCTTTGCATACATGTGTGCATATATGACTGAAACCAAATATTACTTTAAATCTTTATTTGTTATGTATTTATCATTTCAGAACCATTCTTTGCATTTTTCCTATTTTGATTTCTGTGAACCTTTTACTACTTATCCACCGACATTGTGTCTATATTTAAGCTGATTCAAAGCTGCAGTTCTCCTTCCAATATGATCTAAAAATCGAACAAGGAAAACATTATGCTGCAGAAGCTCCTGTACTGACCACCTGCTTCTTGATACGGTTAGTCGAGGCAGCTGTGTCGATGTAAGGTGTAGCTGGACTACACATCTACATGTACACTATAGATTTGAGTGCATTGTAGCCAATTTATGCACGTTCTCATGTCTTCGTCACATCTTAACCTCTTCTGTCTGACTGTTATTAATGGGGTGCTGGTATGCCAAGACGGGCTTGTGCAGCCAAGCGTCACACAATCAATAGGCAAATAATGGATTGAGTACATGCAAGAATGTGCATAACCGGCGGGGTTATCTTTTTTCTCAAACCACGGCCATGACCGTCGTCCATTAAGAGTTTAAAGGTATGATTCAGCATTGGTAGAACTGACTATACGGATGCAGGCAGTGTCCATACTTTGTTATAACACACCAGTGAAAGTTTCAGCTCAATCTTTCACCCCCGTCACAAGAAAATAATTGTTACAGTGATTTTGTGCATGCTCATATGTGACCGGCTCTGGCAAAACCCGACGCCTCTCGGCATTTCCCATTACGCGGTATGGGCCCGCAACATTAAATAATGGCATCAGTGATAACAAAACCCCAATATTGAAAATTCACCCTAAGTGTTGGGTTTTGCTGGAGCTTCCTTTTTGGGGGCCGCCTGAATTAAAAAAGAAAGAATTACCAGTGGAAATGAAATGAAACAAAATCCACCAAGATGTCAACTGATCCATCGAAAAAAAATATACAAGCTTACTGAAACTAGTAAAACCACTGTAAACATGTTCAATTCTCTTGTCCAACATGTCTCTTCCATTTTTGTATCTTTGAACCTACATGTACGGTTGTCGGAAATTCTAAAAAGAATGGCAGCCATCTTGAAAATACAAAAATAAAAAGCCCCTCCTCCTTCCTTATTAAAAAAATCCCGGACGCTAAACATGTTTTGTTTTTTTACTTGGCCTAATGCATTAGTTTTTAACTGTCAATTTTCACCGTTTTATTTAAAGAAACAAGAGCACAATTTATTGCTTGAAAAACGATTAGCTATAATACAGCCCCTAATTTGGCACAAAAAGACTTGCATACAAAACCATGAGTAACCTTTCAATATAGAAAGTGACTGATGAACATCGACAGTTAGAAAATGAACCTGTTTTTATGTACAACCAATGTTGATAACATTTGTTATGTGTTCTGGCATTTTTATACAAATGCCATTACTGGACTTGAACTTAGGTTTGACTTGAGATCTAAAATGTAATTGACAAAAAATCAATTGCAGTTCACTTTTTAAAAAATTATGTCCTTCCCCTTGCCTCAAATTGCCATTTATTACCTTTATTGTTCTAAATTACCTTTTCACTCGACTTGACCCCAAGGATGCTAATCTGACTAATGTATTCCAATTTCCAGGCGGCGCAGTACATTGCACTAGGCCGTCACGAATACCCCCACAACCCTGGGATAATAAACTTACTTTATCACGCACTTTCCCGTAATTTCTGCAGCATTCCAAGTACTAACAACCCCTACATCAAGCCGGGATAATTGTAGCCTACATGTACGCTCCGCACGCAATTATTGCCAAATGGGATTTTGAGTAATTTGACGGCAAACCCAATCAAGTTGGTCCGGGAGTCTTTTAGACGGGGACAATTTGCAACATGAAGTAGTTGTAACTGACTTACATGTACGGTCGGGATGAAAGTCAAAGTAAACACATTACGGGACTGGCACATAGATCCATAGTGCACCATAATGTGGCATTTCAGATTTCATTAATAGCATTTAGAAGTGGTGTCTTGTACTTCTTATTGGAGCAAATCCTTTGATGTATTTCTTCCAAATTGGACCGGTTTTTAATGAAGGGCAAGGTGACACGAGAAAGAATTTTTGGGTGCCCCAGAACCCATGCAGTTGAAGGGTTTGTGAAATATGTTTGTGTGCATCCATGTAACATGACTGCATGGGGCCTACAAATCCCTAGAACAAAGATACACCTCAGTACAATTTAGCCAGAATTCTAAAAAAGAATTTAGGGGGTTGGGAGGGAGGAAGGGTGGGGGCAGGGTGGGGGCAGGGTGAAGAAAGACATGTAGGCCTATTGAAGTCAAAGAAAGAAAATGTGAAGTTTTGATGGATGCACTACATGTATGCATTTGTTAACAAGATTTTGAGCATCCTTAAACATCAGTGAATGTATCTTAAATGTAGTGTACACGATTGGTAATTCTCCAATTTTATTTTGTACTGAATTATTACGAAATACCTTACTAGACTGTAAGTTAATAGTAGTCTCAATCTTCCTGTGAAATTATGGCACCAGGTGTGCTGTTGTTGTCAAGAAAAGTAGAAATTGTTATCGTCTTCAAACGATTTCCAGCTGAAAATCGTTGGAAAACTGCCCTGTAGCCTTTAGTCCAGGCTCGTGGCTAGTGGCGCACCCCGGACATGCTGGCATTCAGGGCGCGTCCCGTGTCCAGGTAGCCACACGCGCCTTAAAGGCTACCATCCGCCAGACGGTTGAAAACGAGCGCCGTTTTTCTCTCGTTTTTTGTTTTTCGCCATTCAACAACGCAAAACTTTGAACAGGTCAATGGAACGATATTTCCTATAATATACATACCCCAAATCTGCCCATTTTTGAAAATTGCAACAATGACCAATCATGTACACTGCCTTTTAAGCACTTGTGTACTCAGTTCTTTGCAAGAGCCTGCAGAAAAAACACTTGACAGCCTCACTTTGATGGGACTTGAACCTACAATGTCTGTAGCAGTAAGCAAGAGGTTGGGGTTGGTGTTATGTCCAAGTACATCTATGCCTGCCACATTTTTGTCATTAATATGCATTTTACATTCTTTATGAAAAGTAAATGTACATGTACATGTACCGGTAGCACGGCAAGATTTTTTTCAAAGGAGGTGGAGGTGTGCATGGGAATTTGTTATGCTTGACAATTGTTATACAATTTTACTAAAAGTTTAGTCTAAAAAATGTATTTGAAAAGGGGGGGGGGGGGGGTTGGGTTGGATAGGACTACTTGCAGTTATCAATCCATAACAGGAGATATTCCCTCTGGTCATTTCAGAGACACTTTCCCCGGGGCGAGAATGGTAGTGAGAAATGGTGCAGGGGTAAGTTCGCCCCGGGGCGAGCAATGGCACAAAGGTCACCAAAAACATGCGTTATCAGCACAACATAACAGAATCACACCCATCGTGTTTATATGTACACATACAATGTACATGTGTACTATGCTTTTAATTGCACTGGTGCGCGGCACGGCCGGGTACCCATTATGTGCGTTATTTGCTAACTTGTAAAAAACGTACTCGCGTGCACGAATTCTTTCGTGAAACTTTCTTTGGCCACCGAATACTTCACTCTCTCAACCAGCGATAATATCATCCAGTTCTTCAGCCAGTTGTGCAGCCATGCCCCAATGAAGGCATGACACATCTGGGTAATGTGCAGTGTTGTAGTCGAGACCATTTTAAGACCAGGCACAAGACCAGGCACAAGACCATGCACAAGACCATACACAAGACCATGCACAAGACCATTCACAAGACCAGCTTGTAACAGGCACAAGTAACAGGCATAAACCATGACAAAGGAATGCTTTTGTTACAGTTCATTTGATTAGCTTAAGACTTGGATTAAGACTGCTGGTCTTGTGCTGGTCTTGCAGGGTCTTGTGTGGTCTTGTGATGGTCTTAACTACAACACTGGTAATGTGTAAACAACGCATGCGCGAGTTTGCCCCAGGGATAGATACTCTAGTGTGAAAAGGCCTAAATGCAATCAAGAGCCCCTCCTGACACCCCCTCCCTTCCCAGAAATAAGTAAACAACATAACCTGTGATATGCATTTCAAAAGGCAGCCAATATAATGCAATGATACGAAGTGACCATCCTTACTGTGTAACCAATGCTGAGGTGTTTGTCCACTTGGGACCTACCTACAAATTGCATTATAACCAGCCAATCCTCCCCCCATATTCTCTCCACAGGATTCCCAGCAATTAGCCAGTGCAGAGACATGTAAAATATCTTTGCATACATAGCACAGGGATGACTGTAATTACACATGACTCATGCATAAAACTTATAAAGAAAAAAAACTGGCAAGAGGGAGACCTAAGCATAAGGGTGTTGTAGCAGATATTGAAAAACTGACCGGCATGATATATAAGGGCAGATGGGGTGACATAGGGGTCCTGTGGGGCATCTCAACAGTGACTAATTTGGTGCTCAAGCTGTGCTTGACATAGGCTGAAATAGTCTGGGTTAGTGCATGTAGTTACCAGTGTTGTGATCGAGACCGGATTATCCGAGACCGAGACCACAGATAATACAGAGACAAAATAATAATAAATTTATAAATAAAAAATGAATTGTATGTAGACATTTAGGCCCCCTCCAAAAAATAGTTCTACCCTAATTCTTTTTTTCTGGAAAAAAAAGTTAAATAAAAAAATCAAACATAAATGCTTGTAAATACTACCTTGACTAAACCTTGACACCTACATATGATCAACACAAAAAAAGTGCCCCCCAAAAAATATTCCCTACCTACCTACCCTATTTTCAAATGCCATGTTATCGGACGCAGAACAAATTTTTCTTTTTTTGCCTTAATTGAATTTGTATTTTGTAACCTTTTTAATCAATGTTTTTTTTTAATTTCTTGACGCCAGAATATCGCAAGGAAATTAAATAATACATGTACATAAAAGAACAAATACACATGTATGGGCCTTTCACACTGCAGCGATAACTACATTGAAAACGAGATGAAAAATCATAATAATGTTGGTCATATGGCAGTTTTCAAAATGGAAACATCAATAATCAATATTCAGTGTGGTTGGAATTTTCTCAGCGAGTTCTAACCCTATTAACCCCTTGCGTACAAATACGTGCAGATTGAAAATTGTCACCAGGCCGGTTGACTTCTATTTGTGTCAATCTCTGCACTTTCAATCCATTATTGGGGTATTGTGGCTGCGCAAGCCTCTTGTTTCCGTTTTGCTTGGCTGCATAACCCGACCTGGTGCCCCGGCGCCTCCCATCGAAAACCCGGGGTCAAGGGGTTAAAGAAGCTGTTGATGGTCTTAAAGTGTAGCACTAGAACTAAGCTATAGCTATATATGCACCAAATCCAGTAATTTTTACTTTCACCAAAAGAGGCAACAGGAGTTCTGACTTGGTTTTAACATTTGCCGTAAAATAGAAACAACTTGCGGCAAATTGTTCTTGTGACTGGGAATAAAAAAATATATCGCGACAAGCCAAGCGGCGGGACATTTTGTGTTCAAAAGAAACCGCCCCAACAGATGTTCGGGAGGCTCAAACTCCCATTGCTGAGATGATTAAAACAAATGTTTAAACAATTTGCGTGATGTGATATGGAAAGCAAAAGCAGGATTTAAAATTAACTACTTTTGGTTTGAGGAAATTCTGTTTGGCCCTAACGATGAAATGCCACGATACGGCATCAAGATACGAAACTGTGTATCCCGATACATAGATGATGATATTTCGGCCCATCCTCGGGCAAAAATCAGTTTTTGCATTCACAGACGTATGCCTACCACACACTGCTATCAAAAGCAGATGTGCTTAGACAAGCCGATGGATATATGAATAAGAGAAAGCAGTCAAGTTGTCTACTGACGAACATATATTTTAAAGTTATTTGCTGTTCCAACAACCGGTTCTGTTTTGAAGGAATCCTGTGTGTAATATTTTTTAGCTGGCTAAACCCAATCCACGCTAAACCCAATCTCCAGCTCCGGCTAGCTCCCAGCAGACTAGACTAGTCAAGACTTGACATGCCACATTTGTGCGATTCTATATCAGTCAATAAAAAATATAGTAGGCGCATTATATCGTGCAAAGAGTTACACCGTTGACCTAATATGGAACTTAAAGGCGTGGTTAATAGATTGGCGCTCATAACGCAGCAATCACGAATGTAGTGAGAATTTGGCAAAATCATGAACACTTCAATGCTGTACCCTGCATACAGTTGATCGTATTTTAACTTCGCCTTACATTCCAAGGAACGGATGAGGAACAAATCTAAAATGGGTCATTCCATGATAAATCAACCAGAGGTTGTCAGGGGTCCGACTCAGATTTGGATGAAACTTTTTCTAAAAATACCTCGGTATGTATCATGAACACAGGAAAAATTTTAGTGCTAAACTCCAAGTCGTTTCTGAGATACGACCTGAAAATTCCTACCCCACCCACTTTTTCCATTCATAATTGCACCGGTAATGTTTCTTTTTCATTTTTACCCCAAAAGTGTTGCACAGGTTAAATGGCATCCAATCTGCAAGATTCTGCGATCAAAAGTAGCATATCATTTTTCCTTTATGAGAAATAGGCCCCAAACCCCTATCTCAGATGACAAAAGTAACTTTTTGCCATATTTGGCCCCCTCCTGGTGCCCACAGAGATGGTCAGAATGACTTCATATTTTATATGCATAAACACTAGGTGCATGTGTTTGCTTCTGATCAAGAACTAACAGCCACACCCTTTTTGGAGAAGTGGCCAGCGTCTGAATTTGTGTCTGCAGAAAAAATGCCGAAATGACACCCCTCTTTTGATGGACAGTTCACCCAATAGACCACTTCCCATCCAACTGAAACTTACATATGTTAAAGTACTACATGTTGCAATCTACATTTGGTGTGAAATTCAGGTTGGTGTGAAATTCAAGTTCGTTGACCCATATGCAAAATATACCTTTTTTTCCCCCAAAATCCAAAAATCATCAATGAAAAATCATAGCAACCTGAATTTTGTACCAGTTTTTAAAGATTTGTAAGTTTCAGTTGGGTGTGTAGTGACCTATCTGGTGAACCGCCCATCAGAGGAGGGGGGGGGGGGGGTGGGGGTGGGGGTATGTGGGCATTTTTCTCTGCGGACCCACATTCAGACCCTGATCATGCCCCCCCCAAAAAAAGGTGTGATTGGTTAATCCTTGATAAGAAGTAAACACATGCACCTAGTATGTATGCATAAAAATGAAGTCATTCTGAGCATCCTTGTGGGGCACCAGGGGTGCCGAAAATGGCAAAAAGGTAGTATACATCATTTGCTTTTGCTGTAATTTTCAGAAATAAATGGATTTGGGGGTTAGTATTTTATAGCGAGCTAGCAAATGTACACTGACCTGTTTAAAGTTTTGTGTGCATAGATGCTGGGAAAACAGAGAAAAACAATTCTGTTCAAGTAGTCTGGTTCCCTTAACTTCCCTGACAATACTTTAGACAAAACCGTACTTACAGATGTCAGGGAATTATCAGATCATACAACTAGACTATTTCCAATGGAAAACGATACAACATTTCCACTTTTCTTGAAAATGACAGCACTTTAGGTGCTATGATTTCACAGGATGCTTGAGACTGCTATTTACTTACAGTCTACTATGGTACATCTATTTAGTAATTTTGATGTTTGCAAATGTTGTATACTACCTTTAACTCGCTGTAGTTTTCCCCGCCGTTAGTTTCCCCACTAAAAATCACTTCAAAATGCACTTCATTGGCAGTGCAACTATGAATGGGAAAAGGGGGTGGGGTAAGAAATTTTGGGGGTCATATCTCTGAAACCACTTGGAGTTGGACGCTAAAATTTTGCATGTTTAGGGGACATGTTACGGTACTTTTAGAAAATGTTTCAAAAAAATCTGAGTCGGACCCCTGACAACTTTTCAGAAATTTAGGTGATTTGGCACGGAATGACCCAAATCCAACTGGTCGTTAGCCAGCACTGATGTGTAGGACATTATTCTAATAATAGCAGTGTTTATATAGTACCCTATACAAATGTCTCAAAGTGCTTTACAATTATTACCCCTGATCGTCAGGCCATGAGATCAGTTATGCAGCAGTTGACGATCAATGCCAACTATTTTACAACCCTTACAGGTACCCATTTATGCTCCTGGGCAGAGAGAGGCAATTGTAGTGAAGAGTCTTGCCCAAGCACATAACCATCATAATTTCAAGTCGGGGTTCGAACCCACATACCACCGCACAGGACTCGGATAGTGTAACCACTGGGCCCATGCTACTCTACTCACGGCACTCTGAACTATACTACAACATTGTATATCAGAATATATGAAAATACTTAAAACTTCAAAATTTGCAAGTCCTAAATGTATGCCAGCAAAGATTTGACCTGTGCAATTATATCTGCCATAGGAAATCACAGTGTTTTGTTCTCCACAGGAATGTCATTTAGTTGAAATCTTAGGCTTCTACAGTATTTATGCCATCCCCTATCGCATTAAAGATTGTATATACATCATTTGCTTTTGCTGTAAATTTCAGAAATAAATGGATTTGGGGGTTAGTATTTTATAGCGAGCTAGCAAATGTACACTGAACTGTTTAAAGTTTTGTGTGCTGTTCTAGTAGTCTGGTTCCCTCAACTTCCCTCACAATACTTTAGACAAAACCATACTTACAGATGTCAGGGAATTATCAGGTCGTGGAACTAGACTATTTTCAACGATTGTCAGCCTACAATCATTGGAAAACGATATAAAATTTCCACTTTTCTTGAAAAACGACAGCACTTTAGGTGCTATGATTTCACAGGATGCTTGAGACTGCTATTTACTTACAGTCTTGTATGGTACAATAGTTTTGTTTTTTGATGTTTGCAAATGTTGTATACTACCTTTAACTCGCTGTTAGTTTCCCCACATCCTGTCGTACAAACTTCCAGAAGTCATTCTTCCTGAAATCATGCCTTGTAGGGAAGTGTTGGTTTAATAGCAACTGTTGTGTGTGAATGTTTTGATCTACAAAAACAACTCATATTTTAATAGTTTCCCCGTTTCTTAGAAATGTGACGTATTTTGGCTCCAACGTCAGTAAAATGAACAGTTGGAGGTGTTTAACCAATACCCATCCTCAAATTTTGCTGCACTAAAAAAAAAAAAAAAAAATTGCCAGAAAAAAAATGTAACTTAGCAGTGATTTTTAGAGCCCTGGACTGCCATTTATTGAAAGAGTTTTGTCTTCAGCAAACCTATATAAAGGCAAAATAGATCATAGGGAATCGGGTTGTTATAGTGGTATTATCCTTACCTTCCATCGCTGTGACCTGGGTTCGAATCCCACCAGGGCTGACATGGGGATTGGGTTTTTCAGTCCCTTCCTGATTCCGTGAGTTGTCCCTAGAATATAATTCTTGGGTTTTTTCCTCCCACCTCTAAAACTGAACATTTCTCCGTCGTCTTCCTACAGATTTCTTCAGGCTTTTGAGCTACAGTGCGATAAGCACTTTTGAGGAATCCTTGATTTCATTACCAAGAATTAAAATAAAATAAATAAGCTTTGTGTGCCTAGTTTCTTTTGGTGGCTGCCTGCTTCTCGTGTTTTTTGTGTTTTGGGGGAAAACATGTTAAAGGGAATAGAACAGGAATAGAGGTCTACTCAGGTTCATCTGGGGAGGTCTGAGAGCAATGTGGTGGATATCCTGTTTTGAATTGTTACAGTTCAGGTTCTCATGTTCTGCAGCAGTGCACAGTTGACGAAATCTAGAATACAGCAAATCTGTACACCCCGTGTGTCGGCGCCGCAGTACCTCAAAGAGTTTTAATATCAATTCATGAGTCCAGTCTTCGCACAAACAGCTGTGACGCAGTTAAGATTAATTATCCTAAATTTCGCCCAATGCCCAGTAAGGCATACGGTGATCGTGCCCTTTTTTTGTTTATGCACCTTTTCTGTGGAACAGACTTCTGTTTATTTAAGGATTATTTATTTAAATCCTATCTTAAAACATATTTTTTTACATGGTATTACTCTTAATTGATGAATCAGTTATTGTTAATGTAGTTATGATTTTTTGTAAAGCGTTTTTTGAGATTTTTAATGTAAAATGCTATAAGAATAAATTATAAAAACAGTATTTTGGCTAACCTGGGACGTTTTTAATTTTCTGCATTAATTAATTTGTACTTTAAATTTTAAATTAGTTTTTTGCCTTGTTAATAATCAGCAACTTATGTTGGAATTGAAGGTCTGTGGTCACAGTTTTACTTAATTATGCCAGGAATAAAAATAAATAAAAATAATGTCACAGGCTGCTTCCAGTTCTATGTTCGTTTAAAAGTGAACAAAGAAAACTGGCAGGAGCGGGATTTTAACTTGCGACCTCCGGAATACCGTACCAGTACAGTATTCCGGAGGTTGCAGGTTCGAATCCCACTCCTGCCAGTTTTCTTTGTTCACTTTGAAAATGTATTCAAATTTACCTTGTCAGTTTCCCTTGTGGATTGTTTGAAGAAAAAAAATCTTTTGTTAGTCAAAATTGATACCTTTTTGTTTTGACCGGTTAAATTGAACTTTTGATGAGTTTTTGTTTGTTTTGCTGTACCTACTCAGAATCAGATTGAGAAGAACCCAGGGGTGTACCTGAACACAGAGCAGCCGCCTTGTATGAAGTTCCTAGTGACGGAGGCCGACATTAAGAAACAGGAGGAACGAGTACGAGAGGTCAGGGATAGGCTGCGCAAGGTGCTAGAGGGCGACCTGAAACAGATACAAGGTATGCAGGAGCCTAGCTAGTCTCACTGAGGGGACCATGTCTGTGTGAGGAGGGTGAAGCTGGGGATATAAGGTATGCCAGAGCCTGCTGCCAGAGGGGGCTGCTGCTTTGAGTTGAACAAGGGGGATAGAGTAAGAAGAATGAGGCATTACAGGAAAAGGGGCGGAGAGTAGGCACAATTCCTGACCAAGGGACGAGGAGGATAGAATTGAAATCATATTTTAGAAGGTAACCAATTTTCAAGAACCTGATTTTGAAAATTATATGAGATTGTTTGAATTGGTAATCTGATATAATTTCATTTTCCCAAAAGAAAAGTCGCTTGGCCCTGTGTTGGCAAAAGGGTATATCTCAAAATTGTGACTGTGTGAGATACACCTAGGGCCGAGCACGGCACCATGGTTCCACAAGAGGAATACCCCCCCCCCCCCCCCCACAAAAAAAATGGATAGCCATGTGCAAAAATTGTTCTTGGCATTGAACCTGACTTTTGATACCATTTCAAACAAGTATTTATTAACCCTTTGCGTACGGAAGACGCCATGTGGCATAAAAAAAAGTGCCACCAGGCCGGATGACGCCATTTGCTGCCGTTTGTGCAGTTTCAATCCATTGTTGGATTATTGTTTGTTACGCTTGACTGCACAAACACATTGTAGCGGTTCGCTTGGCTGCCAAAACCGCTGCGACACCCCGACGTCTCCTGTAAAAAAAAACGTACTCAAGGGGTTAACAGTATAAATACTGTAAAACACAATGTAAAACACACAAAAAAATCAACATTGTATTTAAATTGTTTTTTAAATCAACATTGTTTTTCTATTCTTGAATCTTGACAATATTGTAACAGTGTCTTTGGAAACAATTCTTACTTTATAGACAACATTGTGACTTTGATGTGCATAAACTTTAATTTTCTGTTGGTACTGTGAGAATGGAACATTGTATATTGTGATATACATTGTAATATACATGTACCATCCTGTGTAGACGCTAATATAAATCTTTTATTGACAGTTTAAGAATATCATGCAAATGCAGTGTATTTACAGTTTTATTTAGTATTCGTAATATATTCATAAATATGCCTTTAGAACAATGCATACTTAATATTCAAGCAGTATGTATGATGGTATAACGAATATTTATAGAGCTACCTGCATGCAACTTGCAAAAACACAAAGAGCAGAGTGAAACCTGTATAATCAGTTATATGATCAGGCTATGAGTAGAATGAACAAATAGTCCCAGTGTTTCAGCACAGTGTAGCAGAATAAATTGATCCATGAACGTGTGGCATTCACCTTGATGTTGCTGCCGTCCCAATTTAATTGCATCGGATGAGTTTTTTTAGTTTTTTTTTGAAGAGTACCCTTGCCCACGCTGGCCAGCTACACACAGCATTTGACAGTAGGGTGAGTCACTTTGTGTGACAAGTCCAGCGTACACATCACACATGCTTCATCATCTGCCCACAGACCCTGGTTGTTCTATTTGCGTCTCTGTGCATTGAATCATTGATCTGCGCTGTCGCGAAGCACACAATAGCCGCTCGCATACACACGGCGTACGCGTTCTGGAACAAGCCTGATGAAATCGGGAGGGCTTGTAATACTCTGACTCATCCCTCTCTAAGAAATAGTGTGGTTTTTCTGCTGGCTTTTTTTTTCTTTCGTCTGTGATTCATGGTGAGTCCCTTGTTAATGTGAATAGCAGGCAGCCGGGTAGAAATCCACACAGATTGGTGTTAACAGTCATGAATTTGTTCAAACAAACTATCGTTTGTATTACATGCAAGCCAGAATATTGTACATATAAAGAAATACAATAATGGCAAGATAAAATGGGTTGCACAGGATGTAGATCCCATAAATGAGGTAGTATAGGGCCTGTAGTGATATAAGAATATTTACAAATGAAACTGAAATTTGTCAAAACAATGTTAAAGGTATGGTGTAGCTTAACCCCTTGCCACCGGGTGGCGCCGGGGCACCAGGTCGGGTTATGCAGCCAAGCGAAACGGAAACAAGAGGCTTGTGCAGCCAAGCATAACGTACACAATACCCCAGTAATGGATTGAAAATGCAAAAATTGGCGTGTATTTGTGTCAACCGGCCAGGTGGCAATTTCAATCTGCTCGTATTTGTGTCAACCGGTGGCAAGGGGTTAAAGCTTACTGCTTATAAAGATTGTATCAGTACCAATCCTTCCATATGTCTGAAATGCTGTCACTTTGTTAAAATCATATCTGAAGACCTCCATGACTTATTTTTGATTTCAGCAATTGAAATTTCGCACCTGAATGTGCACAAATTCACTGTTAAAACTGAACAGTTTTTCACTATTTTCTTGCGACTCAAGATGACAGATTGAACTAAAATGTAGCTATTTCATGTATATGTTGAATCACACAAAGTAATAAAGTATGACTGTCTGCAACCGTGTCCTCTCTGTCAATGCTACACGTGTATCCTGCCTTTTTTTACATCTTGCTTTACCAAGCACACGACTTAACCCTAACTCCCTAGACCCATTTTGCTTGGAACCATCCTCAATCCTCCAAAATCCTCCGATTGCCCTGCCCCCCAAAAATGCATTCATCCTCAGTCCTCCAAAATCCTCCTGTGCTTCACTCGCCATTCATTCTCAATCCTCCAAAATCCTCCTGTTTCTCAAACACCATTTTCACCCTCAATCCTCTAAAATCCTCCTGTGCTTTAAACACCATTCATCCTCAATCCTCTAAAATCCTCTTTCTTGAAACACCATTCATCCTCAATCCTCCAAAATCCTCCAAAACTGCAAGGAGGATTTTGGAGGATTAAGGTGGGTTAGGGTTAATTAAAGGTACATGTAGTATACATCATTTGCAAACTTCTAAAAAGCAAAACTACTGAATTATTACAAAATACCATACTAGATTGGAAGTCTAAAGCATCCTGTGAAATCATAGCACCTGATGTTTCTGTCGTTTTCAAGAAAAATGGAAATTTAAATTGTTTTCCTACGATTGTCGGCTGGAAAGTCTGGTTTTCCCCGACCTGATAATTCCCCGACGTCTATAAAGTGCTCTGTTTTGTCTAAAGTATGGTCAGGAAACCAGACTAATAGAACATATTTTGTTCTTTCTGTTTTCCCAGCATCTATGCACACAAAACTTTAAACGGGTCAGTGATACAGTATTTGCGAGCACGCTATAAAATACTAACCCCCAAATCCATTTATTTCTGAAATTTACAGCAAAAGCAAATGGTGTGGACTACCTTTAATAATTGTTCTCGCAATTAAAAAAACCCACAGAATTTCCTTTTTTCCTTTTACTAGTTTGTCAGTGATCAAATCGTTATGACTTTTTTTCTTTATTGTGCCAGCTGATTATTTGCAGTATGTGTGCAGATGGTCTCTGGAAAAGTGCAAACATGTTTAAATCTACTTATCCCAGGTATAACAAGTGGAATGATTAAGCAATTAAAGGGTAAAACCATTAATCATTAATTTACCAAACCTGAATATATAGAAAGTGCAAATACTCTGCCAGAAGGAAAGCTATCAAGATATTATTATAATTTTTTTAAATTTTGAGGGAGGTCTTATATTAAAAACCACAGATCCAGAAAAGTTTGAAATGAAATTCCTGTCTGATGCATGTTGTCACTGGTATAAATAACATATCAGTCAAACATTTGTCAGTTTTTTTTATATTTTTGTCCGTACAGTTGAACTGGTGAACTTTGCCTGAGAGTTTGTTTACAGACCTCTAAGAGGAAATGTTAATGAAGGGCAGGATATTGGCTAGTATGTAGGGCTGGCCCCGCTGCTGTAATCGCCACAGACCAGCGACCTTACCCTGAACCAAACAGAAAACCGCTGGCCTAGACTGGTTCCCAACCCCCAAAACATGGGGGACTGGTTACTAGCACTGATAAGATGCTTTACAAGTACATGTACATACTTCTTGTAAGATGTGATGCTTGTTTAAATTTTTATGAATTCGCAAAGGATGAGAATAATGCAGTGCATTATGGTATAGACCATGTGTCTTTTGTCCGTTTGTTTACATGTAAACGCTCTATATTCAAATGTGCCTGCATTGTGTTCTGCATAAATTAGGTTAAGTAGTGACATCAAAGGTCACATAATTCAAAGGAGATTTGACCTGTGACGTCACTTTTAAACCAAATTTTATGCAAAACACGATGCGTGCGCATACTACGTGGCACATTTCAATATAGATGTGAACACATAACGTCAGAGGGTACTTCATTTATATTAATGCAAATTTAAATTTGCATGTGCCCAGTGTTGTAGTCAAGTCCGAGTTTGGGACAATATCGGCGAACGGGTAGAATTAAAGTCTGCTTGAGGCCAAAACTCGAGTCCAGAATTGGCTTGAGTCCTGCCTCCAGCCAAGACTTGACCTTAGATACCTTTTTACCGAGCACACCTTTTTGATGTCTTTCTAGTCTTGGATGAACGTCCAGTCGCCAAGCCCAGTTGTGATTCCACAGGGTTCCTGCAGTCACAGAAAATCCTGGAGTTTAAAGCTATCATGAAAAGTCATGGAATGTGGTTATTTTACAAGAAGTCATGGAAGATTGATATTCCAAGAAAAAAGTCAAAGAAAAGTCACAGAATCTTATACAATCCACACATGATGATGATGCATAATTTGGCAGTCTTCCAGTTTGCATTCCAGTTTACATTATTATTCCTCATTATACATGTATGCCCAACATGTATACTTGGTGCATGTTAAGGCACTGTTGTCATGTGTTAATGTGTCAAACTGTCCGAATAGACCTTTGTTTTCAATGTGATGACTGGTCAATGTATTGTAAATAAGAATTGATCATAGGAAAACCCTAATTTTGTTGCGGAAATTCATGTAAAAGTAATGGAATTTCATTTTAAGATTTCTGTGGGAACCCTGATTCCAAGACCAGTATGATATTAAAAAGCACTTTGGAGTCCTGCTATACATAAAGTCTACGTTCAAGTCACGTCCAGAATTGAGACCATTGTTTTAGTCCACGTTTTAACTGTTTTGGCATTGGACTTGAATCTGGACTCAATTTAGTAGATTCACAACTCAGTGCGCCACCAGTGGCAAGCCGGGAAACGCCAATTTCCCACTTCCGGAGTCGACATCACGTCTATCGCGTTGTAAAGATGGTGGACAGTACAGCAGTATGGATTTCGTGCGAATGCGAGTGGATGAGTTAAATTTATGACTAATCGTGGAATACCTTGTGCGGGAAAGAAGAGAGAGGAGTTGATAGATTTAGCGGAGAAGGGGTATAAGAAGTATGATTTGATAGAACCGATGTCGACTTTTTCCCATGATGCACTGCGTAAGTTGTGAATCGACCGAATTGAGCACTACTAGCAGAATTACCCAATACCAGTTGTCCTGTGGTGATGGATGGATGGTGATGGAAGGACTGGGAACCAGTCTAAACATTGGCCAGCCATTTACATGCATAAACAATATTAAGTACTCTCCCACAAACAGAAGACATCATAGCAAAAAGGGGAATTTCTGTTTGCTCCTGACTCATGTGTTTGGCATGTTTTTAAATGGAAATGGATTTTATAAAAAGCCTGGCACACACATTGGAATTTCCTATTTCAAGAATAATGTAGATACTTTAACTTTAACGGTCACTTTCCAGACACAGTATTTTTGTCCTGAAATTGCTATAGTTGGAGGGATCATTCAAAAGCAGAATAATGTGCTTGACCCATTCCTTTGAAAATTTGCCATCAGTCTGAAGAAAAAAATTGGCAAAAATATTTTGGGATGCCGGTTTGGTTGGGAAAAGTCATACAGTTTGAATTCAGAGTGGTACCCTTGGTGCTTTGGTTGCGTACAGGCTGCACTATGTGCGGCACCAGTCTGGGTACGTGGTTGGGTACATTAATATATTATACTATTACTGATCTTTCCAACCTTAAAAATTTCAGGACGAAATTGGGCATCTCCAAGGCAGTATGTCCCTTGAATCATTCCTCAAGTATTACTGTTCCATGTTCTGTCACTTTCTGTCACTTTTCTATTAAGTAAAACATTCTTTGTAATAAGTCACTGACTTCGAAACTCAAAAGCCGAAACTCTACAGTTCAAATGAAATGCATGCAGAACAGCAATGAAAGAAAGCAAAATACCAGACACATACAGAGGCGGGATGTGAAGTCAGGAAGTTTTGGATCATATGGGGGTTGGATGCAACATAATTATGGTTGGACGCACAAGCCACTGAGACGCAAACAAGATACTGCGGAGCGGGAAACTGTAATTTTACACATCCTTGTTTTTGTCGGAGGTTGTTTGACCAGGACATCTTTCTACATGTAGCTGTTCATGGGTCTTTCCAGTGCTTAACTGTGCTTAAATAATTCCGACCCTATTCATACTGTGAAGAGATCTTGTTTTGTTTCAGTGTGAGGGGCTGGTTCTTCCACACTTTCGTCTGTAGCCCACACCTCGAGTGGCCTTTGGCCTTGTGATGGGCAATTTGCCTAAACAAATACAAATAATAGTTCTAAGTTTGTGGAAAAGGATTTTTTCAACTAAAAGTGAAATAGACTGTTTTTATGGCAACTCTTGGATTAAAACTTTTAGCTGTGTTCACATTGGACTAAATATTGTCAAAATTTACCGTGCGTGATGGTTGACATTCTACTGCGGTTATTCTTCCGTGCATCCGCACTTGGATTGCGAGGCTCATGGAAAGTCCTTGGCCACGTAAACTTTTTGCAGTCATCAAACTGCACGTTTTACATTACAGTGGCTGTCCGCTGCGCGGAGAGATAAACTGACAACCGAAGATCGACACTTGACAATTTGGAAAGTTTACTGGCTGTCTGCACTGGACTTAATTTGGTCAAGTTGACAACAGTCTCCGTACGTTTTACCCAAAAAAAAGTCCAATGTGAACACGGTTTTTGGGGAAGTTTTGTTGTAAAGGGAAAATAATTTTTGACCCAATGCAACCAAATAAATCTGAAGTCGCCAGAGCTGCTTCTGAAGTTACAGGCCCTTGGATAAATTGTACACAATAGAAATCAACCAAACTTACTGTTTTCACCCGAATAAATGTCATTCCTTGGGGCGTCAAACTCACTGATGTCATAATGAAGAGGTGGGTTTACTCTTCGTAATGGATGTGAAAAACTAGTTTAAACAAAAGAAATTCATTAAGACTCATTTCGAAGGATTTAGTAACATTTGTTGCTTTAAATTTGCATTCATCACTGATAATTGAAGGAGTCAAAATTTTTATTTTTTCTTAACCATGTTGAGAAAGAATGTTTAACCCCTTGAGTACGTTTTTTTTACGGGAGACGTCGGGGTGTCGCGGCGGTTCTGGCAGCCAAGCGAACCGCTACAATGTGTTTGTGCAGTCAAGCGTAACATAAACAATAATCCAACAATGGATTGAAACTGCACAAACAGTGGCAAATGGCGTCATCTGGCCTGGTGGCACTTTTTTTGTTGACGCCATATGGTGTCTTTCGTACGCAAAGGGTTAACAAATTTTAACAAAATACACCTTTTGATTTGACCTACGGATTGACTCGGATAAGGGAACCAACAGAAGACCAGTAGATATAAATGTTGTCGTCAATTTAGATTCAAAGTAGTAAACAAGAAAAGGTGTGCAAAACAGTATGGTTGTTGTGGCTTAAAACGCGCCAATTACACCTATTAAGTAAGAGGTATATGTAATTACCGGGAAAAGATTGGCTTCCTGCCATTCGTGAGATCCGGGAATTTCTATTTTTAAGTCCGTTGCTGGCCTTGGAGCTGAAAGGTCAACAGAAATCAGAAAATCTGGAAGTTTTTCACCCGCTATGCAATATCTTTGGTTGTGTGGTCATGAAAATTCCAAGACCATACACTGTGTCTAAATTAGCTTTTGGCTGTGTTTAGAAGACTTTTTGTTATTTCCCACTTCCGAGTCAGTTAGCCACAGAAAGCCCAAGTTTTATGACCCAACATTAGGTTTAGTTTGTTAGGTGGCCCTGACCCAGGCCATATGTAACTTATTCCTCTCTGTCCCAGTCATAAATATTTATTTGATTTCTGTAAACTGCCAAAAGTTGTACCAGCTTATTGTTCAAGGCAATGTCAGAGATGAAGGCTATCATGTAGTGTAATTAATGACATGCCCATTTGATCTGGGCTTGTCAAGTTGACTCTACCGTCTGGCGGTGACCTCCGTCCTTCCAAATACATACTGTGGGTTTGTGTGGCTTTCCTCTCCTTACTGAAGGAGAGATTTGATGATGAGCTGCTCCCAGTCATCAATATGACATGTGGTTGCAAAACAAGATGTTAAATGGAAAAGTACATGGGATTTGGATTTTTTTTGTTTTAATTAAAGGGGCATGGTGTGTTTATTACCCCTTCTGGCGGACTGTTCTTAACCCCACGAGTACGGTATTTTACGGGAGACGTCGGGGTGCTGCGGCGGCTCTGGCAGCCAAGCGAACCACTACAATGTGTTTGTGCAGTCAAGTGTAACCTATACACAATAATCCAACAATGGATTGAAACTGCACAAACAGCGGCCAATGGCATCATCCGGCCTGGTGGCACTGTTTAATCCAACAATGGATTGAAACTGCACAAACAGCGGCCAATTGCGTCATCCGGCCTGGTGGCACTGGTTTTTTGCGCCATATTCCGTCATTCGTACGCAAGGGGTTAATGGCGTGCTGGTATGCCAAGACGGGCTTGTGCAGGCAAGCGTAATGCAAACAATAGGCAAATAATGGATTGAGTGTGCACAGGAATGCGTGTATAGAGGACAACCGGCTAGGTGGTCTTTTTCAAACTGTGGCCATGGCTGTCGCCAGTATTCAAGAGGATAAATCCAAGCTTTTTACTTTGATCCTTAGCCCACTTGCGTAATTTTTGTCAATACATCAAGATGTGGTGCCTGGTGGACTGGTCTTGGGCGTAGCTAGGACACTGTACATGTACCCTTTAACCATTATTGCTTTATGATACTGGATGCCTTTGTGTAAGCATGGTGGATGGAGAGTACAAGAGATCAGAGTCTCCTAGTGTGATGTTCATCCCTGTTTAACCTTTCCGTATCGACAAACAGTTGTGGGTACTTTTGTTACAGTACAGCCCTCGACAATGTAAATTGTACCTTGATCAGTCGATAGTTTTAACCCTGTTCTGGGCCTTTATAATTACTTCCGCCAGTCTCACTGTGTTTGTGTTCAGGAGCTGGCTTGTCTGTAGACGAACTCAAGAAAAAGCAACAAAAAGAAAGGTCAAGTTGTCACCAAACTGCATACAAATTTGCAAAGATTATTAATTGGCCATGCACACACAGGGAGATAAGATGGGGTGGAATAAAAATCCAGTGTCACTGACTCCATGTTGACTTTGTATCCATATCTGGTTTGTAAAATCACTCAAATTGTGTGCTTGGGGTCAATCATAGAGTCTCATGTCCTTGCGCTGATTTGTTTGAAGGGACCATGATATGAATACATGCACAGTGTTCATTTCATGTTATGGAGTATTTCATATTGTCCAGATGCTGTATTGATTGCAGTACCGCTGTTTTTCATTGCGGTGCCGCATTCCTTACCTCAAACCTTGAATGGGAAGCCAGACAGTTTGAATAACTGAAAAATCGTGAGGTAAAAACTGGAGCTTTTCAAAGATTTCTAGTTCCCAGCCGTCAGAACATGGATAAAGAACCCTATTAGTGGAGGTCTTGCTGGAATTAATGTTTATGAAGAGCTCTGACTTGAACACTTTAATTCCCAGTTGTTCACTGAGATGGATTAGCCAGAAAGCTTGGGGATTAGTGATGCCGCAATTGGATTCCTTGTAAAGCACTCACTGCCAGAGGACAACACACTCTTTGTGAATATTGCAGTGATGAAACTGCCTGTGTTCACTGACCTGTATAGAATGATCTCATTATCTCGGCCAGCTGGGCAATATGAAATGACAATATGACAATATGACAATATGACACGACCCCTTACTATAAATTTCCAGGTCATTTGTAGCAATTTTAGGGTATATTTACAAAAATGTGCATTTTTATGTAAAATGCAAATTGTCGTTTATCTTAATTTTAATAATAACTTATTTGGAATCCATTTCTAACAACCATTTCTTCAACATGTTATTGTTTTCGAAAGGAATTTTTTTAGAACTGTTACTATGTAAAGGGAAAGTAAGGAGTTAGAGGCCAGACTAGTCTGTGTTTGGTACCAAGACGTTCGCATGCAAAGTGATAAAAAGGGATAATGTAAATCGTAAAGTCCAGAGACTTGCATTTTGTTCTCTACCCCCTGAATCATTTGAATACATCACCCTCTCACCAACTCGTCCTTCCTCCCTGGCTTCAAGCTCCTTGCATCATTGCATGCTCCTCTCAGTCCTCCAGCATCCTCAATAGCAAAGAACGATGCGGGAAGAGTGCAGTATCCTACTTCCACTTTTCTCACCATGTCGTAAAACTTGTAAGGATCATTCATTGCAAAATGCTGAAAACACAAATTTGGGACTGACAGACATTAAAAAATTTGCATCACAATTGCCTTTAAATTGTTCGAGACACTGCGTAGAATTTGATGTTATAAATTGGTGGCAGGATACTGCATTCTTTCAGTGATTATAGTGTTCCAGCATGTATTAACTGCTGCAGGACCCTGTTAGTTACTCATCAAACCAGAGCTCGAGTTTCAAAATGGCATCTTCAATGATAACTGTGCCAGACTATGCATCACATCCTGGTACATTGTAACCAGATTTTAAGAAGGCACTTTGTAGTGTCAACATTGTTTGGACCAGTAGGTTTGTGAGATTGGGGAAGCAGCTATAAAGAACCCCACAATATAGAACAATTGCTGTCTTCGTAAAACGAGTGACGGAATAGCAAGCCGTCATGACTACTTGCTATAAGAAGCTGCCGTCTTGAGTTTTTGTCAAACAATCCACAAGGGAAACTGACTAGGTAAATGACTAGGTTTATGACTTCTGACTAGCGCCCACCCGAACTAAGATACTGACAATTTGGGAGACCGCCAACATAGGGCAAGATAGCTCAGTTGGTAGAGCGCCGGTACGGTAACCCGGAGGTCGCAGGTTCGAATCCCGCTCCTGCCAGTTTCTTTGTTCACTTTAAAAATGTCTTGAGTTTTTCTTAGAAAAAGAAAAGAAAGGACAGTGCCTTGTGTAACAGAATCTTATGGTCCTTAATTTTAGCCGAGTTGGAAGATTCAGAAGAGGAGGAGGGTTCAGAGTGATCGCAGAAACTCCGCCCACAAGCAACCTCCACATCGTTTCAATTGGCATTTGAGTAGCCCCTCCCCACCACTGGCCAGCAAACAAGTTCAGACTGGATCACCAAAAGGCTCCGCCCCCAGGGACAGTTCTTGCCTTGGATTCACCAGTCACTTTCCTGCGGACCAGGATAGGTCAATCGGACTAAACGATTGAAGCTCCGCCCAGAAAGTTCAAATCGTGATATAAATTCAACACCAATTTTAACAGCCAAGGACGAGGTGTTGTCACAGGAGCTCTGCCTACTTATCCAAATTCTCATATAAATGCTGCTGATGTGTTGCATGCTCTAGGCAGGCCTTTTTGCAGATTTGTTGTGGCTTTACGAGTAAAAAAAAAACTGTCAGACCTGACCCCACTCTTGCAAAAATACTTGGATTCTCTGCTATAATTATTGGCCATGTGCCTTTAAGGCTTTTCTCTTCAAGTCGTGTTTTTCCAGTCAGGCAAACACAGCATGCACTGCTCCAGACAGGGTTAAAATCTAGCAGTACCCAGCGCATGCACATTTCATTAATGGAAGCGTTCCCCAGCAGCGAGCGCGGCAGCGAGCTGGTCCAGATTCGATCCACACCCTCAGGGGCATATCTGCATGGGCCACAGCAGCACCAGGAATTCAATTTAGTTACAGTTATGCACCGCGGGGTTCCAGACCAGACTTGCTAGCAGCCCATCCCAACAGGAGCTGAGTTTGTGTAGGATTCTTTTTTTCCTCCTAAAACCTATCAGAATTATGCAGGGATTGACTCCGTCTCTTCAAATTCATGTCGTGTCTTTCGCTGTTGGATTTTATTTCAATTTAAGCAGTTGTCTTTAAAATTGATTTAGCTTTTGTGGGTTTGGAGTAGCAAAGGATTCAATGAGAATGGGGCAGGGGAAGCATCGGCAAGTGAGATAGATCACAGACCTTTTCTGTGGTGAGAGGACAGAATTAAGAAACTAATTCTAGTCCTCAGCTTTATGTACCATAATGAATTGTAGTATTTTTAAAATTTCAGTGAGGTATATATATTTATGTGCTTTAAAAGCCAATGCATAGGGGCCATCTTAAAGGTAGTATACACCATTTGCTTTTCAAAAATAAATGGATTTTGGAGGGGGTGGGGGGGGAGTATTTTATAGCGTGCTAGCAGATACTGACCCATTTGAAGTTTTGTGTGCATAGATGCTGGGAAAACAGAAAAAAAATTGTTTTAGTAGTCTGGTTCCCTGACCATACCTTATACAAAACGGAGCAATTTATAGACGTCGGGGGAACCAGACTATTTCCAACGATTGTCGGCTGACAATCATTGGAAAAGGATATAAATTTCTATTTTTCTTGAAAATGACATCACACCAGGAGCCATGATTTCACAGGATGCTTGGGAAGGCTATTTACTTAGTCTCGTATGGTATTCCGTAATAATTCAGAAGTTTTGTTTTGTTGATGTTTGCAAATAATGTATACTACGTTTAAAAGAAATGTTTACAAAACTAAATTTCATGTACAAAACCAACTCATTTCTAAAAGTTTTTTTTTTTTTTTTAAACAAATAAATTAAACGAATAATTTAGTTAAGATCATTAAGATACTGTGAAATCCTACCCTTCGGAAGTAGCAGGGCTGCATTCTGGTCAGCCATTATTATGTACACGTCCAATCAGATTGCATGGTAGGGCAACAACTGAAAAATAATGGCCAATGACGAAGCTTTTTGTGCATTTTTGAAAAAAATCAATGAATAAACTAGACATCTGGTACAGTGTTTGTGGACAAACACAGGGCTGTTTTGTTTTTTTGTGTAAAATTTTGTGATGAAAATGAAATTTCAAAAATTTCAAAAATCATAAAAAAAATTGCCGATTACGTCATCATGACATCATTTCAGATTTTGCATGCTAGTGACAGTATCTACCTACCCACCAATTTTCATGACGATCGGACCTATCCTTATATGTGTTTTTAAAAAGCACATTTTTGATGACGTCATCAAGACGTCACACATTTTTTTCCTTTTTAGGGCATATCTTTGAGACCTACCAAAGCTATAACAAAAAGAACTTTGAAAATATCTTGTTTTGTTTGCCAGATATATTTAAAAGAATTTTACGATTTCAAAATTTCAAAAATTCATAAAAAATCACGTGATGACGTCATCATGACGTCACTTTGGATTTTGCATCCTAGTGCCAGTATCTACCTACCCACCAATTTTTATGACGATCGGACCTATCCTTATATGTGTTTTTAAAAAGCACATTTTTGATGACGTCATCATGACGTCACACATTTTTTTCCTTTTTAGGGCATATCTTTGAGACCTACCAAAGCTATAACAAAAAGAATTTTGAAAATATCTTGTTTTGTTTGCCAGATATATTTAAAAGAATATTACGATTTTCAAAATTTCAAAAATTCATAACAAATCACGTGATGACGTCATCATGACGTCATTTTGGATTTTGCATCCTAGTGCCAGTATCTACCTACCCACCAATTTTCATGACGATCGGACCTATCCTTATATGTGTTATAAAAAAGCACATTTTTGATGATGTCATCATGACGTCACACATTTTCTCCGTTTTAGGGCATATCTTTGAGACATACCAAAGCTATAACAAAAAGAATTTTGAAAATATCTTGTTTTGTTCGCTAGATATATTGAAAAGAATGTTACGATTTTCAAATTTCGAAAATTCATAAAAAATCACGTGATGACGTCATCATGACCAAAAAGTTCGGGACACATTCTGAGCAGTTTGTCTAAGTGTCTGCCAAGTTTAAAGACAATCGGGTGCACCAAAGTAGCCAAAGTGCCAGTAAGAAAGAAGACGTGTACAAATGCTATGGGCAAAAAAGTCTGAAAAGGAAAAAAAAAAAAAAGAAAAAAAAAAAAAAAAAAAACTAGACATCTGGTGCAGTGTTTGTGGACAAACACAGGGCTGTTTTGTTTTTTTGTGTAAAATTATGTGATTTAAATGAAATTTCAAAAATGAAAAAAATCAGAGAAAATTAGCCGATGACGTCATCATGACGTCACCATGACGTCACATACATTTTCATCTAACACATGCTGGCATAACTAAATACCACGTTTTAACTTAATGTGACTTGTACTTTTGTAGATATATGGTTTCCAAAAATGCCCCTTTAAGATGACGTCACGTGACATGTGATGACGTCATCATGACCTAAAAGTTCGGCGCACATTCTGAGCAGTTGGTGTAAGTATCTGCCTACGACTTGTCTAACGACTTGAAAAAAAGACTAGAGATCTACTCTTTATAGACAGCATGCCACATGAAAGCCATGGTTTCTGTCCTTCCCAGAATTCCTTTGTGTTATATTGAATTTGGTCACAATTTGTTAGATGCCTGTTATTTCTTAATACTTGAGTGAGCCACGATCACGAAATTGTTGAATTAGGTGGAGAAAAATTCAATGTATACATTTTTAATCGGACCGACCCTTACATGCGTTAAAAAAAAAAATTGATGACGTCATTATGACGTCCACAATTTTTGCCTTTTAGGGCATATCTTTGAGACATACCAAAAGCTGTATCAAAAAGAATTTTGAAAATCTCTTGTTTTGTTTGCGAGATATATTGAAAAGAATGTTACGATTTCAAAATTTCAAAAATTCATAACAAATCACGTGATGACGTCATCATGACGTCACTTTGGATTTTGCATCCTAATACCAGTATCTACCTACCCACCAATTTTCATGACGATCGGACCTATCCTTATATGTGTTTTAAAAAAGCACATTTTCGATGATGTCATCATGACGTCACACATTTTTTTCCTTTTTAGGGCATATGTTTGAGACCTACCAAAGCTATAACAAAAAGAATTTTGAAAATATCTTGTTTTGTTTGCCAGATATATTGAAAAGAATGTTACGATTTTCAAAATTTCAAAAATTCATAACAAATCACGTGATGACGTCATCATGACGTCACTTTGGATTTTGCATCCTAGTGCCAGTATCTACCTACCCACCAATTTTCATGACGAACGGACCTATTGTTATATGTGTTTTAAAAAAGCACATTTTTGATGATGTCATCATGACGTCACACACTTTTTCCTTTTTAGGGCATATCTTTGAGACCTACCAAAGCTATAACAAAAAGAATTTTGAAAATATCTTGTTTTGTTCGCTAGATATATTGAAAAGAATGTTACGATTTTCAAATTTCGAAAATTCATAAAAAATCACGTGATGACGTCATCATGACCAAAAAGTTCGGGACACATTCTGAGCAGTTTGTCTAAGTGTCTGCCAAGTTTAAAGACAATCGGGTGCACCAAAGTAGCCAAAGTGCCAGTAAGAAAGAAAACGTGTACAAATGCTATGGGCCAAAAAGTCTGAAAAGGAAAAAAAAAAAAAAGAAAAAAAAAAAAAAACTAGAGGCATGAGGTTGGTGTTTGTGGACAAACACAGGGCTGTTTCGTTTTTTTTTTTTAGTTTGGATGTGAAATGTGAATACAACAATTAAAGTTTGTCAAACAATCGCACTACTGCCACTTTTCTTTGTTAATTTTGAAATTAATTAAAGTTGTTTGTAATAGTGACATGTGATGACGTCATCATAAAGTCACATAAATTTTCATCTATAAACTTGCTGACCTACCTAGATATAACTTTTCAACTTTATCGGACTTGTACTTTTGTATATATATGGCTTCAAAAACTGGCTCTTTAAGATGACGTCACGTGACATGTGATGAAGTCATAATGTCATGTCAATTTTCATCTATAACCTGCAGACCTGCCTGGATATTACATTTCAACTTAATCGAACTTGTACTTTTGTTTATATGTGGCTTCAAAAACTGCCCCTTTAAGATGACGTCACGTAACATGTGATGACAACATGATAATGTCATGTCAATTTTCAACTATAGACCTATTGGGCTACCTAGATATTACTTTATAACTTAATTGGACTTGTACTTCTGTAGATATGGACCTTCAAAAACTGCCCCTTTAAGATGACGTCACGTGACATGTTCTGACTTATAATCATAACGTCATGTAAATTTTCATCTATAACACCCGGTGGCATACCTAGATATCACGTTCCAACTTAATCGGACTCGTACTTTTGTAGATATATGGCTTCGAAAAATGCCCCTTTAAGATGACGTCACGTGACATGTGATGACGTCATCATGACATAAAATTCGGCACACATTGTGAGCAGTTGGGGTAAGTGTCTGTCAAGTTTAAAAGTAGCCAAAGTGGCCGGTAAGAAAGAAAACGTTTACAAATGCTATGGGCAATAGTCTAGCGACTTGAAAAAAGACTACAAATCAACCCTTTTTATAAACAGCATGCACATTTGAGCCATGGTTATCTGCCCTTCCCAGAATTCCTTTGTGTTATATTGAATTTGGTCTAAATTTTGAAATGGCTGTTATTTCTTACTTGAGTGAGCCACGATCATGACATTTTGGAATTAGGGAGAGGAAAATTCAATATATACATTTTTGTAATCGGATTGACCCTTACATGCGTTAAAAAAAAAAAACATTTTTGATGACGTCATCATGACGTCACACAATTTTCGCCTTTTAGGGCATATCTTTGAGACATACCAAAGCTATCACAAAAAGAATTTTGAAAATATCTTGTTTTGTTCGCTAGATATATTGAAACAAATGTTACGATTTTCAAAATTCAAAAATTCATAAAAAATCACGTGATGACGTCATCATGACGTAAAAGTTCGGCACACATTCTGAGCAGTTGCTTTAAGTGTTTGCTAAGTTTAAAGACAATCGGCTGCATAAAAGTAGCCAAAGTGCCGGTAAAAAGGAAAACGTGTACAAATGCTATGGGCAATAGTCTGAAAGAGAAAAAGAAAAAAAAAAGAAAAAAAAAAAAATCTTAACGAAAACAAAGGCTGTTTCGGAAAACTTCCGAAACAGCCAAAAAAAAAAAAGAAAAAAAAAAAAATCTTAACGAAAACAAGGGCTGTTTTGGAAAAGTTTCCAAAACAGCCAAAAAAAAAAAAAAAAAAAATCTTAACGAAAACAAGGGCTGTTTTGGAAAAGTTTCCAAAACAGCCAATTACTTGTTTCTCTAAGTCTTCCTCATAAAAATACAAAGATTTTGGTGATTTTTTAGTGGTAAATTCCCCTGTCCTTTTGAAGAAAGCTTTAAATAAGTATTCATAAATGCCCCAGCGAGTTTCACTATGTAACGGTTGTTTAAACACGGCTGGAAGTTGTTTAAACACGGCGCGTCATAACCAGCTGTTCTCAGCCGATACGCAACAGAGAGAGCGTAGTAGGTGGGCGCACAAGATGTACTGAACTTCATAATGTAAGACAACGCTAATGCACGCGTATAAAACGCTGCATCTCGTGTGTGTGTACGCGCACACGACAGACAGGCACGGAGCGCCTTCACGCACTCACAAGGCCGTTACGTACGCATGTGTTTTGTACTGAGCACATGGGAGGAAAAGTGGGCTGAAAAAGCTTCGCATTTTGTCCTTTTTACGGGAGGTTTTTGCATTTTTCGTAAGAAGGCATTTATGAATGGGGATAAAAATGTGATGACCCGGTCTTTACCAGTCAATAATAACCTTGAAGGGTCGTGACCGCTGTTAATGGACCTCGCCTTGGGCTCGGTCCATTAACAGCGGTCACGCCCCTCCTCGGTTATTATTGACGTGGTAAAGACCGGGTCATCACACTTTTATCCCCTTATTGTTAAAGCCCTTATTGCAAACTTGAGATAATGTGTAAATTTTCACTTTCTGTCAAAAGTTTATAAATGAACCACAACCTTTACTATAAATAAAGGAAGCATACCCAGTTTCCGGCAGTTATTTTCATATTGTGTGACTTGGTTATTGCCAATGGAAAATAAAAGTGTATTTGAATTGCATTTGTTAGCAACAGTGGAATGGGGGGGGGGGGGGGGTGAGCAGCTGCCCACTGTCATTCTGTAGTGTGTGGATATGCATGCAGTTGGGGCTAATAGGCCATCCTAGGGCATCCTACAGTTATGCCCCAAATTATTCATACCCATACCAAATTTGGGGTATTGTGAATCATAAATTATTTATTATTTCTACTTTTATGCTAATGATGTGAAACCAAAATACAAATGTATATGTAGATTTGTACATGCCAACTAAAAGTCTTGAAGTAAAGCCTAAGTTCCGCCAATCCAGCTTTTTTTATGAGAGAAAAGCAAACTCCAGAATTTTCATAGGGTATGAATAATTTGGGGCATAACTGGAGTTGCTGCCCCACCCCCACTTTTCAATGTCAGGCCACAGACAAATCTGGACAAAATAAATTTGGTAACAAATTGGTCCTGAAAATCTTGGATTAAAAAAAATACTTTTTCCCCTTGAAAATAGCGCTCCCCCCCCCCACACACACACCCCCAAACGCACATAGTCGTACTTCCCCAATCCGTCCGAGGACAATGCTTTGTGTTTCCTATTGTTCCTTTAATATAACCAACCCCCATAGACTAAGCACGTATCCTTACGTTCGAGGACCGATTTCAACAAAAGACTCTACGTTCGAGGACTGAAAGGTTTCTTTGTGTTTCCTTTCTTCTCTTGTCCTCTGAGATATATACAGTGCATGTACACATAATCGGGGACCTCCTATTGTCCTCCTATTATTTATACTGTAACTTTTTGGCAAGGGCCCTCATTGGTTTTGTATACAATTTTCAAATGGGGACCTTTCTCAATCGGGGACCTCCTATTGTCCTATTATTTATACTGTAACTTTTTGGCAAGGGCCCTCATTGGTTTTGTATACAATTTTCAAACGGGGACCTTTCTCAATCGGGGACCTCCTATTGTCCTCTATTGTCAAAGGTCCCCTATTGAATGCAAAAACAAACTTACACACCCACTGATTACACCACTCGTTAGCAATACACTATTAAGAGAGATGTCTGTGTGCCCCTTTTGTTATCCATTAACTTGTTCATGCTGGATTCATTTAATCCAAACATAAGTAAACATCTAAGTAAATATTTTACTGGGGATTATTTCTAAGTTTGCACTGGTAGCAAAACAGACGTTGAAGGTAAATGTGTTCAGCATTGTCTACACGAAGTTTGCCACACAGGGTGGAAAGATGAAGGTAGTAATGACCATAGAATGCTGATCAAATCTCTCGATCGGTTTGGAATTGATCAGCCAAAATTTGATGCAAAATGCATCAATTCAAGACAAATACGACACAGATATTTCACCATTAAGGGGCAGCGCTAAAGAGGAAAAGGGTGATTGCGTGGAGATTGGCATGTGTCCATTTTGAGCGCCATTGCAGAACTTAAAATCTGGCTGCTATCTTGAGAGAGGGAAGAAGTGGCAAGTCCAAGCCCGTAAAATGTATAATGGACAGTTCCACACCCCCTACTTCCCCCTTGATGGGAAGTCGTGGTAACACATATTGGCAGGGTAAGCTATTTGTGGGAGGACATTAGAGGGATGCAGTAGTGTATACTGGTTTGGTTTTGGTTTGAGTCGGGGAATGCAATATTTTCTGAAATGATGATCCTCAAGTTGTGTTTTTTGAACTCGGTGAGGCTAATTTTGTGGAACTGCTTAACCCAAAAATTTGCTTAGCATGAAAAATCTTCACTGGTATATAACGTGATTACCAACCGAACTTGCATGTGACAGACTGTGACTGATATTCAGCTGTTGTTTGCTTAGCATGAAAATTACATGGAGTTTGGGCTGGTAAACTAAGCAAGACTTTTTTTGTACTAAGCAAATATTTGTGCTTAGAAACTCCATGAAATTGTTCTGCATGTTGGAGAGGCCCAATTTGGTTGGGCGGGGCCACAGCAATGTGGTGGGGGGGGGGGGGGGGGCACAGCAATTGGTGGGGGAGGGGCCACAACAATTGGTGGGGGAGGGGGGAACAGCAATTTGGTAGAAGCTTCCTTATCTCAACCTCTCCCCTCTCAAGATAAAAAAAAACTGTCAAAAGTCATTTTTGTTGCCCTCTACCCTCCATCCTGTCCACATTTCTTGCTCACATATAATCACCCGAAAGAGAAACTCCTCATCACATGGTTGTAGCATCAGTTTCGACACCGCTTATGGCACAGGGCCGGCTGTGGGAAATTTCATAACCTGCGTATTCCCGGCTATGAAGTGAAACAGGAAGGATCATTCACCTCGGAGATAATGGCATCCAAGAAAGAAAAAAAATGCGTCAGCTGGTTCATAATAAGAAATTCCAGCACAGGATCTGTCTGACGGCATTTGGCATTTGAAGTTGCATGATCCCGAGAGGTTGGAACAGTAAGAAGACGTTCAGTATTTCTGAAATGTTGGACTGGAATTAGAACTGAAACAATTGAAACCATGGAGTGGAGGGACAGTGGCATAGGCAGAAGGGGCAAGGGTGGGAAACTCATTTTTAAAAATAAGTGACGGGGGTGAGATTTGTCAGGATTTTTCCTGATTTCAGGATTTTTTTGTCTGGATTTCAGAATTTTTAAAGAATCTCTTTTGCAATCTGGAATTCCTGAGGTGTTGTCCTAAAGGTGTTTTTACCTGTAAACGTGGATATAAACCAATTAAAACGGTTATATTTTAAGGGGGTGCCTTTGGGCAAATACAAACTATTATGTTGATCTGGGGTCCTCATGGATTTTTCGTGGCTTTTTCATTTTTGGCCAATCTCACCCCTGAAGTAAACAAAGAAATTGACAGTGTGGGGATACTTATATCTTCCAAAAAGAAGGGAAATTGACTAGGCAATTTAATCAATTCTTAGAACTGCAGCTTGCCAGAACTCTCAATCTTTCTGGGGCCAATTTCATAAAGCTGTTAAGCACAAAAATTTGCTTAGCATGCAAATGCTTCCTTGATAAAAACTGGATTACCAACCAGATTTCCATGTGTGGAATATTGCTTTTGACTGGCATTCAGCTGTTGTTTGCTTAGCATGAAAATTACATGGACTTTTGGCTGGTAACCTGTTTTTACTAAGCAAGACATTTTCATGCTAAGCAAATTTGTGTGCTTAACAGCTCTTTGAAATTGGCCCCTGGACAATTTGCTAATTCTGGGTAGGTTATATACCATGGAGGAAAAAAACACATGGTTATACTGTAGAGGGAACCCTACAGGGGCCAATTTCACAGCGATGCTAAGCACATAAATTTGCTTAGCATTTATTTATATATTTATTTATTGTTATCTTTACCGAGGGTAGTCCATTTCAGTTTAGATAAACTGCTTTCCAAAGGAGCCCTCACATGAAAAGTCTTCCTTGGTAAATACAGGATTACCAACTAAATTTTGATGTGAAGTGTATCGCTTGTGGCTGGCATTCAGCTGATGTTTGCTTGCATGAAAAAGTCATGGCCTTTTTGGCTGGTAACCTGTTTTAACTAGGCAAGACTTTTTGGTGCTAAGTAAATGTTTGTGCTTAGCAGCTCCGTGAAATTGGCCCCATGTCATAATTCGGTACACTGCCCTCATGTGGCTATGTGTGAGGATTATTAACAAAAGCAAATTTGCAAATGTGGTATTGAGGATAACAAATGTTAATTTATGATAGTCCATAATAAAAGGCAGGTTCAAATTTTCTTGAAAAGGTGCTTGTAATGTTGAAATTCTGCACAGTGAACAAGTAAATCAAGTATGAAAGTTATGATGTTGGTATTGTGGCAAATTTAGTTTGAATGGAGGCCGGGGGACAGAATTGTGAAATTTAAAACAAAAATGGGGATTCTGTGTACATTTTACTGAAAAATTGTGCCTTCAGTAAGATTTGACATGTAAGTTTAAACACAGTTTTTAATAAACATCTCAACAAAAGTAAGTTCCCCCTAATCAATCTTTATATTTCCTAAGATGTACACATGATTTTGATTAACCTTGGTGGAGATCATCAGTGGGACCCATGGAACAAATACTGAAACTGACTAGCCCGTACCTAATGAGCAAAGTGAAGGAGATATTGACACTTCAAAATTTACGAAATGTTTTCCACAGTACAAATTTTATTCAGGACACAAACTCACAGAAATATGCAAGATTGGACTGCAAGACGATCATCTGCTGGGGTTGTGACTTTGGGTCGGCCGGTTATTGGCAAATCTTGGACTGCTCCAGTTAATTCAGACTCATCCTGCCTTTTTCTTATAGCATTTGGACTTACTCTCATTCTACAGGCAACTTGTTTTACTGTCGTATGAGCCTGCAGGAGGCCTATTGCAATTGCCCTCTCTTGGATCGACAGGCGAGGCATTCTTTTGCTAAACACAGAGCTGGAACTGTCCTTTGGCACTGATAAAGTCAAACTGACTGTTGATTTATGCCTGCACTGGACACATACCATTCTACAATTTTTAAAGTGTCAATATCTCCTTTACACTCTGCTCATTCATGCATAACAGTAGGTATGGGCTAGTCAGTTTCAGTATTTGTTCCATGGGTCCCACTGATGATCTCCACCAAGGTTAATAAAAATCCTGTGTACATCTTGGGAAATATAAGGAGTCATTTTGGGGGAACTTTCTTTTGTTGAGGTGTTTAGCAAGATCCAGCTACTAGACACAAAAGGGGAGTATGTCCTATGACGTTGATTTGTTTGCTGCCCGCAGCGACGACTTTTAGACAAATGACACCAGCGGGCTGTGCTGCGCTAGAGGCTACTTGATAAAAATAGCTCTCAAAAGTCACTTTTTTTTTATTTCATGGCAGAAATAATTGGCTGTTAAAACTAGAAAATGACGCAGACCTCTCTCAGCAATCAACATCATCTTTAACTGAAAAATAATTGTTTACAATCTGCACATTTTTAACTTAATTAACCCTTTGAAGACGGATGACGTCTATACACGTAAAAAAAATTACCACCAGGCCGGATGATGTCTATACATGCAATTTCTGCAGTTTCAATCCATTGTTGGATTGTGTATGTTACGTTTGGACGACAAGCCTCTTGTGTCCGTTTTGCTTGGCTGCACAGGCCGCCTGGCGCCTCATTATATATAACTGTAGGGGTTAAGGTTACTGAATAGAAAAATCTGCTTCTTTCAACAAATGTGAAATCACTAGTGTCCATCCCCCTCCCATAACTGGCCTCCCAAGGCCAAATAAAAAGTAGTTGTGTTGCCCTCCGCGACCAACGACCCTAAAAGTCACAAAAGTCGGGTTGCGTTTTTAATTTGTTTTATTATTTTAAAAGGAAAGTTTGATTAAAATCATTGTCTTTAAATACAGCTACGATGGCACAATCATGCATTTTGCCATCTCACTTTTAAATAAGCTTACTTTTTGCCTCCTGACTTCCGAGTTACACGACATGTAGTATTGTTTTTATGTTTTCATGGAAGGTAAAAACAATAATAAAAAATCGACAGACCGACCAATTTTTTTCCCATTTAAGGGTAACACAAGTTTTTTGTTTGCCTAATAAGAGCGTTTCACATTCCGCGGCCATCTTGAATGCAGCGCCACAAACCAGAAGCCATGCGCTAGAACGGCTAACTTGTTCCCCTCTGAAGTTAGTGCGGCAAACAGAGGGCGCTCTACTGCGCATGTGCAACTGGGACATGAAACAGACTTGTAACCTTCCCCCCAATCCCCCTCCTCTCAATTTGTTTTCAGGACTCACCATACCTGTATAATTGTCATAATAACAGTATTGTGTAACTTCATCTCTTCTATCCAATTTGATTGGTTTTACATTGATGATTTAATTCCACTGTTTTGCTTGATTTAAGGGCAGGCTGTACTTAACACAGACATTTGTATTCATGAGCAGCTCCCAGTTAACCAGTGATATAATTTGAAAGAGTTCCTCGTGTGATTTAAATGGTGAATACCAGTCCCTTTGTAACAATTCTTGGTACATTATTTGCAAAATGGTGTTTGTATGTTAATTATAATTTGCATATTCATGGCCAAGGCAAACATTTTGGATAGATTTTTCCTGGAGAAGATTCAGTATATTTAACTGATTTCCTGAATTACAAGTAATAGCTAGTTGAGAATCCGATTCTGACCAACGTCAGAATATTTTGGAGGAATTATTTTTGTTTTTGATATTATGCTCTTTCGACAAGGAATTTCTTTTAGTACCAATGAAAGATAAGTATAGAGTACCGAAGTCTGACGTCAGTTGGTACGACAACTGGCTCCAAACAAATGGAGATTTCGACTGTTCCTTTGTTGACAGCCAGTCATGCAAACACATTGACACAAAATAACAAAAGTATTCTGGTTCCAAACATTGCATTGAAGTCATGGGAAAGACTTTAAAAGAATCGAACCATTACTTAAAAAAAACAAAAACATTTACATCATGGTCGTAGACTCGTATACTGTTGTACGACAAAGTTGTGTGAAAACGAATTAAACTGGGTGTTTATTGCGTTAGTTTTCTGTCCATGTGTACAAACTTTGAAGTTCAGGGATTTTCATAATTATAGGCATGTTTGTTAACTTGTTTTACCCCAAACTGTTCCAAAGTGACAGAACATCAATAGATGGGTGATGTGATATATTCTGCTTAGTTTTTGACAAGCATTAATTGGCATATTGTATTTGTAACTGAGAACTGGTTCAACTTCAAAAGGATAAAACGTAAATATCGCAGTGTTATGGTGAATGTTGTGTTAAGTTTACAGCAAACACAATTTGACCGAACATACCTTTAGAGGGGGTACCTATTTTATTTTTGTTCTCCAATTTGTTTGTTTTTAATTGCTTGAAAATGTTTGAAACATTCTAAATATCAGATAGAAAAAAAAAATGCAAACAAAGCTCAGCTCCTGTGGAACCAACTGTTCCCGGGTTTTGGGTGAATATTTTCTGCGTGGTTGAACACTTGTATTGACAACATATTCAGCCTTCTCCTTTTGTTTTCTTCCAAATCATAATCTCATACTCTACCAAATCAAACAAAATCCAATGACGGCAAAGTGTAAAGTCAAATCCAACATAATCCATCAGCCAGAATTAAAAGTCTTACAGCCACTGCTTAGATCTGCATGTTGGCTGGATTCAGCCTGGTGTAGGAGTACTTAATCCTGTCGTTTCACAGCCACTCAAGTCATCTCTTATTTCATTTCTTATTTTGAAATATCCTCTTTCTGTACCTGTGGTCATTGACATCTCTCTTGATACCCAATACGGCTCCCACACAGCTAATTGATTCAAAGTCTCTTTACAACCACAATCAAATTTGCACTTAAACCCAGCGGATTAAAATTCATCACAGGTACATTCCTGGCTTAGTTTATACACTAAAAACCAAATTACCCACCAAGTGTCTTTCTTATGGTCAGTGGCGTCAATTATTTTGAGCATTTTTTTAATGTGTTACAGCAGCATCCAGCCATCCACTGCATTTTTCCTGGTTGTGATACTTCTCGCTCGACAGTCAGCTGGAGAAGGCCATTAACCCTAACTCCCTACATCATTTTCCCCACATGTAACCTGAATCCTCCAAAATCCTCTTATGGGGACCATAGCATGAATCCTCCAAAATCCTCCAGGGGTTTTTTGCATACCCCTAGTAACCTCAATCCTCCAAAATCCTCATGTATCACATTGAGGGAGGGGGATGGATCCTCAACCCCCCTAAATCCACAAGTATTTTCCCCCACATCAACCCCCCCCCCCCCCCCCCCCCAAAAAAAAGAAATAAAAAAAAATACCCAACAACAACAACAAATTGAAAGCCAGTGGTGCGAACACATCCACTGGCTAGAGAGACTCTAGTGTGCATGCTAAATTTGCAGCAATTAAAGGATTACATAAATGGTCATTCCACCAGGTTGGGACACAGTGATTACATTTGATTCAGTTATTTCATATAACATCAGTCTTTGGGTGAGCAATATTTTAGAAAGTTTTAAATCATGTAAATAATATTTCACCAAAAATATGATAAACAAATGTGTCAGTTTGACGTAACCAGTTTGCCCGTAATGGACACTTCCATATTTCCAGTTTTGTGTTTTTTCAACACTTTAAATATAAATATGGGAAATTCACCATGTGTACTAATTAAAAGATGTACTATGCAACACAGGAACACTTTTTTTATGGTAGTCAGTGTCCAAATATAGCAGAGACAGCAAGAACAGACGCGAGTGTGGACGTAACATGGACACTGTGTCCACTGGCAACCATAACAAAAAGTGTTTTCTTGTAGCATTGAATGTCTTATAGTTAGTACATATACATGTAGTAAGTTGCATAATTATTTATTTAATGACGAAAAATTAAGGCAGTCTGGACATAACATTTAGAACTGACATGGTGTGACATGAAAATGCACATTTCCTTTTTGTAACATTTTCAACATTTATATAAATAATTATGCAAACTTATACTAATTACAAAACACAAACTGCAACACAAAAAACATTTGTTATGATATTCAATATCCAAATGCAGTACAACAGCAGAAATATATGTATGGTCATGGTCTATCATGGTGTCCATATTACGTCTGCACCGATTCTTCAAATTCTTGCTATTTCTGCTATATTTGGACACTGACAACCGTAAAAAGGTGTTTCATTGTTGCATATTGTGTCTTTTAATTATTGTACGTAATGAATTTCCCATATTTATTTATTAAAGTGTTGAAAGAACACACAAATTTAAATGTTGGACACGGTGTCCATGTTACGTCTATTTTACATCAAAATAACACACTTTTTATCATATTTTTGTTAAAATATAACTTATATGATTGAAAACTTTCTCAAATAATCTCACACCCAAAGACGGATGTCACATGAAATAACTGAATTAAATGTAATGATGGTTTTAATGATATGGTCATATAACACACTGTGTCCCAACCTGGTGGAATGACCCAAATGCACGCAATAGCCATGCACATCACAGCTTTGACCAGGCTCCTTTTTTACTCAAAGTATCCTGCCTTATCGGCTTTTTTTTTCAATTCAGTGGGGCTCAGGTGCTGTGATGAGCGGAGAAGTGAACAGACAATTCTCCAGAGATGAGGGGTATCACGGCGAGGTGTCGCGCAAACCGCACCCGCATGCATTTATGCAGGTTTTGCAGTTAGGTCTGGGGCCCGATCACACTATATCTTGTTTATTCTTCAGCTGAGGATTTAGTCACCTCACTCTAGCACTCCGTAAATGATCTGGTCTTTGTTTAGGCCTGCCTGAGAAGACTAGAAACAAGACTCCCGAGTGTCATTTTCATTTGGGAGGGGATGAGGTGCAGAAGAGAGGGGTGGGCGATGAGAGGTGATACTTCCTGCATTCTCTCTTCTTATGATGATGTTAAAAACTGAGCTTAAAATCTGAAGCGATATAAGGTGGGTCAGATAGAGGTTGAAAAATTAGGTGAGACAGCAAAGCTGGTAGTTTCCCATCTCAACAGATCAAATTCAATTGTACAGAAAATAACCATCCCTGTCTAAACACGTGGCACAACCTGTTCTTTCAAGATTTATGTCAGCAAAATCCGTAGAATATGAGGCAGAATTCAACATGTATGTGACACAGTCAGTACAAGAACACCCAAGTTCTAACCAAACTCCTTGCTCTATAATCCAACACAGAAAAATCACACACATATTTTCCTATACTACTGAGGACAATGCTTTGTGTTTCCCATTGTTCCTTTACTTTAAAATAAAATCACATAGACTAAGTACTTATTTTTACGTCCGAGGACCGATTTTAACAAAAGACCGTCTCACGACAACAAGAAAGATTCCTTTGTATTGTCTTTCTCCTCTTGTCCTCGAACGTAATACAGTACATGTACAAACCTTCTTCTCCTATATTGCACGAAAATTTCCTGAATAAATTCTCAAAATTAAAGGTTGTGCCAAGTGTTTATACAACTCTGAACACAAATGGATGGTTATTTTCCATTTTGCTGTTCCAGACCGATTTTGGTGGGGCTATTAAAGTTAAATCTTTCTGAAAAATGGGAGTTTCTGGTTATTAGAAACTTCCCAACCATGTTTCTGAGATCATCTACATTTTCACTAAAGAGTTCAACCTATACGAAGTGCCTTCAACTCCAACAAATTTATTAATTTAATAGTCTCTTCTATCTAAATGAACAGTGTATGTTACTTGTTCGTTGCATGACACTTCAGGGGTCAAGACTTGATATTCAATCAACATTCAGTTTATTTTTTTGTTGCGTTATCTCCCGCCAAAATTGTCCTTGAATGGCACAGACGGACCAGCTGCTGCAGGACAGGTGCCCTGCTCGCTTCAACAGCCAGGCATTCATCTTCAGCTAAACGGTAAACAATTATCATTTGCACACGCCAGTGCATTTCAGTTGCCCCGTTTGAACAGGCAAGGCTGTTCAATGACTGGACTAATATTTGTCGCTTTGTACAATCAAGATATGTAAGTTGAATTTGTGTATATAAATATCGAAGTGAACTGGTTTAGGAAGCGCCTGCTTTTTGTTTTTTTATATTCTCAGGTCATTTGAGGGAAAAAATAATAGAAAACCAAAAGTCTACAACAACAAACTGACCTTGTGTTGGTGTTAAGTTCCAAGGAGGTCATTTACACTGTGTGAAGAGCCAACAAACATGCACTGGAGTGGCTGCCACTACTACTGGTCATACCACTGTCCTTTCTGGATGGTCATACACAGTCTCAAAAGTTCAGGAGTTTTATACAACTGCCCTTGTGTACAAGATTGCATGTTACATTGGGAAGAGTATCCAAATTTTACAACCCTAATCCAGTGTTTCACCTCGACAGCTGTCTGTGAAGCCTGTAAATCAAAAACCATTTTGAACTGGCTGGTTTTTCTTAGACAAAATGCACAACCCTTGTCTTACATTACTCTAATACTGACTGGTTCCCACTGAACAAAGACACTGACAATTTGGGAGACCACCAACATAGGGCAAGATATAGCTCAGTTGGTGGAGTGCTGATGATACGGTATTCCAGGGGTCGCACGTTCAAATCTCGCTCTTACCAGTTTTCTTTGATCACTGTGAAAAAGACATTATTCTTTCACATTTTTCCCAGCCCCCAATAGTTGACAAAATGGTTGCTGTACATCCTCTCCACAGGCAAAAGCTTCTCTCCGTCTGTGCACAATTTGGCAGAAAGCACAGTCAGATTTGTAATCCTCAATGTTATCCTACTCCTGTATCCCCTACAAAAGAAGGATATTGCATCACAAAGGTCACTACAGTGTAAAACATAAACTACATAAGTCCAGCCTAAAAGTCGCATGAAAATGGATTTCAAATACTTATCCCACACAGTTTTAACCTTTAGGTTGCCATTCTGAAGGCATTTTATGCCCAAATTTAGAAATCTCTTGGATTTATTTGCTAATGTGAATTTATATATTCATGAGCATAGGATTGACACCGAAAACATACATACGTGGGAGGCTTCAGTAGCAAAGCTGATTTGTGCATAACAATTTGAGGATTTTTAAAATCTTTTCCTATGGTTAATTTTCTAAATGTTTTTGTGTCTGCTTCATTTGAGAACTTTAATAGTAGCCAGTCAGTCAGTAAACAAATTTAGAGTACAAACTGATACAATAAGTCAAATATTGATGGCTTATTGATTGGCATTATAGCAACAGCGTCCTCACATGTCAGGAAATAACTTGAACATTTTATGAATAGTGAAAAACAACACGTAGTCCCTATTCCAAGTACGAGAAGGGAATTTCTTTGTGTTTACAGTTCAGAAGCATTGATATTTACACAAAATCTCTTCATTTTGTGTGACCTTTATTAAAGTGTTAAATTAGCCAACACTCTGTTTCCCATTTAAAGCAACAACGAACTGCCATCTACCCTTTACTGACTGACGTAAGCAGCTGCAATGGCAGCTTCCATTTTCCTCGGCAATGTCCATTTCTTTGGAAATTAGATGGTTTGAATTCAAAGTCCTTAACCCTTTGCGTACGGAAGACGTCCTATGGCGCAAAAAAAACAGTGCCACCAGGCCGGATGATGCTATTTGCCGCTGTTTGTGCAGTTTCAATCCATTGTTGGATTGTGTATGTTACGCTTGACTGCACAAGCACATTGTGGACGTTTCGCTTGGCTGCCAGATCCGCCACGACACCCTGACGTCTCCCAAAAAAAAACATACTCAAGGGATTAAGGAAGAATTCAAAATTTAAGATGACAAACAAATTGAATTTGAAAATCTTCATTTCCTATTGACATTCAAGTTCACTGACACTGACACTGACACGGCCTACTTGCATGGATCTTCTTCAGCATAAATAAACCAGGTTCGACAACCACGGAATGAGAAGGAAGTAAATGAATGAAATGAGAAAACATGCCCGGCTAAAGGAAACACTCGGAGTCATAGCAACAAAACCATTCCTTGCATAGTTACATCCTTCCGGTCTGTTTTTCTTACATGGAAAGGCTGTTTGTCCAAATCCATCTATTTTTCCTGGAGGCTGTTTAATTTTCTTCAATGGAAGTCTAAAGCTTGTGTGGGCGACAAGTCTATTGAGATCCACTCAAATGAACAATTTCAGGCTGCACTCACAAAAGCCAGCACACCCTACAAAACTTGGGTTCCAGGGGCATTATCCAACCTTTGTGCAACCACACAATTCTCGCCATTGCCATTATTTTTTTATTTTTTTCAAAGGAGACTGGAAGGTGAATGAAAGTGGGTTTCTTTTGATGAAAGTTGAAGGTCAGAAGCATGGGAGTTAGCAGGGATGTTGTTGGTGAGTTTATTCGGTGTGAATGCCTGCTGATTAGTGTACATCTGCACATTGAACTGTGGAGGTGACCTGAAGTAAGTACTGCGTAGGTTGCTTGCTCCCATGCTGTCTGGTTCCGTGGATGGGCCCATTAGTCCACAGCAGAATCACTTCTTTGTCCCTCAAGTCTGCAACACTCACATTAGCCTTGATAGATGAACTTGAACTGTTTTTCCTGGAGTTTTTCTGGAAGGTGATATTGTTGTGCCCACGCAGTGGGTAGGGTGTCCCTCCCACCCACTCACCTTCAAGAAGTTTCTACCTTGTGAACTTGGTTTTCTTTCAATTTTCACCTTCAAGTCCACCTTGATTTTTAATGAATGAGAAAATGTCCTTGATTACCCATGGTGTACCTAGCAGATAGACTTCTAACTCAACAACAGTGTTGAAATTGAATTGAATATACTACATGTATGTACAGCGTGGTTAAAAAAAAACTACACACTTTTTTAGAGAAAAATTTCTCGGAATTGGGGAAATATGGCCAAATTGTTTAAAATTATTTAATAACTACACCATCTTAGTGGTATATGGTGAAAATTGCATTAAAAAGAAAACTCAAATAAAAAAAAATGGCATCGGTTTAAAGATAAATGGCAAAAAGACATTGTCCACACGAAGGAGTCATGCATGCTACAAAGATTGATACTCATAGGTCCACCCAGGATGGAAGTAATAAGTATTTATTAATTCGTCAAACAATCCACAAGGGAAACTGACTAGGTAAATTTGAATACATTTTCAAAGTGAACAAAGAAACTGGCAGGTGCGGGATTCGAACCTGCAACCTCCGGGGTACCGTACCGGCGCTCTAACAACTGAGCTATCTTGCCCTATGTTGGCGGTCTCCCAAATTGTCAGTATCTTTGTTCGGGTGGGCGCTAGTCAGAAGTCATAAACCCAGAATGCCATATAGCTAGGGATCACACCCAATTTTACGATACAACCTGGGAAGCGACATTGTGGGGATCACTCAATGAGGATATGACTTTTTAACTTATTATTCGTCAAACAAGTATTCATTAACCCGGGAAGAAACAAAAGCACAACATTACAAACACTTCAGCTGTTCTATTGTGTCAAATGCTATTCACTGTAAATACTTATTTGTTTCACTGACAGAGGGGACGACTGTGATTAATGTAGGCCTAATTACATTTATTGGAGTTCGAGTTTGTGCACTTGGTGCTAAAATGTATTTTGTTTACCAAATTCCACTGATTTGCGTGCGGACAAACTGGTTTTTGACCATTTTTTAAAATACCGACGACATTTCTTTGTTTGAGCTTTATGGTGCAAATTGTGTTAAAAATATACAACAAAGATTTTGTAGTTGACCCGAATATGTTAAAACAATTTGACGAATATGTTAAAACAATTTGACCATGATTCCCCAATTCCGAGATATTTTCCATAAAAACAGTGTGTAGGTTTCTTTTTAAACCACACTGTACAAAGATTATTTACTCATAATGTTCCACAAGTTGTAAAATCTTCAGGACTGTTTTACTGATTTGGTATCCCAGACTTGAAATCTACAACCTTCTTGTTGCATCAGTACAATTATCAAACATCAAAAAAAGACTCTGTGTGTGTGTGTGTGAGTTTGTATAGCTATTCCAAACGTGGACCTTTAACAAAGAGGACAATTGGGTCCACAGTTGAGTCAAAACCAATGTGTACAAAACCAATGAGGCTCCTTGCAAAAAAAGTTGAAGTACAAACAATAGGAGGTCCACGATTGAAGGTGTTCTTAAATTAGTCTCCTTGCGGGTTATATGGAAGAAAGAGTAACAATGGGGACAATGCTACCATATGAGTCTTTACTCTTTAGAAATCGACCTACCCCACAAAGTTAACGCTATGGCTTTTGAGATTTAAATGGGACAAAGGAGAATAAAAGAAGGAAAGTAAAGTCCACAAGAGGTACCCCGTATGGGTACATATGTGAGGACGTGTATGTAAATACAGGCAATCGTGGACTAGTCTAGGGAAGGGTTAGGGCTTAATAGACATGTCCACAATTAAAATTTGTGTACAAAACATTTGGGAGGCCTTCCGAAAAAGTACAAAAGTACAAACAAAAGAGGGACAATAGGGAGTTCGCGATTGCCGGTATTTACACACTTGTGTGTGTGTGGGGGAGTGTTTTTCACAGACACTACCAATAATGTTGTTGAAGAAAAGTGTCAGAATGAAAGAAAGAAGTGTGTCGCTGATCTAGATACATGCACTTTCAGATGATCCTTAACTATGTTTTCTGTCCCCAAATAAAATCGAATCTCTTCCAAACTTCCAGTATTATCTTCTGTTAAAATCTAGACAGACGTTTGCGGATGAAATCATCTGTTTGATTGCTATGAACAAAAATTAAGCCCGTTTCACACGAGCGCTGGAAACACACATCTGTGATGATTGGCGCCGGGTGTCTGACGCCCATGGAAGCCTTGTAGCAAACGTCCCTCGTTATGCAGTGTTTACATACGTAGGTCAGAGGCTACATGTGTATTGCTGGTACTACGATATTCTATGAACGATGAAATTTATAGGGCACCAGTGATTTTCCCATACTGTAAAAAAAACCACATAAAATACAAGTTTTTCCCCCTTTTAAAAACAAACATCACCGTATCTTAGTTTTAACGGATTTTCGATGTTAAATTATGGTACTAACTGTGACCTACCCGGTAGTTTTCGTGTTTTAACGTCAATTTATGTAAAGAGGATGTAAATTTACATGCACTTTGTAAAAATAATTATAACATATTTGCTGTAAATATACAGCAACACCAATGAAATGCTGTTTATTTACAGAGAATCGCCTATTCTCTCATTACGCAGCAAGCAACTGACCAATCAATACTGAATTTGTGTTTACGTTATAGCGTTTCCTTCCTCCATGTGTACAGCAACAGCAAACTGCGCATGCGTAAAGGCGATTTCACTGCACAGTATCCCTGCGAAAATCGCATCGATACATTCACACGACCAATCTCAGGGATCGTCGCACGGATGTCGCATCGATGCGAAATTTTGGAGGAGGTCTCGATCCCTGTCATGAACCGCACGGGACCCATGCGATTTGGTGACAGGGATCGATACACTTTCACACGGCACGGAATCCGTGCGTTCGTGACATCGATGCGATTTCATCGCACGGGACCCGTGTTTCCAACGCTCGTGTGAAACAGGCTTTAGACAGCAGGACTTTTTAAACAATTGTTCACTAATCCATCTGATTTTTGTAAATTTTCATATGCAGTTTTTCAAATTGCAAAAACAACACCCCAAAATACATGTACTCGAACTGTCAGAACCTGATACAGTATTTGCATCCATCTTTCTGTCTGGTAAATCTTTGCATCCATCTTTCTGTCTGGTAAATCTTTGCATCAATCTGTCTGTCTGTCAGTCTGTCCGTCTAAGAATCCCTTGGCTGGTTACAACTCCCTGGATTTTGTTTCCTGTTCTTTGATTTCAAAGGAATCAGTATGAATGAATCCATGTATGAACGAATCCCCTACCTCACCAATCAACAGAAATATTTAGCTTTCAAAATGAACAAAGGGTCCCTCCATCTTATCAAAGCCAACTCTTAGTCTTACCCTGAAAAATAACCTTGGAAACACAATACAATTTTATTGTGGGAAATGTATGCATTAATGATGCACTAACAGACCAATGACTGGAAACTTTGTAAACATATGAACGCCCCAGGTAATGTATTGTTGGTGAAAAAGCATAGCTCCATGATGAGGGATGTAGTTGGGGGAACCTTCTGTGAGCACTCAGCCAGTAAACATGGTGCAGCCCCCCCCCCCCCCCCCCCCATGAAACACAGGCAGTGCCCATGGATGCTCACATTCAGCCCAACAAAGGAATCAGCCTGTTGAGGGGCTCTGGCACACTGCCAGAAATTCCCGCCAACCAAAAAACTAAGATTGGCTGCATTCATTCTATGCCCCACACACCTTGTCCTGGACAAAGGGAAACCAGTGGAGATTAGCTTTTGTGCACAGGATAAACTGACAGGGCAGGGCAGGGCAACAGGGAGTTTACAGCAAAATCAGAATAGGCCAAATCATGAACACATACATGTACTTGGTAGTTCATGTATTATATTTGCCAACTATGCTGTGTTGCCTGGCAAACAAAAGTAAAATCAGTAATGGGCCAAGTTAAAAAATATTCTTGTTCACATTAAAAGAAGTGCACAAATTAGAACACTTCTGTACAGTGGGCTTTTTTACATCATATACATGTATTTCCCCGAGAGATCAAGAAAATGCAGTTGATTTTTATACATGTAGTTTGTGTATAAATAGTATTAACTTTACAGAAAAGACATTTTTCAAGTCACATGGACACTGCTTTACCATTTAAAAGGAAATAAAATAGTTAACCCTAATACATCATCCAGGATATTTTGACTAATTTGTTTTATGAATGGATTCTAAGGTAAAGGAAACTGCCTGATTGTAGCAAATACATGTACATAGAAATACAACATAAAATGAAAGCATATACATGTATATGTACAAGTAAACTAATTCAGTTACATTGCCAATACATGTATTAAGGCCAGGGAGGGGACTGGGTACCCAACCCCTTTTGACCCTTTCCGAGTCAGGTTGCACTGTTGTGGACCAGTAAAAGTCCTTCATTTTCCATCCAAACAATTTTGGAAAACATCTCTAATGAAATAATTCCATTCAGCATCTGAAACCACAGACTACTCTGGATGATGAAATTTCACAAGTGGTGGTTATATCTGCAGGAATTTCAATGGGGTCACTGATCCAAATACTGATGACAAAATCTCATTTAGTCTGGCCCCCACAGAGTTTTAAATAGAGATGATTGCCTATCACTTGTATGCCAACAAAGACCTTTTTTACAATAAGTTCTCTTATCCCTGCACTAAACTTGCCCAAGTCAATTCAATGTTCACTCAACAAAGTTCCAATAACGTAATAATGCAACCATAGATACAGTTTGTGAGTTTGTGATGTACATGTACATGTAATTGGGAGAGGCGAGTTGGTTTCTTGGACGGTGCCTAGAACCCGCCTGGGTCTATAGACTTGAAAATCTTGGATAATTTCTGCAGCATCTGCTGAAGATTGTTAGGCCAAAAAAAAAGAATAGTGTTGCCCTCCATGATCGATCCTAAATGTCACAAAAGTCCGGTCGAGTGTTTTTTTTAATTGAAGAAATTTTCAAAATCTCACCTTTTCCCGCAAAAAATTAACAAGTTTTATTTAAATCATTGTCTTTCAATACAGCTACGACGGCACAATGGTGAATTTTGCCATCTCACTTTTTAAATAAGCTTTTTGCCTCCCGACTTCCAAGTTACACGACATGTATGATGTACATGTAGTATTGTTTTCATGGATGGTTAAAAAGAAAATTTGACCGACTGAACCTCCATCCCGATTTTTCCCATTTAAGGGCAGCACAATTTAATTTTTTTTGCCTAATCCTCTATTTAGATCTGGGCCAGGAAAACCGTAAGGATGGTAGGGTTGGCAATTCAAAATGTCGCCAACCCCACCCCCTCTGATTGTACCCCAATACCAAAAGTTGCTTTTATCCTTGTATTGGGGGATTTCAGTTAAAAAATTATTTTAATTCAAAGTAGTGCCTGTACTGTTTTACTTCATTAACCAGTTCACGCCGGGATTATTTTCCACGAGCCTGGGTGCCAGATGGGTTCAGGCCTTTATCTGCGGGTAGCACACCCTGGCCTCGCTCACTGCGAGCCGGTCGCCGACAGATATTTCCGCTGGACCCTTGCCTCACTGAGTGCGTGTATACACATCATCCGACGCGAACTGGTTAAAGGTTACTGCATAAGGCAGCCAGTGTGTTCGAATGAATGCTGAAGTTTCTCTAACTGGGACTTTTTGATGATTTTCTTTTGTCTACAGAGGCAGTGTAAATATCCTACAATGGAGTGACTGGAACAAGTCAAATGCTAAGTTGAATAGACTGAATGGATAATGACACATCTTTAATGGAGCACAGACCATCCAGCAAGTGCTGATCAACTGAACAACTGGATGACACATGTTACATAACCCCCACCATTTCACACACAATCACAAAGATTCCCAAGGCTGAGTGTCTTATTGTCCACTTGTTATTTACTCCCTCCACTCTGTTACTGTTTTCTTGATGCCTGGAAATTGAAGAGCTATTAAATGACAACTTCAGTTTGGGGGCATGCAGGAATTGAATTTGGTGTATTCTGAGAGACTGTGGGCAGAATCAAATGCATATTCCGGTGAAGCATGCTTTCAACTTGGAGTCACCCAAATTAGTTACTGAAATGATATACTGCTACAAACTGCTATTCCGCTGGAAATTGCAAATGACCCAAAATACGTTTGGAAATGATAAAATTCAAGAGAGCTTCATCTTACAATACTGGTGGAATCTTTTACAAAGGCTGGATTCAGTCAGTATGAATATATGTAAACGGTATTCTCACGAATTGGTCATGTGAAAAATCTCTTATACAGGTAATCAGATTTTGACAAGGACACATAACAAAATTAAATAGGTCTTCACAGATTAAACATGCAATTTGGATAACCTCTCATAAAGAACATTTCACACCCCATTTTGAATTTCAAAATTTGTCTTCCGAATCATGTTATGCTTGTATTAAAATCTTCCACCAAAATAGAAACTATAGGCATGTTCAATCGATTGAGCATGTTCAATTAGTTTGCTTCCTTGATAACGGTCAATTAGTGACTCCAAATTACAGCTATTTTATACTCTACAGTAATGAGCCATTCAGTATCTCAAAGGTTATTCGGGATAAAATTGCTGACGCAATGTCAGGCCATGTTACGCGAATGCCCATTCTGATTGAATTTAACACGTGCCGGTTGTGCGAACACCTTTTGCATTCACATGCGCGCGTTAGGTCACGTGGGTCATTCGGGATAAAATTTCATTGTGCACATGCGCAGTTGAAATACCGAACTGGCTTATAATTGCAATAAACTATAATCGCTGACTCACTGGTCTAGTTTCCCTGTGCCATACAGCTTGAAGTACGCATGTAATCTGACTTTTGACCTGCCTGTTAAATTATGCAGGTTGCGCGCAGTTCCCAACGAAAAGGCCAAGATGTCCTTAGCGATTTGACCTTGGCGTGCGTGTGTAGAGGGCGCTGTATGGCTCTGATCCGTGCACGCTACGTCGCACCGCTAAGGACGTCTTGGAACCAAGACTAGAAAGAGCACTGCATTACCTTATTTCTGATCATGAGACATGACCATGCAACCTTTTTATATGTGGAGCCCTGGACTCAGACATTGTTTTTGCACCAGAGATTTTCACTTTTTCAACTACATGTACATGTACTTTCAATGAATTGGAGTAATATTCTGGATTTTTACAATCGATGGGTGAAAAACTGCCCACGTATGCGCTGTTAGTAGATTTTGCGTTTGGATTTTTTTTACAATGGACTTTTTTCTGATTTCCCATCATGACGGGTGACCAGACAAGTTATGCAAGAAGCAATGGTTAGCGATAGAACAATTAAGGCACACAATATTGTATGTAAAGATTGGATGTTGGAGAAAATGCCTCATTCTAATTTTGTTGTTTTTTAAATTCCCTGTAACAAGTTTTTTTTTATCATTGTGGCCTTTATCAATTGGCGAATGCCAGTTAAGGTGGTGGTAGTGTGGCAGATTGTCCTATCTGTACATGTACAGATCAATAATTATGTGTATGGCACGCCTGGAAAAGGAGAAAACGGCAAGCCTCCCATTTGTTTTGAGGCAGAACAAAGGGAATGCTGCCTCGTTTTTGAGAGTTTTCAACATATACTGTACATCCTGGGTACGTTACCCATGATTGCTTTGCAAATGCTTTCTTCCAATACAGACAAAGGCTGACTGTTGTGACAAGCAATAAACCTTTTCCATATAAAATCCTGCATAGAGAAAAACATCTTTTAAATAGTTTTGTCCTTGAATCACAACAAATCCCAGCGCAGTCAACCAGAAGACTAATGCAGGCCCCGGCCAGTATTGTACATGAAAAGACCTGCACATGGCACAAAAATGACTGTGTACTGTCAGTCATCTGTGAAAAATGTGGATGAACAGTGTTATAAAATTGTTAATCTACCAATCAGGATTTATTTCACCTGTTCAGAATTAAGAAATGTTTTGTGCTAGCACATACGGCAAGGCCACCTGCTCTAGACTGGCTACCAATGTGATATTGTTTGCAAAAAATATATTATTTAATGCTTGCAAAATATTTTTCATAAAAAGGCAAAACAAAAATTTAAGCATCATGTCTTTGTATAGACCTCGATTTCTATTACTGTTTCATGTCACTTCCCAATGTTCAGTTAATACTAAATGTGTAGGAAATTTGCCGAGCTGGGAGGTGGGGGGGGGGGGGGAGGGGGTAAGGGTTACTGTTACACACTGCAGTTCTCAAGTCCTAAAGGAAAATTTCAAATAAAGTTATGGTTGTTAACATTTCAAAGCTATATAACCACAAGCAATCCAACGATTGTCGGCCGACAATTGTTGGAAAACGATATAAATTTCCACTTTCCTTGAAAACGACAGCACACACCAGGTGCGATGATTTCACAGGATGCTCGAGACTGCTATTTACTTACAGTCTAGTACGGTATTTCATAACAATTCAGTAGTTTTGTTTTTTGATGTTTGCAAATGTTGTACACTACATTTAACTAACCTATTGCACATTGGTCTGTGACCACGCCCTTGACAACTCCAATAAAACCTGTGCAATATTTGGGGTTTTTTTTGGTGTCCCAGATTTCTTGTTCGGTGTCAGTTACAGTTAATAAGTTCAGATTTTATTTCCCCCCGGTTTCACCATAATTTTTGTATGTTTTCACAAACAGCGTTTTCGTGATTCTATTGCAATGGGTCAATTTACATACATGTACAACAATTTAAACACCATTCCACAGCCTTGCTCTAATGACAGCGTTTCTCACCTCCATAGCCCAGTTTAGCCAGGATTTGAAAACTGTCCAATTGTCTGTAAACTGAAATATCAGGTGTTTAAATTGCCCAATAATGCCTTTTACAAAAATAGAATAGGGTATCCAAACTGCTAAAAAAAATCCGAACAGGGTGTCCAAAAACACCTCTGGCCAAAACCATCCTCCATGCTTTAAGTGTAAACAAGGTACATTGTACATACACATCAATCCGTGTGAAGCTAAATTCTTCAATACAACCATGCCCATTTCAATGAGAATATCGCTGCACATGAGCAATGGAGCTTCACATATCTGACGTCAAATCAACAGTGGCGGATGGGGGAAGGGGGGAGCATTGGCCCCCCCACTTTTGGCAGTTCTGCATAAAGAAAAACAATTTCAAAAGTGTTCTGGCGGTGTTGCATCACATATATATCTTGTTTCGTCCGTCACGGTGCACAATTCTCCGAGTTCCATTTGTACCACTTTGATTGGTAAACTGTTAAAGGCAATGTACATAATTGGTCATTGTTGCAATTTTAAAAAATGGGCGGATTTGGGGGTTAGTATGTTATAGGAAATATCGTTCCACTGACCTGTTCAAAGTTTTGCGTTGTTGGATGGCGAAAAAACCGAGAGAAAAACAGCGCTCGTTTTCAACTGTCGGGCGGATGATAGCCTTTAGTCAAGGCGCGCGTGGCTACATGGACACGTGACGCGCCCTGAATGCAAGCATGTCCTGGGCGCGCCACTCATCCGGTAGCCATGCACGCCTTGACTAAAGGCTACAGGGCAGTATTCCAAATTTCCACTTTTCTTAAAAACAGCACACCTGGTGCCATAATGTCACAGGATGATTGAGACTACTATTAACTTACAGTCTAGTAAGGTATTTCGTAATAAGTCAGTAAACAAAAAATTTGAGAATTACCAATCGTAAGGAAAAGTGCATGAGAGTGTGATATATGATATGCAACCTGTGACTAATGCTAAAAAGACAAAAGCGCAATATAGATGCAACCACCAGAACTGAGCTTCAGATATCCGACTGTAAATATATCTTGTCCAAACCATTCCAGAAACCTTAATCATAAGCTGAATACATTGACTAATACTTGAGTGGGTTGTAAGGTAAGCATGCCTGTACACAAGTGCTGGGTTCGCTCCTCTTTTTTTGTTCAATGAACACCCCTTGAGGACTGAATGGGGGTGGCTGACTTATCCTCTATTCATGTTGTCATGAATGGGCTAGTGGGGGTGGACCACAATAAAGGGGGTCCAGGAATAAAGTCATCTATGAAGTGAACTTCAGCATCACCAAGAGCCCAGTCATGACAAAGGTCTCCTTGTAATTGTGCATGCATAGATAGATTTTCTAGTTAATTGTTATTAATCACTGACCACTGGTTGCCGTGTACAGAAACTAGCTGGCAACCGACATTGAGAAATACAATTCTCCTACAGGCAGAGTGGAAATATCACATGCAATTTAAAAAATTAATACAAGAAATTTCATCACATAAACAAAAAGGGAGAGCGCAACTCTGTATTTAATCACCCAACAAATTGAACAATAATATAAGAAAATAACTTATAATTCGTCAAACAATCCACAAGGGAAACTGACTAGCTAAATTTGAATACAAAATTGTTCGACGAATTATAAGTTAAAAAGTCGCATCCTCATTGAGTGATCCCCACAATGTCGCTTCCCAGGTTGTATCGTAAAATTGGGTGTGATCCCTGGCTATACGGCATTCTGGGTTTATGACTTCTGACTAGCGCCCACCCGAACAAAGATACTGACAATTTGGGAGACAGCCAAGATAGGGCAAGATAGCTCAGTTGGAATCGCGCTCCTGCCAGTTTCTTTGTTCACTTTGAAAATGTATTCAAATTTACCTAGTTAGTTTCCCTTGTGGATTGTTTGACGAAATTTACATTTGTTTGGAACCAGTTGTCATGCCAACTGACGTCAGACTTCGGTACTCTATAGCCAGTACTGAGGGAAAATGGATGCTCTATTTTTCCCCCCCCGACACAAACCATGTAGTAATTTGTTTCATTGCACCTTCTGAATATCCATTCTGCTTCCGTGAATTAGCATAAAACTTGCCCAATAATTCGCCCAGTTCCGTGTCTGACAGCACATCCGAATGTACATTTTTGTATTACAATACGCACATGATTGGATTTTGTCTGCACGGGAATGAGGTTGTGGAGAAAATGTATTAAAATACGTACATTTGTGCACATGGTTGGATTTTGACTCCGGGGATGAGGTTGTAGGGAAAACAGTAAAAAATAACACTCCGGGAGATAGGCCTTTTTCGAAACAGCTGAATTTGTTTTGGTTGCGTCATTCTTGACTGACCAATGAATTGGTACCATTAGCTCATTAATATTTTGGTGTAATAAATATATACTATGTTCATGCTTTTGGAGTGTATTAACCTAAAAAATAAATTTTCAAATTGAATTGCTATTTTTTTGGGCAATACATTATGAGCATTCAAAGGAGAAACTCCACACACACAAAATAGCCCTACGATATCAGATTTAAAAGGTTTCAGATTTTAAATTGGAGCAGGACGCAAATTTGTTGTTCAAAAAATTGTTTTCTTCTATACCTGTAATTCGTTTCAATGCAGTAAACTGAAATTTTCATTCACATAACAGACAGAGGTTGTTTGCATTGGTAGGAAATGCCCATGTTATACCACTGCACATGTAGAGAAGATTTTGAAAAATGCTCTCGTTTGTGTTAAAAATGTACACCATTCACACTGATTCCAAGACGGAGGTATTTTGAGGAAACTTGTGTACTTTGACCAAAACCAATGGAAGATTGTTAGAAATGACGACGAGAATATAAAACAAAAAACAAATCTGTACAGATGGATCCGATAGCATTGGGGATAAGTGTAAAATGTATCAACCTCATGCTACAGTGTGTGTGAGGTTTACACATGCGAGTCCAGTGTATGCGAGAAATATTCACAAAGGCAGGTTCACATATTCAATGCCGACAGGCCTACATGTACATCCAGTACATGAACATGCGAGGAATACTGAAAAGACCACACTTGTATTATCAAACGTTATGTAGCGGAGGCCTACCGTAGACACTGAAATACAAATGTACATATGATGCACGATATGGGGCAGCGGAAACCCCCCCTCTTTTGTGTTGGTCATTGTGTTCCCGGAATCTCAGGAATTCTTTTTCAGATTTCTAGGGGGGGGGGGGGGGGGGATGTGTTAGGTAACAATAGTCTGGAGAGTGTATAGGGTATAGGGACAAAAGGCGGGTACCCCTCTGCCCCATATCCTGCTGGGTATACTGATATAAACCTTTCTAAAGCCAGAGACTGCAGAGTCCAAGAGGCACATTTGAAGAGACCACCGTGCACACCATCATGTTTGACTTTGAAGAGCATTCATGGATTCCTGCAGTTGTGGACAAGGATTACCGATGGGTTGGGGAGGGGATTTGATTCTAATGCAGCAGTGGTGGGTCAAGCCCTTTCTCAATGGGTGAAACAGGGGATACTGTGGTGCACGAGATAACAGATTTTCACACAACACTATAAGGCGGGGGTCGAACCACACAGCCTGCATTGTACACATACATAATGTATTGTTACTGCCAAGCAGTTTTTTCATAAAACTTCCATAAAATATTGATGGGGATACCATTACTGTACACAAATAGTTCTGAAATTCACTGAAAGCACCGAGTGAGAATACATTGCAAGGATTATGATGATTATGTTATTGCAGTAAAAGTTCATCCCAGATTTTCATTTTCAGTGCAGTGAACTTTATACAAAGTTAAAGGAACAAGGAAATGTGTGGACAAAAACCGAAAGTTAAAAGAGTAATTCAGCGAATCAATGATCACAGCCTATTGTTTTAGTGTTGAAACTTTTTTTTGCTAAAGGGACTGAAATAAAAATTGTCACTTTCGTATCTGGAAAAATTGGAAGTTTGTCCATGACAAGTCTACACTTCCTTGGGCAAAATGCAATAAAAGTGCACAAGGATGCATCACTTGATCGTCAAAATTATCTTTTTAAATTCTACCCCCCATTTTCATTGATAAGGTTAATAGAAATTCATGATTTGTTTCTCGACAGCACTCGCATAAAATCTTGGGGCCCTTTAGGAAAATTTCATCTCATTAACTCAAAAATTTTTTTTTTAATAACCCTAAAACAATGAAAATCCCCAAAACATTAGCAGACAAAAGCATGTTCAAATTTCAATTGTCATCTTCATTCAATAGATCTATAAAGGAATGAAATCACGCGTTGTTTACCTAGTATGCATGTATACTACGTGTGATGTCATTCGGTGTCTTAGTCATTTTCAAAGAATACAATTTTAACAGTAAAAAAAAACCCAAATGATTTCCCCAGCCCATTTCCTGAGACTCCTGGATGAGAAACTAGTCATCAACTTTCATTGGCCTTATCTGGGAGATCAAAGCTGCAGTTTACTCTTTTTTTTGCCAAGTCCGATTCACATCTGCAGATATTCTACTGGTAGCATGCGAGTAGTCACAGATACTGTTGACAGGATTGAAAAATGTATAGTGCATCCGATAACTTCTCAAAGGTTATTGTGTCAAGCCACTTAATGACTCGTCAACACTCGGTCAAAAGTCCAGCATGTTATCTTTCTAGATCATCCTTCATGTTAGCAAATGCATACTTGAAAGTTACACGTAGCCGCGACAAAGCAAGCACGGGAAAAATCTGGATTGAATCCAATAAAGTGTGGAGGGTTCGTCAATCGCCGTCATTTGTCGAACTCCTACTTTTAACATTCTGTATTTCCTCATTTATCCATTTCACAAAATTCAAAAGGCAGGTACTTTCACAAACAGTTCCACACATGTCAAGCAGAAAAATATTGTTGACATGTATATTTTAACAGCAAAAAATTAATTCTACTGCAGCAATTTTTTTTTCAAGGCTGCAATTCCTGCCTCCCAAGTCGTTGCCTTGCAATTCTCCCCGAAATTCTGATACGTGTACATGTAAAAATGCACGACAGACACCCCCTCCCCCCAAAAAAGTTCCAGCCCCGTTTTTACATGTGCCAAATATAAATTTTGTTGAGCAAGTTGTAAATAGATAATTACCGTGATTTTGATCACAAAACTAAATCGGTCAACATCTCTTTCAGCCAAGAACTGGGCAAGTCCCCCTAGGGTAGAGTTAAATCTTGACACTCGACCTTTCATTCAACTGAATATTTGGTTGTCCGAATGGCCAATTTTTGGGTGAATAAAGTATGTAGAGGCAGTCAGATTAACTCACAAAACTGCTCATTATCAACAGATTCTTTTTTTTACGAGACTCCCCAGCACTAGTAATGCTTTAGTAAAAGTGGTTTAGCACATGTGCAAAAATTGCCCTTTTATCTTCCAACAAAAGTAGGAACAGGTACATTCATCATTACGCGTTTGTAACACAGACAGATAGCCTGCCATCATGCAATTACAGTCGAACCCGGATAATAAGAGCACTGTTAACCCTAACCATCCCTAACCTGCCAAAATCAAACACCCCATTTGTGTTGAATTTTGTGTGATTGGGTACTGTAGAGCCTTGGCACCATCACTTTGCATGGGACTTGATGCCCTGATTTTGTCCAAGTACAAAGAATGTGCCATTGGTTTACTACACAGTGTTGGAGTTTGTGTGGTTAGGGAAGGATTCTAGTAAAAAGCCTTGGGCTGTTAGGGTTAATATAACATACTGCTTATAACAAGGGAAAAAATAGGTCCCGAGTCTTTGTTTTCCATTACTGATAATACAAGGTACCTGTTATAACGAGGTAACTTGTAAAGTACCAAGGCCTTGTTATAAAGGTGTTCGACTGTATTTGGAGAGGAACCCGTCATGAAACCTTTGCATTTCACCTTCGAATATTCAAACCTGAAAATAAATCTTCTAATATTCAATCGAATATCAAATATACCAAATATTTGGCACAACCCTACCCCTCCCCCCCTTCACCAACATCAACCAGAAGTTATTCGAGAGAGACCAGAGACTAATCTTTGACATGTGTAAATCCTATGGGAAAATTGTTTGCTTAGTTGAGCAACGTTGGCATCATTCACCCGAGTGGAACCCCAGTTTAAAGACATCAGTGGCAATGTCTGGGTAAATGTACAATCATGTACTAATAATGTCCAGAGTTTTTCGTCCAGATTTCAATGGTCACTCCATTAGGGCATTTCCACACTAGACCAAATCTTGGGGGGTGGCACCAGGGCGACGCAGGGGTGAAAATCGGCCCCGAATCACTTTAAATTCTCACCCCGCACCAGCCCCAAGAATACTCATTCCTCGGGGCGAGTTGAACCCTTTTAACAAGATTTGTGGTAATGTGTAAAAAAAACCTACACATGTGCACCACTTGATAGGGCGCTCACCCTGACGACCATTGTGTTTCAAACGAGAAACGACTGCCGATCCCCGGGGCAAACTTGCCCCGGGGTGAGATAAGTGGGGTTTGAGAAACAATGCTGGGTTGAACTTGGTGAAAAATAGCGTCACCCCGGGGAGAGATGCTCGTGATCGATAGAGGATCGTGCACTCGCGTAAATTTGTTTCACGCATTACAACATCTAACAGCACAATTAGACCAGCTCGTGCTAGTGCGCAAGTCTGAGCTTGCCTAATCTTGATTGGTGTAACAAATTCATGAGAAAGTGGTGCACGACACACTATCAATCACGCCCCACCCAGTTACGAGTAGCTCGACAAATAAGAATGCAACAAATTGCTTAGATTCACATTCCAAAACATTTAGTCAACCCGACTATATTGGAGTAACAAAAAAATAAAGCACACAAAAAACAAACAAAAATGAAACTGGCACTACTAATAACCACAAAAACAGACACAAAAAAAATATTTGATCGCGAGCCTGAAAATTACCCACATCACGAACCAGAAACAAAAAAACATAATTACATACTATAGGCATTGGAAGCATTCAGTGTGCAAAGCAGACAGGCGCTAGAAGAGGAGTGTAATTTCATTCCATTTATTTGTTGTACAAAATGTTTTAATTCAACTATCATGGGCCTGGGTTTACAATTACCTGCTTCACCGAGGGTAATACGCATGTATGAACATTAATCAACTTCAGCATCAGATTTTTTTTTATCTCTGCAGATCCACACAGGATGATGCAATGCAAATTCTCAAGTTATAAAAGACGTTGCAACATGCATGTCCAATGCGTGTTTTATAACCAAGGCCATTAGGACTGCAAGCAAAACCAATGTGATTTGCACTTTTAAAAAAAGTATTGAAGCAACAAATTATACATTCGTATATTTTTTATGGACAACTGATCACTGTATGCACACGTTATATGTTCACAACATACTGCTGTCCACATTTGCCGCATTTTTAACCTTCAGGCCCACGAACACAGATTTACATTTGATAAAAGAACGCAACAAAAGAAAAGAATCTGATGAAGCTTGCTTTCAAATAACAGTTAAATAAGAAATAAGTAACATTTAATCATTGAAATTGTACAGAAACAAAAATACATGTACATGAATATAAATGGTTTCTGAATAAAATTGCATACATTATAAGAATACTGATTTCAATTTATTAGTTAAAAAAAACACTACAGGTGCCGTTCAGCATGCCAAACCAACAGATCACAAGGGGGAAACCGCCTGAAACCTTCCTGGATTACATTTGAAAATTTCTTTTTTGGGTCGGTCAAATTTAAGGTCGTTTCGGCAGTGGATGCTGAACGGCAGTAAGCTACAAGTAATTGTAATCAATTGAGAATTGAGCAAGGGCTAACTACCCATGTCGAAGCTTGGCAAATTACAGACTACATATTCCGTGGTTTTTATTAGACACAAAAGTTGATAAGTAACAATGGAAAGTAACTTATCCAGACAGTCTGCTATTTAGACCAACTGAAAAAATGTTATTACGCAAAGCATAAACTTTATGCCTATTTTCCTTTTTGCAAAGCGGGGTTGGCTGTAAATACCAGTCGGAATAAGCTACTCCCAAGGACTAATTTAAATAGAAAATAGAAAACTGCAGTACCAGCAACTCAATACCATGCTTTATTGCTCCATTAACATAACGTTATTTTTTTTTGGAATATAATAATTTAGGCAATTCAAAAACACTTTCTTTAAAAACGTTCAAAAATTTAATACCAAAAATACAAAAAATTATAATGAAATGTGCAAGACATACTGGAAGTGTGCACATTTCTCTTCTCTTTTGTAAGTTAATAAAATATTTCATAATTTGCTTATTGAGCTAACATTACCTATTTTTGTTTACTAGTCGAGGCCCTGATGCTTAAGAAAGCAGAAATAGACAGGATTGGGTGTCGGTCAGTACTGGTTTTAAAAAACACCTGAACATTGAATACTGAGAAAACTAGATTTAAACGTTATCTTAAACAGGGAAGTAGGTTTAAAGTTATTTCTTTGTTTTCGTCAATTGTTACAATTGTTCTGACATTTGCACACCACCTATTCACGTTTGCGTCAAAGAGTCACATCACACTGTTTAGAAAAATTCTAACTAATGTCTTGGTACTGTCGGTCATTTTGTAAATATATATAATTTGTTTTACTTTTTACTTCTGCCAGAAAGGCGTGGGTTTGGAATTCTTGCATAGTGCAAAAGTAATTTTAATTATTTCATGAAGAGCTGGACAGCTGCCAGAATAAACTAGAAATGTTCTTTTAATTTTTCAACTTTCAATATGTCTGCATGCGACAAAAATACATTTTGAAATGCCAAAGGTACAATTTAGTATGTGCACCATTTACGTTTTCCCTTAAAAAATACATGTATATGTACCTTTAAACAACGGTTTACTTGTGGTTAACAATTTTTCAGTTAGTAAGAAAGCCATAAACACTGAATGATTTAACTGGAATCTCAACATTGAAGCATATATAATACATAAACCACATGGCATATTTTCTGATGCGAGCATCAACCTTGGAGTACTGCTGTAAAAGCATAATTTTTTCTAATCCACTTATTAAAGAAATACACTGTATTTGAAGGGCATTTTATAACAGGCACGGTTATAACAAAATATATTAAGCATTTCTAATTGTCATTTCATAACAAACAAAATAATGAGTTCTGACTACCTTACTCACGGCCTTTTCTCCAACACACTTGCAGCACTTAAAATCAATGACAAAAATAAAATAAAGGACAATCCACATTAAACCAGAGTTTCTTGCCTGTGCTTCTGGTCAACAGCAATTATCCCTGATTTTTGAATAATCTTGCAAGCTACTGAGTTAGTCTACTACTCGGTTCAACTTTGGCAGCCGAAAAAAAAAATAATAAAAATTGCAGGAAATCCACACCATACAAAGGCAGTTGACAACCAACCAACTTTTCGAACAGCAGGAACAAATGCTTTGCATTTTCACAACACCTAGAATGGTTTAGTTGCACACGGACAGAGGTATGCTAAAATATAAAGAGTTCTTATCAACATAAATGCAGTGAAATTAATCACTATGAATATAAATGGGCTACAAAAATAATGTGCTTCTCTTTTTATATTTTTTTTTAGGAATCGGAACCTGCAATAGTTGTTTATGAACATTGCTTTTCGATTCAGTTGAATTACTACCAAAGTACAAAAACCAGCACACAATCTGAAAATTTCAACATCTTAATTAAACGTCAATTTTTTTTTTCCTTCCACGACCAAAAAAATAAACTCTTACAATATTATAATTTCTTTCAAAGTCTCAGCAAATATAACATTAACGTTCATGGCCGAATGAGGATGAAGGGCCAACAGGAAAAATAAAAAATATCTTTTGCATTTCTTAATAGTTAACTTTGTTAGAACATGGAATATTTGGTCAAATAACACCTACATATACAGGTACACAGAACTGTTGGAATATATTAAAAAATAAGACTTTCACTACACATGCAACAAAATTACAAGACACTTTTGAACCATTTATACAAATATTTTGATGTGTGTGCACCACAAAAAAAACCAAAAATCACTCGAAACATTCAGCCGGCACCGGTATTGTACAGGGTCCTAGTTCATTTTGTATACAGTAAAATAAGTCTATGTTTGGGCTAACAAGTTCATCAGGCTGGGTAAAATATAATGTATAGACAAAAATCTGATATATTTCATTTTTAAATTGTCCCAACTGAAAGTGTTACGGGTTACATTCATTTGAGATAATCATATAAGAAATAAATGAAAACTATACAGTTAATAGTAAATACTCTGTCTTCAGTAATTATTCTTGCATTAAATACATGCTACATAAAGCTCTGTTAAAACCCAGACGATTCCCCCGTAAATTAAATAAGAACTTTATTCTGTAGATATTTTCTTTGTATGAAATAGACCTCTTTCTTTAAAGTTGAAGAATAAAATTTGTTTAGCCATAATCTGTTTTGCTATACAATATGCAACGATGAACTTTTTTTTTTTATATTTTGATAGTCCAATAACATCCAATATCATCCAATATCATCAACATCTATAATAAGAATGCAACAATTCTGTGGCGAGTACTACCATAATGCGGATACATAGTACAATGCTTTAGGTGAAGATACGAATTGCTTGGGAAACAACTGTTTGGCAAACGGGGCACTCGCCATCAGTGGTTTCCACCAGGCGATTTGCACAGTCCATACAGAACATATTGTGACCACAGGGCACCAAGGCCGCCACGACCTCGCTGGTGAAGCACATTATACACTCTTTGTTCTTTTTAGCGGCAGAGGAGGATCCTAGCGAATCAGTGGGACTGCTGCATGAACTGCCGTGGCTGCCTGCGGAATTGCTTGATGTGAACGCATTGGCGCTGGACAGCGGGACGAACGAAGGCAACGCGGCTAGGCCACCCTCAAGGGGATCGCTGCGAATGCGCCTGGCTGGGGGATGCTCATTGGCATTGGCATCTGCATTGGCAGAGGGATCTGAGGTGCTCACGCTGCTGCTTCGACGCGGCGCCTGATGCTGAGTGGTCACAGGGTTCAGACCGAACAGGGAAGAACTGCAACGGGTCAGATCATGCCACAGCGATTGGGTGCTGGATGACTGCAGGCTCGGAGGATCAAATCCTGGCGAATCAATTCCCAGGTCTGGGGACGGGCAATCATTGAACAGAAAACCATTAGTCGGGAATGACGGCAAAGGGTTGAACTCGTTCAGCTTTGTGGTACCACTGCTGTTACCGTTGGTGCTGGGGAAGAAATAGTTTTCACTTCCGGTGCCGTTGGTACGAGCCAAATCATTCTTCCCACCGACCATCGGGTTGAAGATATTGGTGAGAGCCGTTATAGAAGCTGTTGTTGGAGGAGGCGGCTTGAACATGTCTTGGCGGTTGCTGAACAAGCCTGTGTCGGTGCCATTGGAAGCAAAATCATTCTCCTCGGCACTGGAATCAATCAGGCCACCGGTGCGCAGGGCAATGTGGGCTTCTATCTCCTCACGGGCTCTCTCTACATTCTCTGGCATCCCGGTGACTACAAACACTGGCTGATTGTCGCGGCTCGGAGTGATGATATACGTGTTTGTTTGCTGCTGGATTCTCTTCACCGTGGAGCCTTTCGGTCCAACGACAAGGCCCACGACTCGGTACGGCACTTTCACATGAATGGTGGTTTGTCCAGGTAAGTTGGGCACGGTCAGTGATCCATTCACTCCAACTGGTGCTGATGTACCATTCACCGTGGTGCCGTGCACTTGGTTGTTTCGTCGTGCCCTGATCTGGCTGAAGTGGTCAGCAGCCGAGAGGATCTCCCGCTTAGCAGCAGCAACATCCTCCTTCCTCCCAGTGACGACAAAAACTGGGTCCTCTCCGCGGACTGGCGTCTTGATGTAGGTGTTGGTCTTTGCTCTCAACGCCTTGATTTTGCAACCTTGAAGTGGAACAACACAATGTGTTTGTACAGTGGATTGGCAACAAAGTTGGACAGGGGAGAAGGATAGCCCATAGCATTTCTATGTATTAGGGGTGTGCATTTATAGGTAGTAAGAGAACCGGGTACCCGATTGAAAAAAATATGGGTACCCGTTAAAGAAACCCAACCCAAAACTTTCAATCCCAGAAGTTTTAATAATGTCCATCTGAGATTCAAAAAGTCTGATTTCAGACCAGTTGAAAAATCTCATGCCTGTCCAGTAAACTTCACCTTTGCAAGTGCCTGCACATGCATGCGCCAGCATCACAAAAGGCGGTTGTCCGGAAGCTTTATACAGTTGTATTTATAATAGAATAGGGCGTGCTATTATATCTCGACAAAGCTCTTTATCCATACCCAGACTAAAAAAAACATGACTGATAAATTCCCTTTGTTGTCAACTTTGGTGAGCGTCATAAACGTGAAATCTGTGCTTTTTCATTGTCTGGGAAGTTACTATGCGATAATATAAAGTTGTACGGGTACTCGATTCCATAATCTGGAACTGGTTCTAGACATGAACAGTCGGTTACTCAGGTACCCAGTTCCGATGCACACCCCTACTATGTAATCTACAAGGGTCATTCTATAAATTTGGGGTCTAATTTTGGTGTCCCTGTTACACCCGACATGTATAAGATTTTGCAACTCGGGGCACATTCTTTAATGCCTTCTATCTCCAAGAGATTATGTAAAGCAAAGTACCTGCCAAACAAGTAAAAAATAGTGTGAAGTGAATTTTAATGATAGTTGAGAAATTACAGGCTGGGTGCAATAGGGGACACCGAAAATTTCACTTTTGGACCCCAAATTTATAGAATGACCCACAAGCATTTTTACATTATCCCACAGCATGTCAAAGCTCGCTAAAAAAAAGCCAGGCAGATGAGTTATGTCCACAGACAACACTGAAACATGCATTTACCTCTTGTGGTCTTAATTGAAATCACAATGTTAGCATTCCTTATCTCAATGAACCGATCAGCAGCACAAAATCATTTTTTTTACCACTACAGCAACAGCAGAAACTGAAAGCAAACATTGAACATGTCATGGGACACGGGTCCATTGCTTGTAATACATGGCCAGTATTGGGAAAACGTGTCGGCATACAGACACTATCAAAATAATGGCCAGTGTAAAAAATGAGCCGTGAATGAATTTCAAGCTTTTCAGTTACCGTCTTCAACATGCAAGCAATGCTCTATTTTTTTTTTTAAAGTGTTAATACAATTACAAACATGACTTTTTCAAACAATTTCAGTAACTTTTAACAATGTGCAAATTTTCATTTTATATAAATCTATTTATATTACTAAAAAAATGGAAATTGCTTTCTGAAGACTAAAGTGAATTTTTCGCACAAGAAAATTTGGCATTTTTTATTAAAATCCAAATATTCAAAACCAAACATTCTCATTTGATATTGTGCACAGGTTGAACTGGAAAAGTGGAACACTAATTCAACATCAGGGGTGAGATTGGCCAAAAATGACAAATCCACAAGGACACCAGATCAACATAACTTGTATTTGCCTAAAGGCACCCCCTTAAATTATCCGTTTTTATGGGTCTATATCCACTTTTACAGGTAAAAACACCTTTAGGACAACACCTCAGGAATTCTAGATTGCCAAAGAGATTCGTAAAAAATTCTGAAATCCCGACAAATCCTGAAATCTGGAAAAATCCTGACATCTCAGCCCTGAAACATGCATTTCATACGAGTTGGCCCAATTAACAATTTTTTCCCATCAGATGAGCATATACATGTACATGTACTCCTTTGAAAAACTTTTTGGGGTCAAAGTACATGTTTTAGTGTCCAAAATAGCTGGTCATCGTAAATCTACTGAAAACAAATTAGCACCTTTGCTGACCTTAACTTTGAGTTGAAAAAAATAATTACATGAAAACTGGCGTTTTATTTAAGCAGTGATCTTGGCTGCATACAAAACATGTGCAAAAAGTACCATTTACAGTGCAAGGTTATGCTGCACCACCCAAGATGCGGGGATTGTCACTTTTGAAGTGAAGTGACAAAATCCCCACCCCTGAGACAATTTTAGTGACAATCCCGACATACATGGGTGGGGCACCCCATCTCATGGTTTTAACTTCTGATGAGGGAAACAATGGCAAAATGAGTGAACAAAATCCCCACCCTGGGGCTTGAAAAACATGACCACCCCCCCCCCACACACAAGACCTGGGGCCAATTTCATAGAGCTGTTGAGCACTACAATTTGCTTAGCACGAAAATGTCTTGCTGAGTAAAAACAGGTTACTAGCCAAAAGTGCATGTAATTTTCATGCTAACCAAACAGCTGAATGCCAGTCAAAAGCAATATTCTACACATGGAAATCTGGTTGGTAATCCAGTTTTTATCAAGGAAGCATTTGCATGCTAAGCAAATGTTTGTGCTTAGCAGCTTTATGAAATTGGCCCCAGGGGCAGCCTGGGGGAGGTGTGGGGAAAGCAATTGATAGGTGCAATTTAAATACTGCCCCTCGAGCTTAGATTCCCAGTAAATTTCCCTCGTACACAAAATGTACCCACAAAATATTGGACGTTCAAACTTTGCAGATGCAAGCAAGATGGTAGTCATTTACCACAAAAAAATAATTTTAAAGTTTGCAAAGGTGCCAAATTGTTGGGATGCTAAACAATGCATTTTAAAATTGTTGGCAGTTGGAGGTTGTTTAAGGCCGTTGGGTCAGTTTTTGGTCTTTAGTACGTCCATTCTTTTCACCTTCCGAGAAATATTTTATCCTTTAAAAGAAACTATGAACCAACAGTCACAAATGTTTCAAAGGTCAATTTTTACACATTCAATTACAACACTGCCATGTGGAAATGTGAAAAAAATTGCCATCGACTGAAGTGTAGGGCCTTGTGAAGAAATTTTCAGTGATTAACTCCTAAATTGCGTTGATGTACATTTTTGCACTGAAACCTAGTACCTTGAAAAAAAAATATTTGCATAGGGCCTAGATACAGGTCTCAATTGTCTTTCAAAAGATGAATTCCATTTAAGTAAACAAATGTACACAATCTAAAAATAATCCCCATACTGTCGCATGTTTTCTTGATTTGTTGCTTGAACAGAAATCAGTTTATCAGCATGCTCAGTGTGTAAAACCAAGATATTTACTGACAAGTCAGTTTACAGAGAATGATTATGCTTGCCTTTTGGCCATCTGAACTAAACTGAAATAAATCAATGTCTTTTGTCTGAAAAGTCTTAGGCCTAGCACAACATGCACAACCATGACAAAAGCAAACACTGCAAAGCAATTTTGGGATGAACTAAAGTAAATTAACAAACACCACTTTAAAAAATGACACATTCCGAATGGGTCAATCATGTTGTTAGGCCCCATTAAAAATACAGCATAAACAGAATAGGCTAATGATCTATTTTGTTTTTAGGTTTATAGTCATCAGCAGCCACTGGGTTTGTTATGCACGCAATGCATCATTGCTATTTATCACAGGATAGGAATGTGCGCGCACTGAAGAGGGCATAGACAATGGCCTATTCATTTGTACACGAACCACGCCACATGTATTGCGCAGTCAAAATACAACAAACAAAATGGCTGCGCTGTCCCAGTGTACGTGCGGACCAAACAAAGAAGGTCCCATTTTCGAGCTGCAAAGCACACATAATTCACTGCTAGTTGGCCTACCTTGTCTTCCTACTATTTCAGCGACATGTTCCGAGCTTGGAACGGGTACACATTCCGTCATGTTGCTGCTTCTTCGGCCGTTGTCGTCAAAAGTGTTAGCCGATGAGCCATCGTCTTCACTATGTACATGCTGCAGGCCAAGCATGGACAAATTCAAAGCCATTTGCAGGGTTTGTTCTTGGTTTTCCAGGCCCACTTCGTCGGTATGCGGCCGCTCCATGGTCGGGAAAAGTGTGCTGGGCATGACAGGGGAAAACGAAGGTTCTTGTACAAAAATATAGGAGTTTTTCTCCAAGTTTCCTGCGTCAATCTGTAGAGGATTTTCGGCGTGGTTTGTTCGGGCGCGGGAATCAAAGTGCGTGGTTTCGTTACACCGCAGTGAAATTTTGTTCGGTGAATGTGCATGTGATGTGTGTGGCGCGCGCGCAACAACCGAGTGTGAAAAATGCGCGAGACCGGACCGTCTATGCTAATGAGGCATTCTTCAAACATGATTGGCCGACGTGTTCGATAGGGGTGTGGCCAGATCATCGTGGATACATATTTTGGCGCGCTTTGCAGATCCTCACGGCATGCACCTGGCCTGTAAACTGTGCATGCACAATACATACATAAGTACGTACCGCGAGAACTCGTCACAGCTGCCGCGTGGCCTGAAAACCGAACGGGTCCGTCGTAAAATCACCCGCATGGAACCAAGTTAAATTCAACATTTCAAAGGGCTTCTTGTGTAACTTTTGTGCGCACTGATGCTCATTGAGGTTATTCTCTAATATAATAGATTTGACCACCAATTAAATATTATGCACATTTGATTCGAGAGCGAGAAAAAAGTGCATAGCCTGCAGTAGTTTTTAGTTGGAGGGAGCAAAAATTTTAAGGCAGATCGGAAAAGTGCGTTTGTTCACATATTTTTAGTCCACCACATCCATGCTTATATTGACGACATGGGGGTGTATGTGACTGGATGGTTTTTATAGATGCTGTTTTTGGGCGTAAATAAATTCAATTGGTAATTTTTTCGCATTATAAGTTATGGCATTTCCAATGAGAGATTCCACGCACAAAAATCATCATCTGATATAAACAGATGTATTAATAGTTTCATATATTAGGAGCGGACCGCTCCTGATTCATAACTTAGGCAATTTTCGCGCGTAATAGCACATAGTAAAACAATAAATTCTGGGAATTGCAGTAGATACTTTTTCGTTAAAAATATAATTTATAAGTCGGGGGAAATCCACTGACTTTCAGAGTACAAACATACAGCTTTAAACTGGACTACTCCAAAATTGAACATTGTCCCTGAAGTTCAATACAACTTGCGGAACCACTTGAAGAAATGTTCTACGGTATATAATGGATGTTTGTGAATGAACAATGTAACAAGTAAACTGGGGCGGCGAGCGGCGGGACCATGATTGACCTTGTGCCCATTTTGCTATATTTATAAGCTTTCAATAAACACAGAGGAAGTTTTGGCGCGAATTATTATGTGTCTCAGGACGCGAACACGGGCGGGAAGTGTTACAAACGTCCAAATTGATTTTTATAAACTGCAATATTTTAAGCAGTGAAGTGGCGTGCTCTGGCTAAAAAATTCAGTTCAATGAAAAAAAAGCTTACTTATTACACTCTGCAATCTGTCGCGCGAATATTGCCCCATATTAACTTTGAAACTTGGGGCTAGATCCAATTTTTTTAAATGCCTCACTGAAAAGCTCATAACTAGGCCTATCTAGGATTAGCAATTCAATTTGAACATTATTTTTCGGGATGCCACGCCCAAAAAGCAAAGCATCGTTAATGTTTCTTTGAAAGTGGTGTGGGTGTGGCCGTTGGCGTGCGAGGGGAGGAGTGGCAAGCTTGCATAACGGGAGGTGCACGGGTTAGTTTTTTTATCCAAAAAGATAGGCCTGGTTTGTATCTTTGTATTATTGTGTCCTTGTTTTTCTGTCTCGCCTCCAGCTCCCATGATGACAAGATCTAGTTCTGATTGACTGACACGTGTAGGCCTACTGGTTTTCAGTCACTGGCTTCATTTTTATGTCATCTCACGGCTTTCGAGCTGCAGCGCGTTTGGGAATGCATGACTTGCATGACTATGAATACCCGTGAGAAGGGGCTTATTAAGTGTCTGTCTAACCATCCTCCATGGTCTAACAATGAAAGAGGTATTTAGACAAAATAGTCAATGACTCAATTAAATTTGATCGAATCTTATTTGGGCACTGTGATATGCTGTGTGGACCGGAGCCTCTATAGAAAGGCTCACCGTAACTGATCAATAAATCAATTTGTCTTGGAAGTACACTGCAGAGGGACTGCAAACCAGTCTAAACATGATCTCATCACTGGTGTGGTTGTCATCATTGTCATACACACATTGCCCCGAAATCCCAAATTGTATATCTTTGGGTACGTAGTACCATGGAGTTCTCCATGGTAGTACCTACTTCCAATGCATGGGTATAAAAAGTACACCATAATGTGTAATTTTTAGGCCTAATACGCAGTGTGGAAAGAAAAGCATTGACATATGGGGTTTTCGAAACGCTGGCTTCGGCTTGGCTTCGGCTTCGTCTCCGACTTCTGAATAACTGAGAAGCAAACCAAATGGAAATATTCTAAATGTTGGTACATGTTCTGCTTCAGGAACATTCATTCGGTTGACTATAAAAGTAAAAATTTGAATACTTACATTTTGTTTGCTTCTCAGATTATTCAGAAATCGGAGACGAAGCCGAAGCCAAGCCGAACCAGCGTTTCGAAAACCCCCATAGTTTTCCGAACCAGAATGGCGTCCCCGAAATTATTTTCATCAATGATGGTCGTGTACATTTATATTTTACTTTTGATTGATCTTTCAAACCATGGCAATTTTAGGACGAACGCTTTTTATAGCCCAATTGGGCGCTTTCATGGCAATGAGCCCCTTTAAATTTAATTCGTCAAACAATCCACAAGGGAAACTGACTAGGTAAATTTGAATACATTTTCAAAGTGAACAAAGAAACTGGCAGGAGCGGGATTCGAACCAGCAATCTCCGGGTTACCGTTCCGGCGCTCTACCAACTGAGCTATCTTGCCCTATGTTGGCGGTCTCTTAAATTGTCAGTATCTTTGTTCGGGTGGGCGCTAATCAAAAGTCATAAACCCAGAATGCCATATAGCCAGAAATCACACCCAATTTTACGATACAACCTGGGAAGCGACATTGTGGGGATCACTCAATGAGGATACGACTTTTTAACCTTTAAATTTAAGATATAATTTTGATAGCACATGAAAATCTCGGACTGAATATTAAAGCTGATGATTGACGTATGACCTTCACTCAGCCCATACTATCTAGGGGGGGGGGGGGGGGGGGGCGTGCGCCTCTGGTCCTACATATATATAGCATGGAGGAATAAAACAGGATCATAGTAGGTCTACATATCACCACATCACCCATAACTTATAGAAGAGTATATAGACTGCATTGAAATGGCGCCTGAAAGGGCAATCACCCTTACGGTTTCACAAGTCCATTTTGAACAATTACCACCCAATTCCGTTGCACTGCCACTCTGGAGATTTTTAGCTCCTCGTATTCCGCTGGATTTCGAGTTGGCAACGGTGGTATTTCAAGTCTCCACTGTCTCCTGTCGATCAATCAGGCCGGCAGATGGCCAGCTTCTCACGGCGCAAACTTCCCCGTTTTCTGCTCCAACTCCATGGTGTGGGCAGCGGTATTGGCTTGTCGGTATGGTCGGGGTGTTGTCAACTTGTCAAGATCTGATTGCCGGACGCCGTCTGCTGGGGCCATTTCTTTAGAATTGGTAACAAAAAGCGGCCTACCAATATGGCCAATATTTTAGGCAGCAACTAACCCGTCCATGCACAGCAGAGATTTCACTTGCGTTGTGGTACTGAACAAATAACTTTGAGCCATCGTTTCATATAACTTATTATGGAATACAGACCCCCCCCCCCAAAAAAAAAGCGGGCACATGAACCAATTTTACGATTTTTCAATGGCGGATAGATATGGTGCCCTTGTGCACGTCTTTGTATATTTATTTGGGCGGTAATTGTCACAGTCCATATTGGCGACTCCATCGGACAAATGGAAATTTAGGAAAACTGCCATACACCCCCATGAAATGAGTGAAAGACAACTGGACGCTTTTCACTATTCTAGATACAATAATACAAGAAAATGTATTTATACTCTAATCCAAAAACAAATTACAAAATTCACATGAGCAAATTCACAATTCCAAAATTACAGGTTTTCGTTCAGCTTACTTCCAATTTCAGGCGAGGACTTCACAATAATTATTCAAAATTGCATATTCATTAAATTTCGAAGGAATTCGAAATCCACTAAATTAAGCTCTCTTAATTAAACTCTCATATCTTTCTCCAATTCAGTATTTCGTAAATTCAAAGAGGCGCAAAATGTCTTTTTAAATAACAGGAAAATATCTCAAGGTCCCAATAATCTAACAAGTGTATAACTAATTTCACAACCTCGAATGTTACGATTCCAATTCCAAATTTTTAGCCGACTCTTCAATCAAAATTGTTTAACTCTACGGAGCCAAAATATTCTCATGGCATCTATCAAATTTCACCCTTTTAATAATCTTCATTCGACAACCTCAATATACATGTATCAACGTCTGCCTCGATCTACGATTAAGCTCAAAGAGGTTTTTAAATGAAATAACCACTCCATGGTCCGATTCTGTTCAATAATACAATAATACAATACAAAATCTTTGGCGGAAAGAGTTCCATATCCGGCCATCACTTAGACCTCGTGCACAAAGTCTATGGGGCCATGATAGAAAAAGTCAAAATATTTTCAAAGAAAAAGTTGGAATTTTTCCCCTCCTAAATTCGTGCTTCTTCATCAGATTTACACTTTTTGGTAGTTTTTAAGTCATATTAAGGGAAAATAAGTGATGGCCGGATATGGAACTCTTTCCATACAAAACCGAGACTCTTAAAATCTCCTGGAAACTTTTCAACTTCAAATTCGTACTGCTAACCTTGTTCTACATTATACACAACAAATATACACAATCTTTCCAGACTTTCAAGTCGTGGAAATGCTAGCTATGGCAGAATCACACAACAAAAATCAACAGTTCAAAATGTTCCGATTTCCGAAGTTGGTGATAGTGAAGTAGTGCCACTCCCGATTTCCCCGTCCGTCAAGACGCAGGTAGTAACCGTCCGCTTCAATCAGTCGGGGGAACAACAGGTAGGGTACACAATGCAGATTCCGGCACACAATGGAACGTGTTCACAACGGCTCTACCACAACTTCAAACCCCGGATTTAAGTGCCATGGTTCTCTTTACTCGAGTGCAAAAGATTCTGCTTGTCACAGAAGACGGTTGACAAAGTTCAACACTTTTCATGCATTAACACACTGTACCAAGATTGTGATACCATTCAGCTAAAGAGTCCTGTAAAATATTGACCCTTCTGCTATCAGGCTCTGGTCCCAACTGACTAGACTACACCCCAAGAAACACTGACAACAATTTCAAGCTCCACTAACCATGGCACTCAACAATAGGCACATTCCAGTAACACACTCTGAACCACCACATACCAGTCCTCATAAGGTAAATTCACTCAACTGAGAAAAGGAATTGTAAAAGCAGGGTATCTTGAATATTCACTAGGCCTAAACTATTAACCAATCAGGATAAGGTATAAATAAAATTCGTTTAAAGGAGCAACATGTACAAACTTATTTCTGCAATAAAAAATTCAGATCAATTGTGACAGTAATAAATAACGTCATTTTTTCAATATCTTTACCTTCTTTCGTCTCGATCCCCAACAATCATTTCCTGTGTGACAGTAAGAGCAAGAAAGGGATAAACGACGGGTGGGGGGGGGGGGGGGGGGGCATAATGTATGAATTCATGATTCAAAGATTTGTATTAATTCGATTGTGTTGTACACCTGAATTAAATACAAATGTACACATTATAACCACTATATATCAGAGAAAAAAATTGTTGCAAGTCCTGCCCCGTATAGCCCAACCGCCTTGCCATTTTTGAAAATTTAATAACACCTCAGCCTATCCCCGTTTCATTGCCGGGAAATTGATGTGGACAATAATAAGTGAAGCTTCTTTTTTTCTGCGAGATATTTTACCTACTGTCAGATGACTCATCATGATGTCACTTTCTGACATTTTTTCTGTCTGCAGAATAATTATTGTGTGTTTGCCATTGAGCCATTGATCGACATTATCTAGTTTCCAAATTTGTCTCTAGAATTTGTTGGTCACTAATACCTTGAAATGGCCACTGGTTAGGCCTAAACAAGATTGGGAGATATTTTTCAAAACCAAAAAATGCGTTGTGTTTTACATACCTCACAAACAAGTATATTTGTTATATATAGGTTCGAAATTGAAAGTGACAGAATGAGATTTCGAAGGATTTGAAAAGCGGTTTGGACTTTTGCCAAGGTGAACGTAACTTGACTTAATAGATTGGATTTTACCGGGAACTGAGCCCAGTGGGAAGCAATGTGGTCATAGTGTGGTAGTGAATGCTAACAATAGAACAATAGTAAGCTGGAATAATACACAGGACAATTAAGAGGTGATTACTTTATATTTGTTGGAAGATGTATGCATGAATGTGGTAATTGCGTGGACCGATTTCAATGGCAATGAATGCAGTAGCTTTCGACGCCTTTTGCTGGGAGATGAAAACTTTTGAAATACCTCTTCTGATCTGCACAACGCAAGCGCGTTTCTGTCGACGTGACCCGTGTCGCGTAAGACTCTGAAAATCCGACTTGTTGGTTATACTGCGCATGACCAGTATACCAAAACCGTAACAGTTAGAATAGGGTGGGGGGGGGGGGGGGGGGGTGAGGGTTAGGATTTAGGATAGTGTTCGGGCGAGTGTTTCGATGAGGTTAAAGGTTTATCATAAAAGCACACTTATTGTGTGGCAATGCATCATGGATACAGGGTCGGATATTCATGGGTGTCGGTATTCATAACACACCGACTGAATGAGACGTTGCATGCTACGGGGCCATTGCATATTGCAGTTGTGCACAAAAAGTTGACCCTGTATACATTGTATTTTCTCTCTGAAGTTCCCCCTTGAAAAAATTGGTGCAACACAGTGCCCAATGCACATAGTTCCTTGTTACGCCGAGTGACTACAGTCTACAGCCACATACAAAAAAACCTTATTCAAAATCCTTTCTCAATTCTAAATGCTCTTCAAAACCGATGACCTCAATTATATTTAGCTCCCAATATAGCTCATCAAATTTCTGTCAACAAACATGTTTATATACATATACAAGGTATATATGGGGTACTGGGAACAAGGGGAGGGGTGCCAATAGGAACAATTTGACCCCGCAAGGTAGTCTTTTGAAATCCAGGGCCCTGTAAGGAAAACGCTATGGCGTTTGAGATTTCGATAGGAACAAAGCAGAACAATATAGTAGGTAAGTAATGTGGTATATGCATTATGTCAAGATGTTTGCTTAGAACAGTGTGATAATGAAAACATAAAATGGCATACGAAGCAAGATATTGGGCAAAGGGAGCCCCCCCCCCCCCCCCCACCCCCTAGTGTTAGTCATTGTGTTGCCGGAATCTCAGGAATTCGTTTCAGAAATCTAGGTAACAATGTGTTAGGTAACAATGGTATGGAGCGTGTATATGAAGAAAAAAAAGGGGGGGGGGGGGGTACTATGCCCCATCGTGCTGGGTATCGAAAATGGGGTATGCGGGTGGATAGAAGTTCATAACCATCTGCAGGATTTTTTACCAAATTTGGTTGGTGTCATTTAGTGCAGTTAATTCAGTGCGGAGCACCAAGTCTTCGTTTTTTCTCCACATACAGGAAACACCTCGGTTGGTCGCAAGTTTTACCTATCAAAGGTATGAGGGCGCCCTTATTAATGAGCAACTAAGTGTCCGATCTTTCCCTTGGATCTTCGATACAAGTAAAAAGTATAGCGAGGTAAATAAGTTCAGACGCCACTCCCGACATACAAGTTCTAAGACCGCTGTTCAATTACCTTCGCTGGGTGACCACACTTGCAGTGAATTATAGATTGCACTCAATGGAGATTTGTTTTCATTTAGGCGTAGCTTGCCTGGATGGGGTATTTATAGCTGGACTGTGAATGGTGTATATATGGCTAGATAGTTGTTAATCCTCAGTCCACGAATGCTTGAATTCGCAAGTACTACACGACATCTTCCCAAAGGTGACGCTGGAAGACAATGACCCCGGCATGTAATTACCATGTCTGGTTTTATACTGATACTAAAGACAGACGGGTCATTGCATGCATTGGGAATGGGACGGGAGCACCAACGATAATCGTGCCAGCTTGGGTGATTCCAAGATGTAATAGAGGAATCCCACAACGACGAGTTTAGCGCCGATCTGCGTACTTCTGCGTTTGAAAACGAGGATCCCAGTGTCACAGTAAACAACTTTATGCTAATCTGCGCCTGCGCTGCCTTTTATGGCCTGATTAATTCATGCATGATTGAATGTGCTGAAAAGCGTTGTGTTGTTTGCCACTGACATTCTCACTTTCAATCCGGAAGTGCGCAGAAGGGGCTAATGTGAAATTCCTCTATGGCCCAATGTGTAGGAGCTTCCCCGTTGTGCACACATTTTTGCATGTTCTACTTAATATGCAGTTTATTTTTTGATACGCAATTGCAATCTCAAGTGGGGAGGGGCAACGAACTCGGAGGGGGGGGGGGGGGGGGGTCCACGCCCCTTTGTAATTGTGTCACTGGAAAGATGAAAGGGTGATTTTTACCATAGAGCAAGGAACAGTTCCCGTTCCTTGCTCTATGGTTTTACAGACTGAGAGGAGGGGCGTTAAGGTCCAACATTTATCAACAGGTCATGCCCACACTGCAATTAAGGTGTAAGTGTACAGCCAGACAGCTGCAACATTGTTCTCAAAGTTATATCCCCTCCTGGAAAGAAAAGCACTGGTAGATTCAGCCCGGCGAAATTTAACTGATGGTGCGCAACTGCAATGAAGTGGGGGAGGGGCCACGGACTCAGCTGGGGGTCCCAGTTTAGCATAGAACTGATGTCATGGCCTGATGACTATAGGGGTAATATTTGTGAAGCGCTTTGAGACATTAGTATAAAGCGCTGCTATATAGGCCTAAGCACCACATTATTATGATTAACTCCACATATAAATAAAGACTATTGGTGGCTGCTCACCCCCCTTGTACTCCAGATGCACAAGTTTCTTGGGGGCAGGGAGGTTTTTAAAGGCACCCCGAAAAATGTCCCGTTTACAAAAGAAAATTGAAGGGGGAATGGGGGATGCTACATGATATTGCTAGTGCTGGCACTCTGTTAATGCTGTATTCTGAGCACCAGGCCTAATGTTGGTGCACGCGACCTTTTCTGGCGTCGTCAGTAAAAAATGGGGTTTGATTTGCTTGAGGGGGCATGGCGCCCTGTTAGCAGCCCCCTGTCTAGATGTGCCCCCGAAGAGGGGTAAATAAGGAGGGGGCACTGATGCTAGTAACTTGTTATCATGTTCAAAGATAGGGAACTCGGCGACTAGGATTTCCATGGGATGGACGTTATGATCCCGGAGTAGCTTTACATTAAAGGGACACATTGCCTTCAAATGTCATGAAATTTTGCTGTTTGGAAATGTTCCTTATCTTTTATAAGAGTTGTTCATGCAAAAAAACACTTATAATGAGTTGTAATTAGTGAGTAGTGATTACAAAACCAAAAATTGGCCTCTGAAACCTGACATCTGACCCGCGAAACATAGACTTATTTCCAGTAGTAAATACCACCGTCTATATAATGCGCAAAATACTGTAAGAGTCTTTAGGCTGGCGCCGCAGCCAGTGGCCTTGTAAACCTATCAGATGATCGCCAGGTACCATTCTCTACCTCGCGACACATATCGCCAGTGCTGCGCGCTGTGCCACAGTACATCAACATTGATCAACAGAACGTACTTCAACCAGCTGCGACTGAAAATACGACTGGTGAACACGGTCCGCCATTTTGTGGAGTCAAAAATTTGGTTCTACAAAATGGCGGACCGTTATTTGTCACGAAATTAAACAAAAACCACGCAATTTGAAGGGATAGTTATGTGAATCTTTATATTCTACTTTTAAAAAAGCTTCCCAATCATATCCATTTCAGTTTTATAGCCCAAATCGCAAAATCCAAAGCAATGTGTCCCTTTAAGCTGGCTGGATAAGAGCAACAAGCTTCAAAGTTCAACAAACTTCAGTAAGTGTTCTGATGTTGTTTGAAGATAATAATTTCAAGAGAGGGGTACTGAAGGGGTGTGGTAGGGGGGGGGGGGGGGGGTCAAGAGAATCGGTCATAGACCTCGCGATGGGAAGATATAGGAAGGCACACATGACCCGACCTTCTTCCCTTTTGTGGTACTGCCTCCACAAAAGTATGTTTATTTCCTGAAAGTATTGCTCATAAACAGAACAGATGGGACCTTGAGCGAATGTAAGTTCAACCATGGAGGAATAAAAGACGTTTTATTCCTCCCCGGTTCAACGCCCTCCTTCCTCTGTAGCCCCCCCCCCCCCCCTCCCCCTTCCCCTGAAGTCCCCTTCCTTATCAGTGCCCATATGCAACTGAATAGTATACAATGTATTAAACTGTGGCCCCTCCTCCTTCCCCGAAGCCCCTTCACTTCAATTATCGCTGCTCACATTCACCTGTAGATATCTAATTATCTTGCATACCGACTAGAGAGGTTTCACATTTTTGGGGAGGGGATGATTGCCTTTCTCTATCCCCGATTAGGCGAAGTAAAAAAAACATGTCTAGCGTCCCCGCCCGCTTCCTCTTTGGGGGCTGCCTGGATTAAAAAAAAAAATAATTACCAGTGGAAATGAAGTAAACAAAAAACACCAAAAATTTCAACCGATCCATCGGAAAATAACATACAAGCTTATTAAAACCACTGTAAACCACGGTAAACATGTTCAATTCTCTTGTCCACCATGTCCACCATGTCTCCTTTTTGGTATCTCGAACAGTTGAAAAACCTACGGTTGTCAGAAATATAAAAAAACGGACGCTAAACATATTTATTTTGTACTTGGCCTTACGTACGCAGCAAGAAAATCGAGGTCCTGGGCTAATGCGAAAATCTGCTATGTATCCTAGTAGGTTGCAAGGGGGGGGGGATTAGTAACCATGTATGTGGGACACGATGAAATGGGAGGGGACATAATTTGGCCATATTGGCAAGATACAGACACTCACATTTTTGTACTCCATATTGTAAATATATTCAAGGGGAGAGGGGCGTTGTTACGTGGCCATTTGAACCCCCCGCCCCCCCCCCCCCCCATGACCCAAACACAATGGGGAAAGACATTTTGGAATTCGCACATCCCAGGCTGCGCTGCATGCGCCTCTACGACCTTGACTGCAGGGTTAATTACGTGGCTTGTTTAATCCTCCAAGGTCCAACAACAGCTGTACCGCATTCACAACTCTAATTCCTTGAAACCCCCTGTAATCACCCTGTTGGCATTCTAGAAAATGTCACCCAACATAATTTAAAAGAGGTGATAATTGCTCGAAAGCCAACAATGAACAAAGCAAACAGGGAACAATGTATTATATCAGCACCTTGGCATATTGACGCCCCAACAAAAGATTCTAATCAGAGAAACAAGAATTGACTGACTGCCAAGAAACCTGCAATAACCTGAAGACTGGAAGGGGTTTATTGGAGCATGGATGAATATGGACACATTCCTCCATGATTGGAGTCACGAAACAGTGTTCTTACAATACAACAGCCAACTGACTCTTCGGTTTAATAGTTTGGTGGGTTACTGGAGGAATCTTTCATGGTAGGTTCGAAGGATGGCAAGGTTGATAAATCGTGGGGTTGACGCAAACAAGCAACGTTTCACACTTGACAATTTCCACCCCTTCATTAACCCGAAGATTGGTTTCAACCTGGGTGCCTCCATGGTTGAACTCGACCCTGCTCCAGACTAGAGTTGAGATTATCACCCCGGGTTGAAACACCCACCTGTGTTGTATTAGACTCCATATGGGGTACCGGGAAAAAAGGGTAAAAATAAGAATGGGACCCCACAAGGTAGTCTAGAAATCTTGGGGCCCCACAGGGAAAACGATATGGAGTTTGAGATTTCAATAGGAACAAAGGAGAATATAGGGAAGTAAAGCTGGACAATAGAGTACCGAAGTGATGCAATGTTTGGAACCAGAATACTTTTGTTATTTTGTGTCAATGTGTTTGCATGACTGGCTGTTAACAAAGGAACAGTCGAAATCTCCATTTGTTTGGAGCCAGTTGTCGCGCCAACTGACGTCAGACTTAAGTACTCTGCAGTGGTACCCCATAAGGGTGCATAATGTCAAGATAGGTGAGTTCGCCTCGGGGTTGAACTTGATACAAGTGCAACGACGCAGGGTTGAATGTGATGGGGTGGAAAAATCAAGATTCAACCCACCGAGGGTTGCTCTAGTGTGAAAAGACCTAAAAGACCGTGTGCCCTTTGTCTCTTATAAGCGGGTTGTTCTAAAACCCCCTCGACCCCCACGACCCCTCGACCCCCTCGAGGTACGTTCTGAGTCGGATCGTATCCCAAATCGAAACCCGGAGTTCGAATACGGCCCCAGATCGAATGCATGCTGCGCGCGCTGCACACATTATTTTACTGAACACGGAGGATCGAGGAACGGACTGAACTGCAGCTGCATGCTGGGCCAATTTCACGGAGCTGCTAAGCACAAACATTTGCTTAGCACTAAAATGTCTTGCTTGGTTAAAACAGGTTACCAGCCAAAAGGCCATGGGATTTTCATGCTAAGCAAACAGCTAGCTGAATGCCAGCCACAAGCGGTACACTTCACATCAAAATTTGGTTGGTAATCCTGTTTATCAAGGAAGATTTTTCATGCCCAGTATGCGCGCGCATTGTGTGCATAAAATTAATGAGGTTAAGGAGCGACATCAAATTAAGACCTATTATACCTGCGACGTCACTCCTAAACCAAATTTTATGCAAAACACGGGAGGGCTGTTTAGATGTAAACAAAGAGCAAATGGTGTAGAAGTGAAGAGGCTATACACGTATGCAATTAGCAATTGTTATTAGAAATACCATGCATGGAAATTTACACATGTAAGCCTTGTGATAATTCTAGCTGTTGGAAACTGTCGGATTTAGGAGGCTTCACATTTTTAGATTCAGCGGGGTGCTCAGAGAAAACCTTTAAGGGGGAGGGGGGGGGGGGGGGGGAAAGGTATTTTTAAAAGATAGTCCTTCCTCCATAATCAAAGTTTTGTCCGGATTTCAAACCTTCCTTGAAAACCTGTCCCTCTACAAACTGTAGTGAAGGTCTGAAAATTAGGATCTTTGGTATATATTGAAGATTTATAATTTAGATCCGGACCCAGGAAAATTCAAGTTGTATTAAAGGGTGGTATAGGGATGACAATATAAATGTAGCCAATACCACCACCCTCTGTTGTAGCCCTTTACCCAGAGTGAACTCTGGCCACACTGCTGCCCATAAACCTTTGTTTCCCCATTTCCCTGGTCACAACATGCCCTAGAACGGAATGTTTTTCCCGAGTCTGAAAAATGTCTTATAATACCGACCCTACAATTTACTGACCCAACAAACCGAAAATTAAACCTTCAACACTGAAAAATTATGGGGGTTTAAATTTACCAAATTGTGGGTGAAAACTGCAGCTACCCAAAATTTGTGTAAATCTATCTGAACACAATCGGATGAGAGTAGGCTTACCCAAATTTTGGGTAGTTGCAGTTTTCACCCACAATTGGGAAAATTGAACCCCCGTGATTCTTCAGTGAAGTCATTTCTTTTCAAATGTCTAAGCCATGCAAAGGGAGCCAACAAAGTGAGTCCCTTGTGGCCACACGAACACAAATGCCAATATTGTGTCAATCACACCCACATGAACTTGAAACCTATTGTGAAATCTAAACCCCAAATTTAGCTCCGCTTGGCAGTGACATATCCACGGGATAACGAAGCCGGGTCACAGCCAGCCGGTCCCAGCGAGGGTTACCTGCAAAGCACACGCGTGGGGGCGAAAACGCTAATTGAAGAGGGCAGCCGAGTGCCTCTGATCTAAAAACACAAGTTCAACTGCGGTTCAGCCTAGAGGTCAGAGGGGCCACCACTTGTGTTGTGGTGGAGAGGGAAAAAAATCAAGTTCAAGCCGAGTAGGATGTCTTGTCACCCGCAAAATGTTGACGTGTTCTTGCCAAAACCATGGACAGACGGAACTGGGCGGGGTCGACGGTACGTGTATTCTAAAAAAGGAGTACATTTCTCTGTAGAAATCGTTTGTGGTATGATGAGTTGGACACTTTATCGCGAAGATACGAATTTCTTTTTTCTTCATTTTTCTTGGTCACAGCCTATGCCGAGTTCCATCTGATTTCACAAGAACACGTCACACAGCTTGATTCCTCCAGTTGAGCGTGTAACTCGGCTTTCCGCCTGTTCCCATTAATACCGGTCTACTCTATAGCTGTACCTAGCCGTAGAACGAAATAATATACCAAACTACCAATAGCCTTTTCCCTCCTCTGCATCTCTGTGGAATTCTTTGCCTGGTGCATGTTTCCCTTTATCTTACGATCTTTCCTGCTTCAAGAGGAATATTAATTCCTTCCTCTTGCATCTTTGATTCTTTTTATTCCCTTTATAGCTCCATACCTCGAGTGGCTTTTATATTGGAGAGAACTTGCATAAAAAAACAGTTTCTCATTTAAATTAAAAGTAGAACACAAAAAGGGTTTCTTCAACTGAAATGCGATGATTTGCCAGGTTATATTCACACAAATTATTCAGCTGTAAACAGTTCACACTGTCAGCAATCAAAACATCTCGTTGATTCATGGAGCTTTGATTGAGCTGTGAGCATATAATATTGCGCAGGAATTTTCAATTTGCTTAAAAAAACATAAAAAACTACAAAAAACAAACAAAACAAACAAAACAAACACAACAACAAAAACAACCCAAACAAACACCCCCCCCCTAAAAATAAAAATTAAATAAAACCTTTACTGATTGCGAAACCAGAACTGTGATCTGTTAAAAATGATGAGTTTTCCCCACTGTGCATGTTTGTGACAGAAGCTTTAATATACATTTTACTGGTTTCCCTCATATCACTTTGTACACGGTAAAAGTTTGTTTATCCAATTTGTTTTCATTTCTGCGCAGGTGCACAGTAATTATGATTTGGCTTCATATAAGAACATCAATACAACAAGACCGGAAGGTGTATTTTTTGTAAGTAAAAGTTCTGCATTAGACCGCTGAAATATCTTGCATTGAAACTGGCACTGAAAGAGAGTTGCAGCAGCACCCGAAGAAATCCCTTCATGTACGTCTCGAGACCTGATTTTGCTGGTCTCGGCTTCGGTTTTGGTCTCCGTCTCAGGCCGTTGAGGTCTCAATATTTTGGACCCGAGACCTGAAAAAAGCCTTTATTTTTTCACAGAAGCCAAATGATCTTTAACCACACACTGCTAGCCTATTTGAATCATGGAGAAATAAGATGGGTCTTATTTCTCCATGTTTGAATTAGCTTACATAAACCTTCTCAAATAGAGCAAACCCTGAAGATATCAGAAAGTCTTTCTGTAAGTACCTGAAATATACTCTCGTTTTCAAAAACTCCTGTTGTGTTTTGCAGATAGTGGAAGTGTACAATAAGCAGATACAAGAACATAATCACAGCATCCTGTAAATATCATTAAATGACGGTTTTTCTTTTAAATTTAACTACCACATTTTTTTCTGCGGTTGTTTGCCACAGTGCTGAAATTTTAACTGCCAGGGCTTCAATGTTCAATTCATAAAAAAACAAGTGAGAAAAAGGTCAACGCTCTGAACGTCACGGGTCAGGGGGAGGGAAAACAGGGACGTGGTGGTCAACAGCTTAATTCCACCTGACTGTAGCTGTCAGCAGGGACCCCGTGTTATTGTACCTCCTAATTGGGTTCAAACAAAAATATCACCTGTGGGAATGTACATGGAATACCTGTACTTGCTTCTATGGTTAGCCTGTGTCCAAAAATGAAGGATTTTATTGCTGGGCTTGTTATGGGGGCTGTCCCGTGGGGCGAGTAAAAGTGTATAGTGAAGAAAAGGAAAGTGTTCTTCTGGGTCAGATATGGGATTGGCAATTGGCCATTTCTTTTTATGACAGTGGTAACCGAGTTTGGCGGTTTATAGCATTATTTGCAATGCTTTTAACCATTTGGTAAGCTTTCCCGTGCCTAAATATCCACTTACGATTTAAGCTTATCACACAAAGAGCTCTTTGACTGTCACGGTTGAACTTGGCAGCGGTGAAAAAAAAAGGTTCCAAAATACAAACAATGTGACCGAAGAAAGGGTTTACCGTCTTTCCCGGTGGCCCATGTTTCAGATAAAGGGGGTCATATGCAGTCTGGTAATTCTCAACCTTTGCAGGTCTGGCTGATCTGATACAGGCCCACTTATATTTTGGATAAAACCGCTGACATATTTACAGTGAAATAACATTCAAATAGAGGAATTTCACATTAGCCCCTTCTGCGCACTTCCGGGTTGAATGCGAGAATGTCAGTGGCAAACAAAACAACGCTTTTCAGCACATCATTCATGCATGAATTAATCAGGCCATAAAATGCAGCGCAGGCGCACGATTAGCATCAAGTTGTTTACTGTGACATTGAGATCCTCGTTTTCAAACGCGGAAGTGCGCAGATCGGCGCTAAACTCGTCGTTGTGGGATTCCTCTATACTGCTTGCCAACAGTTAGAATGACCTGAAACTCATGAATGGTGAAAGTTAAGAGCGCCTGGTGTTTTGTAACCCAACCTGACACCGAAGTCTGACGTCAGTTGCCGCGGCAATGGTTCCAAACACATGCAGTTTATAATGTATTCTGGTTCCAAACATTGCATTGATTGACGTCATCACTTCGGTACTCTATAGTCGTAGTCTTATTGGCATCTTGTGATTGGCTATAGCGAGATTTTGTGTACTTTGCTATGAGAGCTGCAAGACTGGTTCTCGGACTTTCCTTCTTAAAACAATCCTCCAAAGCACGAATAAGAAAATGAGCAATGCATTAAGTTTACTCTAAACTGTTTATAACAGAAAATCTGTCAAAAAAAGGGAAAGAAATAAGAAACCACCCCCCCAAAAAAAGAAAGAAACAACAACAACAACAACAACAACAACAAAAACCAACAAAAACCCAAAAGACAGTGCATGTGAGAATCGAACTCAGTACATGTGATCCACAATCAGATACTTCACTAAGCCACCCGAGCAGCTTGACCAAATCTGCTTTGTTTTATTCAATGCTTACACTACACACTGGAGGAACTATATTTTTACCAGCAAATATTAGCCAATCGCAAGATGGCAACAAGGCCAGGACTATTGGGCAGTGGCCCGACATGGGAAAGCATATATACATTTATTGGCTGCACATATTCATCCACATTATTTTGGGGGAAAGGTTCTGGTCTAAGGGCGTTAATTTTATTATTGCCAGGGAGTACTACTACTCTGCATGACAACCACCTCAAAAAGCCTCTCCCACTTTGGGGCGGGAGGCCCGGGGAGTCGGATCACTATAGTAAAAGGAACTTCTTCTGAAGTGTGCACTGTGCGGTAAGATGACATTCGCGCATTCAATAGCCTTTAGTCAAAGCGCGCACTCGCACTGGTCTATTTTTGTGCCGGCATATCACGCGTCCGGGTAGCCACGCGCGCCTTGACAAAAGGCTACCCTTTGAACGGTTTTACCACATCGAAACAAAATCAAGGCTACACTTACAAATACAAGCACTATTTAACGTTGTTAACATGTAGATTGCTAAGCTATTATTAGTTTAAGCTAGTATACAACATTTGCTTTTGCTGTAATTTTCAGAAATAAATGGATTTGGGGGTTAATATTTTGTAGCAAATACTGTAATATTGACCTATTTAAAGTTTGGTGTGTATATATTCTAGGAAAACAAAGGGAACAAAATACTCTTCTTGTAGTCTGCATGGTTGCAGGGAATTATCAGGTCGGGAAACTAGACTATTCCCAACGATGGTCGGCCGACCATCGCTGGAAATGGATAAAAAAAAATTCCACTTTTCTTGAAAATGACAGCACACCAGGTGCCATGATTTCACAGCATGCTTGGGATTATTATTTACTTACAGTCAAGTGAGGTATTTCATAATAATTCTGCAACATTCACAAGTTAAGTCTGTTGTATTTCCTCTCTATCACTAGTAGTACTGCTCTCTGTAGCGCCCCCCCCCCCCCATGCCAATGAGTGTTCATGCATCACTGAAAACCCAGGTACCCTTCAAAGTAAATAGCTGCAGCTTGTTTCTTCATAATGTAGAGAACATAGCAGGTGCTCCACAGAATATGACCAAAAATGTTCTTTGCCAAATGTGCTTTTAAAAGAACTGAATTCTTTTGACGGTTGTCCCATGGAGGAAGGATATTCTTCCTCCATGGTTGTCCTAAGGAATTTGCTCAAACGTGATCTGATAAATTCGATTCTGACTCTTTTTTAAATTCTAAATCCTTCTAGGTTTAAAATAATCATGTCCCTTTTCATATACATGTTCCAAATTGATCGTGAACGCCGATGCCAAAAAATTGATCCCTCCACTCCAAAATGGACTAGTCCTCGTTTCACAGAAAAGACCCACAGGCAATTTCAACGGATTTTTGTTCTCTTTTTCTCTCTAAATGTGTGAATTGGTATAAACAAGGAAGCACTTTTCACTTGACCGCTGCCGTCACAGAAACTCCCCAGCACAAATTCTGCCCGCGGGGCTGGACGTCGTGTTTTGGGTCCGGTTATATTTTAGCCCAGTTGATCTTGCAACTGCGCAGTATAGTAGAGCGAACTGGTGATCACGCAGTAGTGGTAAGAAGAGCACTTAACAAGTGTCATCTACGGTACCTGTCCTTATCACGTTTTGGGATGCGCGCCCGGCCGAAAGCCGTCATTTCTAAGGAATCCACACACAAAGTCTGAACATGAATAAGCCATTTCCGACAGAATAATGTCATTTTTGTTCCCGATATCCATCGGCCATAAACGCATACTATTCTAAGAGCGCCATCCGCCTTACGGTTCTGATTCCACAATGCTTCTCTGAAAATCATTTTCCCAGCCGCATCCTATACAATGCCATCACACAATGACTGATTCTAATGAACCAGTGCTTACGTTTGACTGTGGATATTTCTTTAAAAAAAATGCTGATCCCATTTATCCATACAATAACCACCTTGGTAAATAAAACGTCCAGTGAATGATGAGATCAATACATTGATTGTAACCCAAATGTCATCAGGGATCGGGAAATCTTTCCAGCTCTTGCACTTCCTTGAGTCTTCACAATTCGGTTTTATTCACAGACGGTAAAGAAATCCACAGAGATGATGCACATCCTTACTGGGAAACGAGTGGAGATGACTCTATTGATACGGACGTTATACTTTTACAGAATTCAGTGTCAGATTTCGCCGAGGTGCGGTATATTATGTATTAAGTTACTGATAGCTGCAATGAGCAGATTTAGTGACATTGAAGAAATTTTTTTTTTCTTTTAAGCCAAATGGATTTAAAAATCAAGTACTGGGTAATGTACAAAAACTATACACCTCGAATTTATCTTTCCGAATTAGACAAGGTTCTGAAATCCGAGTTCGCAAGGGGTGTTAGAATTGGGGGCGTTAGAATTGGGGGCTTTGCTAGGTAAGCCTCGTAAACTTTTATCTCTGTATCATTTAAATAGGAAAGAGTATGAAGGCCAAACCTATTTCATTTTTTACAAACTTGCTCAACTTGAAAGAGCACCCCATAAAAACAAGCAGAATATCTCGAAGGGATAATAACAGCTTGTTATTAACTCAAAACTAAAAAAAACAATTCTAAACTTAAAACTCAACATAAAAAACCCCCAAAAACCGAGAACACCTCGTCTTGGGGGAGGGGAAATCCTTCCCACAATGACTAAATTAATTTCAAGTTGTGGCTGTGTCTTCCCCGTGAAAGTAACAAGAAACATGACCACAAGAAACCCACAGCAATCATGGGCGTCACCAGGATTTTTTCTAGAGGGGGAAAAAATCCCAAAATCCTTGTACTTTCTCTGGTATATATTTTTGGAGGGAGGGTGGGGGACATTTGCACACCCCTCCACCATTAAGTTGACACCCCATATTGTTGCCTTAAATTAACAGCAATATGACACCTCATCTTTCTTTTTTATATTTATATATTTTTTTTTCTCCTTTTTTTGTGAATTTCCAGGGGGAAAGTTCCCCCCTCGCGATGCCCATGACTACAATCTCGCCTAATAATTGTACTGAACTACATCACAGATTCTTGTTGACCCTGCACTTGAATCGCTGGCAGCTGTTTGGTCATTGATGTGCCACACAGTAAAGGCACGGTACAGATGAGAGAGAGAGATTACTCCTGATCCTAACAGCTGTAGGAAACAAGAAGGAAGGTATTGTCAAAGCGTGCTTTCGGTCCCTTCTTCTGTTTCCATTGCTTTTTAACCCTGTGGGTGGACCATAGACTATGTGACCTGTTCCCACGAAATGGGTGGAAAGTAGCCAAATCTGAAAATCAAAAATTATGGTATTTCCTGAAGTTACAGTTCAAAAGCTTTAATTTGAAATATTGAGTGTTGTGGTACCTCATTTCTTGCCCCCAATATAAGTTGTCGGTGTTGACCCCTTGTTTTGAGAAAAAAACTCAAAGTTTGTGATCTGTGCACACTTTTTAACCCGAGTTCAAAAAAGAAATCCCCCCCAAATATTTTGAGAAGAGATTCGGTTTACAAACTTTGGGATATGACAGAATAGGGTTTTTCAAATACACAGTTGTTAAAATCCAAAAAATTAGTTTTCAGTGACATTTTTTTGTTTCTGCTTGTAACTCTGCTTCCATCTTTACGTGCATTTTGTGCACATCATATGCAACACCATAACAGACCAAAAATGCACTTGCAGCTTTGGGATCAATTAACAGTTGGGGGGACTGGGTTCTGTGGGGTAGAGGAGTTGATCTGTGGATATTGGCCAATAAGCCCAATCAAGAGGGCCTTGGAAGATTATTGTAAGCACACAGAAATCCCCCAACACACTGCAAATTTTGCCCTTGTTCGTTAGTAGTTACACCACTGGTTATGAGGATATTGGGGGAAGGGGGTCGAGAGGTGCACCTATTAGCCCTCAGGGGGAGAGAAACAGCACCCATGTGACTACTCCCTCTTGTTAAACACAATCTGAAGCTTCTGCAATTTGCATACACTGCCTTGAACATTTTTGCCTGCCAAGGTCTTACAGGAATCAACAGAGGGCAAAGCCCTCAGCACTTTTGGAGGTCCTCAGACACAATTTTCTTAAAGATGGCAGCATTTCATACGGAAATATTTCTCAGAATTGGTACTGTACCATCTTTAGAAACATTTCAGTTTTCAGATTGAAACTAATCTCTTTTAACATTACCAAAGCTATATCATACCCTTATTTAATATTTATTAGTAATTACCATAAAACATTTTTTCTTCCAAATACATAATTGGTCCCTAATGTATTTTAAAAGTCACAGCAGCTAAGCAATTAAAAAAAAAATGTTATTTTATGTATTACAAAATGCTTTACTAACTCCCGAATGTCTTTACTGACTAATAAATGAAATTACCGGTACATTTAATACTATGCATACTACACTGTCATGATAGTCAATATGCCTGTGCACTATTAACAAGTGAAGGTCATATATGACAACATTTTGTAAGAATATCAACTGAATGAGATCCACCATGAATCATCTCAAACAATTGACGCATTCACTTTCAATATCAATTATCATTCTTTGGCAATCCCGTCTTTATGGGCAAAGTCAATGGGCCGAAATTCTCGCTATACAGTGCGAGTACAAAAAACTATACACTTTTAAAATTGGCCATAGTTTTTATTCTGTAGCAATATAGATAAGATATTTTCATATGTACTTTTAGAGTAACTCTTCCTGCTTCTTTTGGTGACATTTTTATTGGATTAGTTTTCATGCATGACTGCACAGGAGACAATTAAGGGGGTCGGGTGAAATCTGAGTTGCGCCAACTGGTCAGGGCTGGATAAGAAAGAGACAATCTAAAAGAACACAACCATTGTCTAACAAAGGGACAAAAAAGAATTTCACTAGCTTTTAAACTTCGTGTTTATTTAAAACATTTAAATTAAATTAATAAGGCAATTCAATTCCACGGTGTCCTAGTCCTCAACATGGCCACCATCTCGTTCAATGCACAGCTGGGCTCAGCGCATCATTCCTGGAACAGCACGGCGAATCATCTCCCTGTCTTGTCTGAGAATGTCAATTTCACGAGTTATCCTTTCCTGGAGGTCATCCAGATTTGCTGGAGGAGTGGTGAAAACCCGAGCTTTCAGATATCCCCATAAAAAGTAGTCAAGAGGGGTCAGATCAGGAGATCTTGGGGGCCACTCCACTGGTTGATTCAAGGCAATAACCAGTTGGCGCAACTCAGATTTCACCCGACCCCCCTTAATTGTCTCCTGTGCAGTCATGCAAGAAAACTAATCCAGTAAAAATGTCACCAAAAGAAGCAGGAAGAGTTACTCTAAAAGTACATATGAAAATATCTTATCTATATTGCTACAGAATATAACTATGGCCAATTTTACAAGTGCAAAGCATGTGCGTAACGGTGCATGCAATAAATTGTGGACTTTGTAATGATAAAAATAAACTCATTATTCTTATAAAAGCAGAGTGCCTGCAGTGCAGTTTTTGGTCAGTAAACGACCTGGCCAGCTAGACACCTACACCAATAAACACAAATTGTTTTTAAATAGTCTCGCCTGAATTTTTACAACATGAATATATGTAGTGGAGTTATTTCCATGTTTCCGTACATTTGCATGTCCTTTGAAGCTTTTGAAGTAATTAAAATATCTTGGTTTTTATGTTAAATGATCAAAAACCAACTTGATTAATTTCAATCTGATTGATACCACTACCATTCTTCCTGAGAATTATTTCTCTCCAAAATGCTGTCATCTACAAACAAAAAAAGAGTTAATTTCATGTACATGTGTATATGTTGAATCCCACCGAGTATGAACACTACTTGCAATTATAACACCTCATCCACAGATTCTGTGTCTTGATTGGCCGAGAGCGAGTCACATGGCATTTTTCTAGTTTTGCTATCTTCCTGTGTGCACGGCCAAAAGTACTATACCCGTAGCAACCAAAGTACTATACCATTAGCAACCAAAGTACTATACACATGGCGCGGTATTTGTGTGCAGATGCACGGGGGTGTGTGCGTTGAGCGTTGCGCATAACGCGTATTGTTCCAAAGTGCCAGCGCTACAGAGCTGGGTTCAAACATTTCGTTAAGAGGTGTTTTTGAAAAGAGCAAATAAATTTTCCACTAATTTTGTATTGAAATAGAAGTCCATTTTAACTGTATTTAGATTTAAATAATGTTAAACATTTTTAATCAAGCAGAATCTGTGGGTGAGGTGTTATAAAACAAATATTTACTGCTTTTATCTCGCGATGTGGTAAAACTAGCCTCCCTCGGTGATCCACGGAGCATTCTATTTTCCCTGGGCTTCGCCTCAGGAAAATAGAATGCTCAATGGATCACCTCGGGAGGCTAGTTTTACTACACCACTTGAAGCAGTAAATATTTGTATACTATACTGCCAGCTCTGCCAAATGTGTTTACATATTTGCAAACATCAAAAAACAAATCTACCGAATTATTACGAAATACCGTACTAGACTAAGTAAATATCGGTCTCAATCATCCTGTGAAATCATGGCACCTGGTGTGCTGTCGTTTTCAAGAAAAGTGGAAATTTATATTGTTTTCCCAACGTTGGAAATAGTCTAGTTCCCCGACCTGATAATTCCCTGACATCTATAAATTGCTCCATTTTGTCTAAGGTATGGTCAGGGAACCAGACTACTAGAACATATTTTTTTCCAGCATCTATGAACACAGTCAGTGTTACAGTATTTGCTAGCATGCTATAAAATACTAACCCCCAAATCCATTTATTTCTGAAAATTACAGCAAAAGCAAATGATGTATACTACCTTTAAAGTGAATTTTCATATTTATAAGTAAAAACATGACGTCATCAGATACACAACAGTGGTGTTGCCATACCTTTGTGCACAAACAAAATATCAATATTTAACTGTACTACCTTTTCGTGGAGGAAATTTCATGTTTTGATTTTAAACAGCCATTATTAGCCATATTAATTAGCTTGTTTGAAATCCATTTCAAACCAACACTTACTTTGAAACATTGTTGATGGGTTATTGGGGAGTAACAATTTCTGTAGTTATTCTCTGAGTCGCAGTTCTTCCTTTTACCGTTAAACAAAAATAGCACCCTCTCACATGAGTAATTGGTAAAGATGAAGATGAATTAAATTTGTTTTTTGTTTTGCTTTTTTTTTTTTTTGCCTTTCAGAAAGAACTTGCTTAAAGGTAGTATACCGGTACATCATTTGCTTTTGCTGTAATTTTCAGAAATAAATGGATTTGGGGGTTATTTTATAGCGTGTCAGCAAATACTGTATCACTGACCTGTTTAAAGTTTTGTGTGCATAGATGCTGGGAAAACAGAAAAAAATTATGTTCTACTTTTCTAGTAGTCTGGTTCCTTGACCATACTTTAGACAAAACAGAGCAATTTATAGTTATCAGGAATTATCAGGTCAGGGAACTAGACTATTTCCAATGATTGTCGGCCGAAAAATTGATGATATAAATTTGCACAGCAGCACACCAGGTGCCATAATTTCACAGGATGCTTGAGACTGCTATTTACAATAATCTAGTACGGTATTTCGTAATAATTCAGTAGTTTTGTTTTTTGATGTTTGCAAATGTTGTATACTACCTTTAAGTTTGAAACGTCAGGCCAGCCAATTTTGTGAATGATTCGTAAATATGTAAAAATAACTGAAAACCATCACATCCATTTTGCTCAAATGAAAACGAGCATTTAGATGTTTGTATTGTTAGAAGACCTTGTAACTTGTAAGATGTATAATGAAAACAAGTTGTACTAGATGTTTACTGTAAGATTCCTTCTTTGACTGAGAATCTCAATTTAATGGTTTTCACCCACTAAAGCATTATCCAAAAATAAACTATTTTCGAAAACAAAAAAACATTGACTACACTTTGTGCATTCTATTTTGGTCTTCTGAAATATTATTTACCATGTTCAAAGATTGAACACTAGAATCTGCAACTGGTCATGTTTGTGTGTGTTGAATATCACATTGGAAAGCTTGTAGCCTGCCAACAAATTCGCAATTCAGTTTGAACATTTATTTGTCAGAGTGACACACGGCAAAAACCATGGGCATATTGACGTTCAGTTCTGGTACCTTGCTGTGATGAGGAGTGAGAAGCCGAAATCTCCGTCCTAGCCCAACCCCAGCCCTGGGGGGGTCTGGCTGTATAATCATGTAACAGAGAAACATGACGTCTGTATGGACAAGGCGCGCACACACACACACACATGCTTGCTTGTACACATGCACTGCTTTATCAAACCTTAAAGGCTGGATCAATACGCCAAATGGTTCTCTGGAAATATTTCATGAGCCACAGATGTATATTCTGTGTATGCATACTATGTGGCTGACAAGCAGGATAGGGGGAGATTAGGGGGTTAGGGTTCCACAAAAATTTAAGACGGGGACAATCGTCGCTTTTTATTTAATTTTAACGATTCTTAAGGACTGCATAGTCTTTTGGAATTTTTCAACAGCTTACGAAATCTTTCAGAAATGCTTTGCATAATTTTCAGTTTTAAAAACTAAATTTAAAAATTCTGACAACTGCATTTTTCTGGACCGAGTCGGGAAGGGGTGGAGAAAACGATTCAGATTCTTGACATCACAGTCCTTTTCATCATGCAATATATATTTGTTAGAATCTATTTTCTAATGATAGCTATAGACATGCAATACAAATAAAAGGGTCCGCTGCAAGGAATATCAAAACTGCATGCAATATCCCTAATTCTCCAGTACATACAAAGCTCTTACCGATGAATGACGAGCGATGAATAATGACCCAAATTACGGCAAGCTATAAACCGCCTACTCCAAGAGATTGACACTTTAGAGAAATTGAGATATTTGAATTCAAACGGCTGCAGGAATAAATGGATTTGGGGTTTGGTATTTTATAGCATGCTAGGAAATACTGTATAACTGACCTGTTTAAAGTTTTGTTTGCATAGATGCTGGGGGAAGAAAAAAAAAGAGAAAAAAATCTGTTCTAGTTTAGTCTGGTTCCCTGACCCTACTTTAGACAAAACAGAGCAATTTATAGAGTCAGGGAATTATCAGGTCGGGGAACTAGAATATTTCCAACGTTTGTTGGCCGACAATTGTTGGAAATGACATAAATTTCCACTTTTCTTAAAAATGACAGCACACGAGGTGCCGTGATTTCATAGCATACTTAACACTGCTATTTACTTACAGTCTAGTACGGTATTTCGTAAGAATTAAGTAGTTTTGTTTTTTGATGTTTGCAAATGTTGTACACTACATTTAAAAATTAATAAACACACAAAGTCAATTTTGTGCATGACTTAGGCAAAATAAAAGAACACCATGTTTGGCGTCCCCGCCTGCTTCCTTTTTGGAGGCCGCCTGGATTTAAAAACAAAAATTACCACAGAAAAATCATGTATAAAAAAAAAAAATGTCAACCAGTCAATCGGAAAATAAATACTTGCCAGTCGGAATTTTTGTTTTTATTATTTTTTTTGCTGACATGGTGCTACAAACATACTAAAAAACACTTTAAATATGTTCGTTCTCTTGTCCAACATGTCTCTTTCATTTTTAATGTGTCTTTGAACAGGGAAACACCAACAGTTGCCAGAATTTTTATTAAATGACAGCCATCTTAAAAAATGAAAAATAAAAAATAAAAAGCCCCTCTTTTTCCTTTTTTTTTTCTCGAAAACCCGGACATGAAACATGTTTTGTTTTTACTCAGCCTTACATTCGTACTGGCAATACATTGGCCCGGATTACAGAAAAATATGTGAGGCCCATAAAAAAAAAAAATATGAAAAAACACCAAACAATAACAATGGCTTTTTCCGAAAAAGTATGTTACATCATGAGGTGTTATACTCTGCAAACAACAACACAAGCAGCCAGACAGGCTCCAAACATTCAGATAAAGAACACCACACACTTGACACAATTTCACAATCCAACTCTGTCCAAAAAAGATATACATGTATAGACCAAACAAACTTGGCAAATGGCTGGCCCTGGCCACCTTGAATTCTCACTACAAACTAAACACTTTTGGTCTGGCTCTTGTTTGTGTTAGGCTAGTGGTGTGTGTGCCTTAGGAGGCAGGCCAGACAATGGCTGACACTCCCCCTGGTCACAAAAGAAACAACAATAACAACTGTATGGGGGGGGGGGGGGTGGGCGAGAAGACAAAGGGCAGGTGGTGTTGAGGATTATAGCAGGTGCAACTTGCCACACAAAAGACAGGTGGGGGCTGTATAATGGGGCAAGCAACAATCTGGTTTCCTGGCTTTTTGGTATTGTTTAATGTTCACAATGGAAGTAGTGAACAGCTCATGGTGTGTGTCTATATACATGTAAATACCAGCAATCATGGACTAGGGACAAAAGGGTTAGGGCATGCATAGACAAAGGGTCCATGTTCGAAAAAGTAAAAGTATAAACAAAAGAGGGACAATAGGAGGTCCGCGATTGCTGGTATTTACACACTTGTGTGTTCTTACATTAGTCTCCTTGTGGGGTACATAGGAGAAAGGGTAACAATGGGGACAATGCTACCCGCAATTGGGTATTTAGAAATCGACCTACCCCACAGAGTTAACGCTATGGCTTTTGAGATTTCAGGGGGGACAAAGGAGAATAAAAGAAGGAAAGCAAAGTCCACAATAAAGGTACCTCATATGAGTACATATGTCAGGATGTGCGTTTGTAAATACCGGCAATTGTGGACTAGGGACAAAAGGGTTAGGGCATAGACAAAGGGTCCACGTTTGACTGAACGTCCACAATTGAAAATCGTGTACAAAACATATGGGAGGCCTTCCGAAAAAGTAAGTACAAACAAAAGAGGGACAATAGGAGATCCACGATTGAAGGCGTTTACACACTTGTGGACAGATGTACTGTACCCTGTGGAGACATGAACACAATGGCAACAAAGGGACTAAATAGGTCTCCACTAGGCAATTCTATGGGTTTAGGTTGTCTCCACAAGACATTTTGTGTACAAAGTCTATGGGGGTTTGCTTAAGTACAGGGACAAAGGGGAGAACAATGCCATGTCTCCACAGGGATGCAAAAATCAGAATACAGGGACAAAGGGGAGAACAATACCAGACCTTAGCCTTTTAGTAAGATACTGCCAGGTTTGAAGCATCAATCTCTCCTAACTTTAATTAATCTAATAATTGGTTGTATCGTAAAATTGGGTGTGATCCTTGGCTATACGGCATTCTGGGTTTATGACTTCTGACTAGCGCCCACCCGAACAAAGATACTGACAATTTGGGAGACCGCCAACATAGAGCAAGATAGCTCAGTTGGTAGAGCGCCGGTACGGTAACCCGAAGGTCGCAGGTTCGAATCCCGCTCCTGCCAGTTTCTTTGTTCACTTTGAAAATTTAATTAATCTACAATGTATTTCAGGTTATTCTAGCAGACAAGCAGTTTGTTGCAGTATGTTATTATTATGCGGACAATAAATTTCTAATCTAATCTAATCTAATCTAATCTAATCTAATCTAATCTAATCTAATCTAATCTAATCTAATCTAATCTAATCTAATCTAATCTAATCTATTACAGTACAATGTTGCTGAAGCAAATGCTGCTATTCCGTTTGGCCGGCTTCCAAAATGAATGCGTACTTATACCAAACATGAGATTTCTGACAGTTCCAAGTACATATACAGTGTATTATAGATTGATCAACATTCATGGTTTTTAAATCCCGAACAGCCAAACGTGCAGTAAATGATGCGGTTTTATGATTTACAGGTATAGAAGCAAAATGTGTACTTGTTTCTTAGCTGGAAGCATCAACTTGCCCCAAAAAGAAGTGTTATACCTGTATCAAACACTTGGCAATAAGCCATTTGCGAGTTAAATTTGAATAACATCTGGTACACTGACGTACTCAAAATGCTTTGCACATTTCAACTTTGAATTCTCCAGACCAAAGAGACTGTTACTATATCACGTGATTCGGGGCAAGCCTTATGCTAGCAACCGGAATGGTCTGGTGTATTTGTGCCATTCTCACCCATTGTGAACAATGTATTGGTGCTAAGCGTCTCTTACGTGACTATGCAAGAGCATTGCCCCAAATCATGTGATATAGCAACAGTGTCTTTGGTCTGGAGAATTCAAAGTTAAAATGTGCCAAGCATTTGGAGCAAGTCAGTGTACCAGATGGTATTCAAATTTAACTCGCAAATGGCTTATTGTCATAATTTAATTGACAATACACTGTCATACACCAACACTCAGTGAAGACATTTTAAAGCACAGCCTGAACTTTAAAAAATTCATATCCCATTTCCATTTCAAAAGCTTGTCCAAAATGGAGAAGCCACAATAACAAGTCGACCGAAGGATGAGTTATTTGCAACTTCATAAAATGTCAGAGTTGAACATTCTTACTCCTGCAAAACCCAAAGAGCTGCAGGGTGCGACAAACCGACTACTGTGGAGAGGCTATATAAATTACAGCCGGGTTCACTTCTGATATTTATATCAATCCTCATAGAGAAATTTTAATAATAAATCACAATAGCTGATGCGGGACAGTTGAGCGGTCATTGTGGCTATCGCTTGCTGGTCACAGGGAACAGAAGGCTCAACTCTATCGCTCAATGTAATGTAGTACCGAAGTCATGACGTCAATCAATGCAATGTTTGGAACCAGAATACATGCTAAACTGCATGTGTTTGGAACCATTGCCGCAGCAACTGACGTCAGACTTCGGTACTCTATAGCAGAGCCATTTAAACTGTGACATGTTGCTGTTTGTCAGTCAAAAGTGTACTTGATGACGCAATCAGCAATGAGGATGTAATTTAAGCTCCAGACTTGCAAAGACTTTTTAATTATTTAATTATGGTCCAGGTCAAGCTAAATACCCTGATTTGACTGTTAATATAAGAGTGGTTGGATTAACGGGGCATGCCTCAACTTCCCGCTTCTGGTTCAAATTGAATTGGGTCATGGATTCCGATTAATTTGAATTTCAATCCAAACATTTTGTTTATTTCTTGAAATAAAAGTTAGGAGGCCTGACCTTTTTTTTTCTTCATAAAATGTCTGGTTGCATAATCAGCACAGTCACTTTAAATGCAAACAAGCAAGAGTGTATCATGTTAAAATAAATGCACTCTGGTATACTTACTGTGATTCCTCTCCCCCCCCCCTCCTCCAAAAAAAGAAATTAAATACAAAATAGACAATTCTAGTCACCAGTATTTTATCAAACCTGCTGCTTAACTGCCCCTTTAACAGAATACTATGGCCAGGGCCCCCACAAGGCTCTCTATAAATAACCCATTGATTCATGCTCAGTATGCAAATTGGCACTGACTGACTGGCTGGCTAAAGAGTGTGTCATATTATGCAAATGAAGTATGATTCACAGGCTGGCCAATGGGATCGCTTTGTGCACGGCCTGACTCACAGGGAAAATTGCTGGAGCGTTAGTCCCACGTGTGGCACAGAAGGACGTAGCGTGTTACGGGTACAATGAAATCCCACTGCCAAAATCCAAAAACCTTTTTTAAAGAACCTTTTATGAACAGTAAGAAAATAAGCCGATTGTCTCGAATTTGTATAACATGATTTATTTTCTTCATATCTGTAATCTACATCCAGTTTTAATCTTATTCTTGGTATACAAATGCATATATGAGTAAACGTACTACATGTAATGATATTCAAGCAGAATTGACAGTCGAGATGTTGTGTGCGTACTGACGAATTGTCCATGCCGCACCTTAGTCCACGTGACAGCAAGCATTCAATCACAGGGGTATGAGATAAATGCCATCTCATCTTAAGTATTCTCACACAAAGAGACTGAACAAAAGTCCAGATAATGAAATGAGGAATTCTGCCCCTGATTATACATACCGGTACCTACCAAGTATGAAAGATTAAGTCTTGCATGATCGTAAAAAACGGAATTCATGTACACGTAGAACCTACGTGGTCAGTGGTGCAAAACCCCCATATGTAGTAAAATCCACATAAACTTACCAATTAACCACACTTTTGGCGGGGGGGGGGGGGGGGGGGGGGGGGGGGGGGGGGGGGGGCTAATTTCATAGCAGTCTGCATATATTGCATCACATTTTGAATGGTAAGCTACTCTTGTTCAGAAGAACTCTTTGCAGCTCAGCTAAATTGGTGAGCTAAGTTTATAAACACCACTGTGAAATTTGGCCAATTTAAGCCTCTCGGACCAAGGGCCAATTGAAGGTACTGCTCGGCCACAATGTCATGTGATGCATAATTGCTTAAGACTGGTTCCTGGCTTATTTATGCAAAACACCTAAATTTGCTTAACAATATAATCCACTTTGCAGGGGCTTAGCCAGCTTACCCAATTATTCTGCTCAGCAAGATATAGCCGGAGCTTGAATTTGCTAAAGCGTAGCTTTTCTATCCTGGGTAAATTTGTGGGCTTATTATCACTGCTGCTAAATTGGCCCCGCCAGCATCAGGTTTGAGTGAATTCTACTTTTTTCAGGGTTCCCACAGATATCTGAAAACCAAATTCCATAACTTTTTCCAGGACTTTCCAGGACTAAAATATGACAATTTCCATGACATTTAACACCATTTTGCAGAAAAAAGTTGTTTGGTATAACAATGAACCGCTGATGTTGGGCTAACCATTTGTTAGCTTTTGAAAATAAGTTTTAATTAATAATGGCCTCCTCCTCAGTCCTCACATCAAAAGTGGCCCATCAAAAATAACCCTTGCATGATCTTGATTTCCATGAGTTTTCCATGACTTTATTTTTCCCAATTTTCCATGACTTTTCCATGACTTTCCAGGACAACTTTTTTCCAGGATTTTCCAGGATTTTCCATGACCCGTGGGAACCCTGGTTTCTTTTCTTCTTAAACTTCCACAACCTTACGATGGATGGAGCTATCATAGATGGGGTGGAGTAGAAATTGAAAAGAATCTAAAAAGATAGCAAATTTCACAATTCTATTAAATATATCCATGTTCCCCGCCCCCCCCCCCCCCTAAAGGAATTTGAACAAAATTGTTTATCAAGAAAAAGTTTTGGGGATGAAGGAATTTGAGCCCTCCAAGCTCCCAAGCTACTTCCCCTTTTAAGCCCATTTCACACGAGCACTGGAAACACACATCTGCGATAATTTGGCGCCGGGTGTCTGACACCCCACGATGCCTGCGATTTCCTTGCAGGCTTTCCTACGATACAACACAGTCCGGCAGTGAACGTCCCTCATTTTGTAGCGTTTGTGTGCGTGGGTCAAAGGTTACCTGTTTTTCGCTGGTACTGCGATATTTTTTGAATGGTGGAATTTCCGCGCACCAGTGCTTTCATTCCGCATTAATTTTGATATACAAAATGTATTTAAAGCAAACGGACATATGAAGCCAAACCACAGTCCACAACTAGAACAATGCACATTCAATGATGTGACAGGGATACACTTTCACACAGCACTGAATCCGTGCGTTGGTGACATTGATGCGATTTCATCGCACGGGACCCGTGTATCCAGCGCTCGTGTGTGAAATGGGCTTTAGTGTACCTCTGTTTCTTTCCCTCCACCACTGCACTGACCGTGTTCCCAGAAAATAAAGGTTCACTTGATATAGCAAAGCCTGCAGGTATGGATGAAGACAGCGATCCGGTTCTGGACTCATCACCGCTGCCTGTTAAAACGTTCCGTCTCCCGAATGCACTGACCTGGAAATACACAAGTAGTAAGCCAAACAGCAAATATTATATCTATGCATAGCTGACAGCAAATAGCTGGACAAGAATCTCTGGTGCAAATAATTCATGACCATCTCCCTGATAATTATAGGCGCAGTCGGGATGGCAGATGTCCCAGTTATCTGAACCAGAGATCACTCCGAATGGTATTATATCTCTTATTTGATAGACATCTGATAGGGAGCATATTCCATTACATATAAATTATCAATCAAATTCACTCCTATGTGGTAAACAATTCTCGATGACAATAAATTAAAAGGTCATATTGCCGGCAACAGGATCACTTCGTACCGGCCTCATCTGAAGAAAATAACTGGAGAAAAATTGACAGAATAAACGCTGTGATACGTCATAATTAAAGATGATCTGCAGCAAATTAGGGTTGTTTTTGCAAATTCTAGAAAAAACCAAAATACATACCGAGACTGCACATTTCAACCAGAAATTCTACTGGAATTAATCTCTAATAGTACTAGGGCTGTCCGTTTTCAGATAATTTAATAGTATTTTATATATTATATTATGTATTTAATATTTGAAACTGCACTTGACTGAATATTTGAATATTCGAAACTCGTCGATCAAGTTTTACACACGCCAGCCGCATGCAGTCAAAATTGTTTGCATGCGGCGATGGATATTATGGGCTGTTGGAGTGTTTTGCAGTAAGTACTGTATAACTGTCAAGGAGCTTTTTACCCAGCTAAAAGAAAGGGAACAATAAACAAGTAATAAAAAGTTACCGTGGACAAAAAAAAGTGGCATCTGACAATGAACAAAAATGCAACTTTACGTAATAACACAGTCGTGTGTGCAAGTACATTGTTGTTTTTGGAATATTCAAACCGGCAAAAAGCTATTCGAATATTCGGTTGATACGGGGTTAAGAAAGGCTAATCCTGGTTTAACAAACCCTTTCATTTGTCCACTGTTATCCTTTCATGGGGACAGTGTATATATCTGCATATATGTAATCCTATTTCATCTTTTATTGGGGGAGGGGTGGGTTGGGGAGGGATGTTAGGGCCCTATTCAATGGAGACCGCCTTTTGAGACGCTGGTGGCAACCGACATACTGGTCATTTTCCATTGTTCTCACCAGTCGTGTACATGCTCAGAACTAGGCGCGCATGCTCAGAACTCGCAAAAAGGACCGGTATGTCTGCTGCCACCAGCGTCTCAAAAGTCTCCCACCGTCAAGTTTCTCTGCTATTCTTGTGGTCTTATTACTCCATGTTGTCAATATTTGCTACCCTATTCAAATCAATTCTAATTGGCATGAAGTTGTCATAAAATCTTCGTACCAACATCTTGTAAAAACAATAATTTCAATCTACCTTTACAATTTAATTCAATTTTTCATATCAGCGTTTTTGATTCCGGGTGTGTGGAGGTATTAGGTTTGACGTTCATCATCTACAAAGCAAGCTGTCATTTCGAATGATTCAGTACCATCATATTTGATGGCCGAGGACCTTGGGATATGGTTACATGCATAAAAAGAGGGTGTAGCTTGTAAAACTCAATTGGCAGTATAGGGGTAATTAAATATTAGGCAATCCTATTGGAATGCCAATAAAACCACCGAGTGTACTCCACATGGTCATGGAATGAAATTTTAACAGGAATTGAGATGACCGGGGCCTAGATTCCTGTGCTCTGCTGTCATTTCATGACTTTTTCATTTTATTTTGGTCCGGATCAATCCCTGTCACGTATTCAACCTCGGCGGTATGATTTTTAGCAATTATTTCCTCATAAGGCCAAAAAACAAAACTTGTGTTGCCTCTAAATGGAAACAAAACAGGAGGGAGAGTCGGTCGGTCGATTTTTTATTTTTTTACCATCTATGAAAACAATACTACATGACGTGTAACTCAGAAGTCAAGAGGCAAAAAGTAAGCTTATTTAAACATTATAGCTGTATTTAAAGACTATGGTTTTAATAAAATGTGTGTATTTTGTGTAGGAAAAAGTGAGATTTTGAAAATTCCTTTAAACATAAAAAGTAGTAAAAAAACAAGAAAAAAAAGAAATGTGACCTGACTTTTGTGGCTTTTAGTGTCAGTCACAGAGGGTAACACAACCATTTTTTTGGGGCCTATAACCGGAGCTCGACAACCGGCAGAAGCGCACGTCATACCCGCACAAAACCAGGGGTGTCAGTCTGCTGGGCAAAGATCCAAGCTTTAAGATCCGACCTAGGCCTTCATTTCAACATTCGCTGCGCTCCGTTCCTTTCTGGATACAAAGAAAGTAAAGCATTATGCATTAAGCAACAGCAGGCCCGAAGCCACCACAGACAAAGCTCCTTCTGCTCGGTGTATTTCTGCGGGCACTCCTGCATTGATAATATACCCCCACACACTCTGCAGGGCATTCAGGGCTCTCTGACTATATTTGGATAATTTCTGGCAATGGCTCATGTTTCATGCAATCAGAAAGCCTGTGTGGGACTTCTCGGGTTACAGGGAGTAGTGTCCACACTAGACTTGCACTAAATCCCGGCAGCATTAAAGGGGGCTTGTGGCATACCCGACATTTGTTACATTGGCAAGAAAGGGGGGGGGGGGGTGGGGAACATGGTGAATTTAAGGGTAAGTCTGCGTTTATAATATACCACATTATGGTGCTGTAACCCTAGACTTCCCCAAGCCCAATCAGTGTTAAAAAGCTGGGGATAGCCCATGGCATTCTCAGCTATACTCTATCCTCTTTGTAAGAGTGACCAGCGTTTCATCTATAATTAAAACTGCCTATACAGAGCCAGCAAAGATTGAAACACTGTCAGTTTAGTTCCTGCCAAAGTTTGTGCACTGATACCATTTGTTGCAATTTGACCCTATGTATAACCATTTACACACTATACTTTGGGGGAAATATTAAGATTTCATTTGCAAGTCTTAAAGAATATCATTTGTTTTCAAACTGGCTTATGTATGAACTTTCTACAAGCAACAACAAAATTGCCTGTCCGAAACCATGTTTGCTATTCAGATTGCTAAATGAAGTAATGAGTGTGACGTCATCTTTAACATAAACCATGCCTGCTGCGCATATGGAATGGAAAAAGCACACAACCAACGACAATTGTTAAGCGTTTTCCTGGGAAATTTTTGAAAATGTGTGCTGATCTTTGTGTATTCTGGTGCTCATGTAAATTAAGCAGATTGGTGAACACACCACCCATAACATTAAGACAGTCATGTTAATTTCAGACCCCAATATGTCCAAGAAAAAAAAGGTAACCGCAAAGTAAAGTCTCCTGTCAAAACATCTGTAAAACATTCATACAGAACCTGTACACACGGTCATACTTTCCCAATACTTCCGAGGACAATGCTTTGTGTTTCCTATTCTTCCTTTAATATAACCCAACCCCATAGACTAAGCACGTACTTCTACTTGCGAGGACTGATTTCAACAAAAGACTTGACTTGCGAGGACTGAAAGGTTTCTTTGTATTTCCTTTCTTCTCTTGTCCTCGGAAGTATATACAGATTACAGAACCTGTACACACATTCTTCACTCAACTCAGCAATCTAAACACAAAAATCATTCAGCAATTCCGGATGAATCCTACGACATTTCGTTCCCCAACACAAATCCATCACCCAAGTCTGAAATATGACCAATGTCAACTACACTGATAGCGCTTACTGTGATTGACCATCGTTCGCCATAGCAAATTTCTGACGTCCGCAATTCGCAGGGTTCTCCACCTTGACACATCACAAGGAGTCTTTCCCGACTCCATTTGATGTTATAGAAATTCATGAACACCCCTAGAAATAAATGTACTGCAATCTAAGGCCATTGCGCTTGCGTAAAATCTGAAGAAAATAGGATTCGTTTTAAAACAGGTTTTGTTGTTGTCGAGATTTGTCTCAAACTCAGCGGGCAAAAATGGAAAAAATTATATCACTGCGGTAATAATTGATGAATGAGAAAAACGCCTGTAGCTAGAACAATACATTTATGGAAGGATTTGAGTGGATTGTAATATGTGATGCGATCAAGCAAAATCAGTCGGAACTCGGCAATCCTTGTTTTGAGATATGGGCCAAAATATGTTCCTAGTGGAAAAATCAAAATTGACTTTTTTTTACAAAAACAGAAGGGAAAGACATTCTTCTTTCACATGAAAATATGACATGTATTATAAATGTGCTAAAAATGACTCAATTAAAGTACCGAACTTTAAACTAAATTTTCTCAGTCTTTCTTTTTAATGTGCCGGTGTTCAAATACTTAAATACTTAAATACCTTAACCAAAGGTCGTATTCACATGGGGTTTTCACTAATATGGAGATTGAAGTACGCTACAAATGAATATATAAAAATCCCAAAATTGACCAGGGCCTACTTCAGACTGATTTCGCTTGACCGCATCACATATAGGTCTGGACTCTCCAAGCAGGAAAATTTCAACATTCACCACAAGCAGTGACCATACGACGCGGCCACGATCGTGATCAGCGGAATATACCGCGCATCTAGTGTGGAGTAGTACGGTACGAACGAGGGACCAAAGCCTAGCGAGAAGGCAGGAGATTGGCATTTTCAGCACGAATCAAAGGCTTTGTATGACATTGAAATCGCCAAAATACAAGGTTCCATTTAAAAAGTCTTAGTTCCGTTTAAACAACAGTTGGGAAAATCTGTAAACGGATTTTGATATTTTTGCATTTCACTGTTTAAACGTCACATCCTTAAAGTGAGTATACATCATTTGCTTTAATTGTAATTTTCAGAAATGGATGGACTCCAATCATTTTAGGGGTTAGTATTTTAAAGCAAATACTGCAACACTAACCTGATTAAAAGTTTATTTCGGGTTAAGCACTTATCCAGAACCACCAAAATGACATCGTCGTGTATTACTGAAAATGCACTAGGCCTTATTGAATAGGCACAAGGCGCGATGCGTGCGACGATGTCATTTTGGTGGTTCTGGATAAGTGCTTACCGCATAGATGCCGGAAAAAAAAAAGCTGTTCTTTTAGTTTGGTTCCCTGACCCTACTTCAGACAAAACGGAACAATTTATAGACGTCGGGAATTATCAAGTCAGGGAACTGGACCATTTCCAACGATTGTCGGCTGACCATCGTTGTAAATTCAACTTTTCTTGAGAATGACAGCACACCAGGTGCCATGATTTGATAGGACGCTTGAGACTTATTTACTTACAGTCAAGTAAGGTATTTCATAATAATTCAATAGTTTAGTTTGTTGATGCTTGCAAATGTTGTATATTACCTTTAATTCAAGGGGAGCTGTTATGCAGTAGATGACCTGAGATGACTCACTTCATTCATAGTCCTGACTGGGGATTTCTCAAATAACAAAACAAGGGACCCTAAACTTGCCCCAATCCAATCAGGATTAAAGGTGCACTTGGGTGGTTAGTTTCTAAAATGGAATAACCATAACCAACTGCAGCACCTCCAACCTGTAATCAGTATTTAAAGATATGATATAATCATTGACAGAGCTGACAACACAGTTGCAGGCAGTGTTCATACTTTGTGGGATTCAACATATACATGAAAATAATCTGTCAGAAAATAGTGAAAAACTATTCCGTTTTAACAGCAATTTGTTCACGGTATTAAGCTTATTTCAGTTGAAATCAGAATAATCCGGTTTCTTTTTGGAGGTCGTAAGATACAATTGTTCTCAAAGTTGAGAATTTCAGACAGAAACATTGGTCAGGAGACTCGGTACTGATACCATCTTTACAATCCCGGATGACGCCATATGGCGTCAAAAAAAAATGCCACCAGGCCGGATGACGCCATTTGCCTCCGTTTGTGCAGTTTCAATCCATTGTTGGATTATTGTTTATGTTACGCTTGACTGCACAAACACATTGTAGCGGTTCGCTTGGCTGCCAGAGCCACCGCGACACCCCGACGTCTCCCGGAAAACCGTACTCAAGGGGTTAAACAGTAAGCTTTCAGAGTGAAACTAATTAATTTGGGGGGTGATCATTGCCAAAGCTATATCATACCTTGAAGGAGGGGTGCTGTACATGGAATGATCACATTCACAGCCCCACAGTTTGATATCAATGGGGGCTCCACAGGCCCATACACGCTAGGCTTAGTTTAATCCTATGGTATTAAAGGTGATTACTGATAATTAATGTAATTACGACACAACCTAGACCTAATTGACCCAATCCAATCAAGTAGAAATCAGGTATGCAATCATCCTTCCAGCAGGAGCCCAGCAAACCCTAGACTTGCCAAGTCTAGTCAATATTAACCCCATGCATCCAGCTGTTATTGATGGGGTGCCAGTTTTCATCTATATGCGCATTCCTGCACGTATTGTATCGATTGTTTTCCTATTAATTGTGTGCATTACGCTTGGCTGCACAATCGCGTATTGGCATACCAGCACCCCATTAATAACAGCCAGACAGAATGGGTCAATGAAGTTGGTGGCAGGTGCCTGGAATTGTCTGCAAGGAAGCAGGATTCAGCTACTCATGGGAGTCGACTCCTTAAAAAAAACTGGAAAGGTGATTCTGATTGCGGTGTTGAAGTCGAATGGAGTCAACCCCTGTAATGGAGTTTTCCATGCCTATTCAGCACACCCCAGACTTGTCCAAATCTTAATTCAGCATTACCTGTGGATGGAGATTCTGCCAAATTATTTGTTATCATCAAGCAAATGTGGCCCCAGCAAGCGAAATCAGACATAAGTTGGACATTTTGAAAATTGAGATTTCCATTCCATAATAAAATATAGAATATAAGCTTTGTAATGGTGAAACAAATAACTGTTATACAATATTTTGGTTTTCGAATACAGCCATAAATTCAGCATTGAGCATGGAAAATGATATGTAGTTAAAACAACGGCAGACTAAAAGAAACAAAGAAAACCCGCAACCACTTCCAAAATACCGTACCAGTGCTCTACCAATTGAGCTATATCTTGCCTCATGTTGGCTGTCTCTCAATTTGTCAGTATCTTGTTAGAAGACTAATGTTTTCTTTTGTTTTTTTTAATATAGAATTGTCATTATGAGATGAGCAAAATAAAATTACATTTTTACATTTCTACTCACAGAATTAGAATAAACATTTCCAATGAAAACGGGCACACGCATCGTGTACCAAAGCGACGCGTTGTAACCAGTGCATGCAGTGGATCTTGGACGTTCCGCTCGGCCCTCGGCCTCTGTACATGTTATGTGACCAATTGAAAACGATCCCATTTACAAAAATTGGGCTATTTTACAAGAGGGCGCTGTAACAAATGCCGCCCGGCGGTTGAAAACGAATGCTGTTTTCTCTCGTTTTTGCGCCATCCAAGAACGCAAAAATTTTACACACGTCAGTGAAACGATATTTCCTATAAAATAATAACCCCCAAATCCGCCCATTTCTGAAAATTGCAACATTGACCAATCGTGTACACAAGGGTTTTAAAATGAGCCCTCACCAGGGTCTATAGCCTGAAGTACATGTATTTCTCAAGTCATGGAATGTTCAGAATGGAGAATGGGGTAAAAACACAATAATTACCGCTTTTGAGCATTTTAACATTGTTTAATGCCGCTCGTCGAATGTGGAAAAGCCTGGTTTTGGCATGTGCCTGTCGCATGTTATCCTAATGGCACAAGTGGGCATTGAATCTCAGCTCATGGTCATATCCCTACAAAACGAGAGAAAAAAAAAAGAAGAAAACAATTGTGCTGTAATCTAATCTGATTACAGGACCTAATGCATGTTGCTTGTACTTATAGCAATTAATACTTGGATTACACAGCACAAATCCATATATACAAACACATTCATTTATCTGTGTCATTTCTGTGTGATAATTACAGCACGACCCAGAGCTGTTCAAATCCAATTAAGAGTTGTGGGGAAAATGCTCAGTGTGGATAATTTCTGGGGACAAGATCAGATTTCACGCACTCGGAAACACTTACGACAGCACTGTGGCCTTTTCTAATATCAAATAAGGGGATAAAAGTGTGATGACCCGGTCTTTACTATGTCAATAATAACCGAGGAGGGGCGTGACCGCTCAGCTCGGTCCATAAACAGCGGTCACGACCCTTCGAGGTTATTATTGATTGGTAAAGACCGGGTCATCACATTTTTATCCCCATTCATAAATGCCTTCTTAGGAAAAATGCAAAAATCTCCCATAAAAAGGACAAAATGCGAAGCTTTTTCACCCCACTTTTTCTCCCATGTGCTCAGTACAAAACACATGCATACGTATCGGCCTTGTGCGCCTGTCTGTCGCGTGTGCGTACGCACACGCACGAGATGCGTTTTATACGCGTGCATTAGCACTGTCTTACATTATGAAGTTCAGTACATCTTGTGCGCGCACCTACTATGCTCTCCCTGTTGCGTATCGGCTGAGAACAGCTGGTTATGACGTGCCGTGTTTAAACAAACGTTTACCACGAGACAGGCTATCGACCAATAGGGATAGTGAAACTCGCTGAAGCATTTATGAATCAAAATGAAAAACAAGACACTATCAGGGGAAAGTACGGAAACGCTGACAATACTTTAAATACTTTTATCCTCAGCATATGGATACTTTAACCTTAAGATTCGGAATGAAAAGATATCATCGAACATGCATACATGTATATATGCGCATGTGCATATTATTTATATTGCAATGCATATGGCTTATACTGGAAATTGCATTGACTGTTACAAACAGCTCACACCGACCTAACATTTGAAATAATTTTGCAATTTACAATAATCAGAGCAATTAGTAACTAGTTTGAAGATGGAACAATGTCTGAAATTGAAATAAGCCAATCACCGAGCTACAGAGGAAGAAATATATATTTGGAATAACAGAGAAATAAAAATAAAAATCTTGGGCCAAGCTATTTCTTTAATTTTCATAATGTTATAGATTTTATTCTCCACTGTAATCTAATTATCAGGCTTTGTGGTGAAATTCTGCACAATTCTTGTTTGTCCTTCATGAACATGTATTTATTCTAATCTAGCAATTCAACGTCCTGTGATTATTACATGTATATTGGAGCATTCAAACTCATCAAATGATTAGTCTCCTCTAGATCATGTGAAACTGTGTTACCCTGCACGAGGGTAATGAAGTTATTTCAATACTCTAGACAAAATCATTTCATTCATAACTGCATTAAAACCCTAATCCCCAGGGTGTGTGAAAATTTGTATTGATATTGATGGATTCAGCAGTGTTAGGGTTAATTAAGAGACTAAAACTGCCCCCCCCCCCCCCTTTCTGACAAGAGAGGGCTCACTGCAGCATTTCAAGGTGGGAGAAAATATGACACTGCTCAAAACCATCCAAATTGTCTTTGAACAGTAAATCTGCCCCATTATTTTAGGACAAGATGGCAAAAACTTTCCCTAAAATGAAAAATACCTAAAAGGTATGTTTCACTTTACATATATATGCATCTGTATGAAGAGAGCTGTTCACACCTCAAAAAGTGCTGTTCATCTGCTGTTTCTGTTTTCTCAGAATGTCAATTTCGAGTCTCAATTTTTCTGTTTCAAGCCACAATTTGTCCTTTTCCAGCTGCAGAATATCAATGCGGAGCTCCGCCTCCCTCTCAGCATGGAGCCCCGCCCCTCTCTCTGACGGCTCAGATTCCAGTCCTCGGAACTTCTTCCTTGCTGGTTCCAAGGACTGGGGATGGTAAGATGCCCGGCTTTGTACAGAGGCTGGCTCAAGAAACGAGGCAGGGTTGTCGTCGGCAACCGAGGATGGTGTGTAACTGGCAGTTGCCATGGTAACAGGGGGTTGACTTGAGGATGCTACGATGGATGGACGATTAACGTTAGGTGCTGGCTGCGCAAGGTGATGAACGCCTGTGATTTGGGGGCCATAATTCAGTCGGGGCGACACAGTACTAATCCGAGCTATGTTGCTGCTTGTCACAGGGACTGCCACATGTACTGCTTGCACTGTATGTAAGCTGATTGGGGTGGGTTGCATTTGTGGGATGTTAGGAGGTCCCAACTGTAGGTTGCTGGTGTGAGCTAAGGCTGGAGGCGATGTAGAAACTTGGTGTGGTGGGGGTGCGGTGTTTGCCAAAGCAGCAGGGACTTCAAAGCAGTCTTCTACAATCACTAGGCTCGGACATTCTTGTTTCACGTCGTCTTGCGCTGGGGTGGTGATCATCTCTGATTGTACAGTGTCATGTAAATCAAGGTTTTCATCTGTTGCCCTCTCCTCAGACATGTCAAAGTTGCCTGCATCTAGGTAGAGTAATTCATCATCTTGAGAGGTCTCCATAAACGGCTGGTTGACCCATCTCTGCCAGTCCTCGAACCTGAACCCTCCGTGTAGCTCCAGCGCCCTGCGACTGATGGCCGGCATGTTGACCGATGGAAGCTTGGGGTTCTGTTGGGCTCGCTTCCAGTCAAAGAAGTCCCGTCTTCCCTGGCCCAGGAGATTGTGCCACTTGCGCTTGACCTCCTCCACCGTGCGCTGCATCCTGGGGTTGGTCTGATTGAGCTGCTTGGTGATCTCCACCCAGCACTTGCTCTTCTGGTGGCAGTTCAGGACCGATGTCTCTTTGGACCCCAGCACGTCCTTGTATTTAGCACACATGTCCAGCATGACGATCTGCTCGGTGTCGGTCCAATTTGGTTTTCGTTTGGTGGCTCTGTCCACCATTGTGACCCCACCAGCAACAGATTCACAATAAAACCCTGTATATCAGTCTTCTTCAGTTTGAAACATTTTTGCTGAAGCTGATCATCACATAGATAGAGAACATGACTAAGTCGAGTAACAAGTAGCCTTATTACAGCATTTAGTAAACCTACATTATGATTAATCTGCACCACTATTCCACACATAACCCAGACCTAATCACGTATTAGCTGTGCAAGGCATTCCTGATCAGCATAGTGTGCATGCAGCCAGTGCATGACACACAGCAGAACAACCAATCAGGGGCCAAGCTACAATGGCCTGATCAGCACCATAGACCCAATGGTTAATCATAATGCCCCAACACTCCTGCCCTGCCTGTGTGGCACTAATAAAAAGGATTTGCTAAGCCAAGTACAGGAGTACACATGTAGTGTACATGTACAACGTGCATACATGTAGTACTGCTACACACATGTTGATATTTATTGTTTCCAGTATGTGTAAATGTGTGGGCCAGGAATGTTAGTGTTAAGAGGTTATCAGATAACTACACGAACAGAGCTAAGAGTTCAGGCTTCATAGTGTCTCAGGAAAGAATCATTTCTTGGGTTTCAAAACATATGTTGTTACTGTGTTTTGTTGAAAACAAAAGTGCTTTCAGTGAATGTACAATAAATTCAGATAGGAATTGGGTTGAAAAGAAACATCGCATGCGGAAAATCAGTACCAAACTGCCTTAAAATAACAGGAACATGTACAGTCTGTTAAAGACACCATCTTTTGTGATACTATTGTCTAGTCCACATGTCTAGTCTAAAAATCAAGGACTCAAGATTCTTACTTCAACATTTAATAAAAATTAAAAAAATTTCCATGACTTCAACATGAAAAGAGAATAAAAAAAAAAATGGCTGGTTCCGAGCGGAACGTTATTTTAAACTCTATATAGACCCATGTATGCCTCTGTCCGTTCACATCTAAACCGCCCTATGGCAATATGCAAATCACATGCATCATGTTTTGCATAAATTTGGTTGAGTGACATCACAGGTCACGTAATTTAACCCCTTGAGTACGGTTATTTACAGGAGGCGCCGGGGTGTCGCATCGGCTTTTGCAGCCAAGCGAAACAGACACAATGTGTTTGTGCAGTCAAGCGTAACATACACAATAATCCAACAATGGATTGAAACTGCACAAATAGCAGCTATAGGGATCATCCGGCCTGGTGGCACTGGTTTTTGTGTGCACCATTTGGCTTCATCCGTACGCAAGGGGTTAAAGGCGATCTGACCTGCGACGTCACCCCTAAACCAAATTTTATGCAAAACACGATAAGTACGCATACCACCAGGCACATGTCAATATAGCTGTAAACACGTGAGGTCAGAGGGCACATCATCTATAGCCTTGGTACCATATTACTTGACATGAGGACTGATGTCTCAATTTTGTGTAAATACAAGGAAGTTGTAGGTATAATAGTGCCATTCGTTTTAAAGGCAGTGTACATGATTGGTCATTGTTGCAATTTTCAAAAATGGGCGGATTTGGGGGTTAGTGTGTTATAGGAAATATCGTTCCACTGACCTGTTCTAAGTTTTGCATTGTTGGATGACGAAAAAAACGAGAGAAAAACGGCGCTCGTTTTCAACCGTCGGGCGGATAATAGCCTTTGGTCGAGGCGCGCGTGGCTATCTGGACACGTGACGCGCCCTGAATGCCAGCATGTCCAAGGGGCGCCGCTAGTCTGGGTAGCCACGCGCGTCTTGACTAAAGGCTACAGGGCAGTTTCCAATGATTTCCAGCTGGAAATCGTTGGAAGACGATATAAATTTCCACTTTTCTTGACAACGACAGCACACCCCGTGGCATAATTTCACAGGATGATTAAAACTACTATTAACTTACAGTCTAGTAAGGTATTTCGTAATAATTCATTAAAACAAAAATTGGAGAATTACCAATCGTGTACACTACATTTAATACTCAGTGTTTAATTTTGGCACTGGTTTCAGGATGGTTCCTGAAAAAGAAATATAAGGTCAGCCTCATCCTGGTTAAACCACAACTATTTTTACAAGTTCGTTTTATTACAGCCTCAATATCCTATCAAAGTAACCACAAAGTCAAAACATGCCAACATGACTAGCAGGATATTTCAATTTGTTGATCAAATGAGAGTTTGTTGTCTCGGTGCTGTCCATATTGAGATTGAAGGCGGGATCCAATGAATTTGTGACAATTAATAAATGAAGATGAATGTGCCTCCTTTTTTTAATTAAAGAGATGGTGAATATTTAATACAGATTGACAGCAAATGAAGCTGTCAACATGAGCCATGAAAGTATGGATTTGCACAGGGTAATGTTACCCAAGTCATCCTGTGTCAATCACTGCCCCATGCAGACAATTCAGGGTTCATACACCCTCGTAAACAAAAATTCCAGGACTTTTCCCAGGTCAAGATTTTGATTTTTCCAGGACTTAATTCAGCTATGCTGATGCTGCGCGGGATCGCGGACTCATTTGCGGTAAATTTCGATCGCAACTTATTAGACCGTTTTGTCTTATTTTGAAACTAATATTTATTTTACTACAATTTCCAGGAATTTCCAGGACTTCTTTTAAAAATTGGAATTTCATATCGTTTTCCAACGATTGTCAGCCGACAATCGTTTGAAATAGTCTAGTTCCCTAGTCTAGTTCTCTGATGTCTATAAATTGCTCTGTTTTGTCTAAAGTATGGTCAGGGAACCAGACTACTACAACATATTTTTTTTCTCTCTACGCAGACAACGGTTTTTCCAGCATCTATGCACACAAAACCTTAAACAGGTCAGTGTTGCAGTATTTGCTAGCACCCTATAAAATACTAACCCCCAAATCCATTTATTTCTGAAAATTACAGCAAAAGCAATAGTACATTTAAACTAAAAGAATTGCCAAAAATGTGTACTGCATTGCTACAAATGGATTTCACGGGGTATTAAGCTCTTTAGAAGGTTTGCTCTTTCGAGTTTCACCCCCAAATATATATATATTTTTTTAATTGCTATGATTTACTTTTGAATGAGACATCAAACCAAAAAACCTCCTCCGGGCAACATTTACTAATGCCTTAAGCCGTGTCCGCACTGGACTTTTTTTTTGGAAGGTTTTACCGAGACGATGGTAAAATGAAAAATGGTCAAATGTGACCACTGTCCGCACTTGGACTTTCGACACGGGGAAATTTTACCGAGACCGTGGGAGAAGTAACCGAGCTGTCAATATAAGGACTCATGAGGGCGCTTTGCGTGACCTTTCTACATTGACGCGATTGACCCAAATCACGCCTGCCTTTTCATTTTTTCGGCCGATGTGTACACGCAGGCCTACGTCTTTAGCACTAATCAAACTTCCGACTTTATCAATAATAAAATCTACCATGATTGCGACCAAAAGAGAAACAACGCACTGGAATTTGGAAACTTACCACGTGCACCGCACCGCGGTAAAACAATGCAAAGCGCATGCGTGGTTTCCCTGTGAAGCATGACCTTGCGCTCGGGCCGGATGTACGCTTTCCTGAGCCGCTTTTACCGCAACGCACTGTCCGCACTGGACTTATCGTCTCGGGAAAAATTACCTGGTCAGTTTTCCTGGGCAGCAGTTGGCCGGTAGAAGTAACCGCTGGACTCAGGAAAAGTAACTGAGAGGAAAACGTCCTAGGCTGTCCGCACTGGACTTAAAATGGGAAAAGTTCCCATCGTCTCGGTGAGTTTTACCAAAATAAGTCCAGTGCGGACAGGGCTTATGAACTGTGAAAGTATTTGTGGCCCGACAGTAATTCTGTCATCTCTTTGTGTCCATGGATGAGCAAAAGCAGAAATACTGGCACTTTTTTGGAGGGTTCCAGATATGCCCTGAATTGAAAAAGGTAGTTTTTCGTTAACATAAAATGTCAGAAGCCAAAATTTAGAGAAGAAATAAAATATTTTGAAAAGCACAGACAGTTATCTTTAACAAAGTGCCCCCCCCCCAAAAAAAAGGAGAAAAAAGGCTGGTAAAATCATGCATTTCTGTCCCCTCCCCCAACTTCCCCCCTACTTAAACTTTGATATAATTATAACAACGTACATCCAGTAATTCAAAATTATTTGCTTTCAATTAAATAAATTACTGCATGTACATCCTGGGTAGCCTGATAGCTTGTGAATATGAGACAAGGAGATTTCAGTTTAGTGAGAGGGAAAACCCCAAAGAAGATTTATTCCTGAAGAAAATCCACGCAATCAGGTAGGGACTGAAAACCCAATCCACATAGTGCACCTGGTGGGAATCGAACCAGGGTCACCAGAGGTAGAAGGTGAGGAAAGAATCACGATACCAAATTTCCTAATATAATGCCAAGAGCCAAAAGCATACATTACTGATCTATATGTACACACTGACATTACATCCAGCAAAGGCTAATGTGCAGTGTTTACACATGCCAGTTGTGGATGGGTCAAATTGTGGGGTCTGATCCACAAATTGCATTCACACTCAAGCATTGCAGGATCAGATCCAGATCAAATCTTTCCCGAAAGGGGGTTTGAGAAAGGTGGATCGGATCCGGATCAAACCCCGATCCACCTCGTGTTTACACTTGCCGTCGATCCCCCTTCGATCCCCCTTGCCGGATCCAGTGTAAACGCGGTGCAATTTGTAGTTTAAGCACACGCTCCTCCTCACCTGTTCCTCTGCCCCATAATTCATTGATTTACACCAGTATAACTAGGTAAAGTTTCCACAACAAGGAACCCATTATGCAGCACTTATCTTCTCATCTTGCACCCCTCACCCCCCCCCCCCCCCCCTACACCAGTTATACTGTTACAGGAATTCATGTATAAATTTCAATATTGACAGTACCAGATGTGAAGGGGAAATTGAAGACAGAATAACAATCCTGGAAAGGTGCCAATGTTCTATTTAGTGGCGGGCACCCGAGGGAGACTTAACCTATTCACGCCCGACGGGACTTTAAGGTCCCATCCCAATCTATAACGTAAAATTCAGAAATAAATAATTTGGGAATGAAAGGGTTAAATGAACTGTGCACTAAATATTCAGCTCAACTTGTTTTGACACATTTAACCATGTCTTAAGGCCTACATAAAAATGTCATCCAAATGCTGGTTTCTATTTTAAGTAAAGAGAAGGTGGCGTGTGCAATTCTAGAGTTTTTTTCTTTTATTCAGGCATATAATAACTGTAGTGTCATAATAATTCTTCTAAAATAAGCCCAACAAAGAATTGTTTTTGTTTGATTCCAAACAAATGGAAATAAAATAAAGCATGGAACGTTCTGCAAGAAAATGCAGAAAATGTTTGATATGTTTGTACACAACTGTTGTGGCTCTAATGATATCATGCTTTGGCTCTTGATAGAAAATCTCAGGGGTGAGATTGGCCAAAAATGAAAAATCCACGAAATCCACGAAAAATCCACGAAAAATCCACGAGGACTCCAGAACATATAGTTTGTATTTGCCTAAAGGCACCCCTTTAAACAAAAATCCGTTTTTTGGGGTCTATATCCACTTTTACAGGTAAAAACACCTTTAGGACAACACCTCAGGAATTCCAGATTGGAAAAAAACAAAAAAATCCTGAAATCAGGAAAAATCCTGACAAATCTCACCCCTGAAATCTGTGCAAAGGCATAAAAAACAACACAATAACCTCCTACTTGAAATGACCTCTCACTGTCTGCCTGTTCTTTAGTAGCGTAACTGTGGGGAGAAACTTCTGGGGCATTGAAAGTAAATGAACTGCGGCTTGTAATTTTTGTTCTTTACAGGATTTCAAATGGGGAGGTCCAACAGCAGCAGAACACTTTTGAATTGTTGGGGGGGGGGGGACAAAGCAGTACAGGTGCTGGCCGGCTGCTGCCCTTTTCTATGTTTTTTTGTGTGTGGAACTGCCAAAAGTGGGGGGGTGGGGGGTGGGAGGGGATTTCCCCAGTGGAAAAAGTGGGGAGACCAATTTTCCCCTGCCCTCCTCCCTCCACATAGTTACGCCACTGCTGTTCTTGGACACCTGCACACCTGTAACAACGCAGTGCATACACATGTATGTGCTTGTATGCTACACGTATTTGTGACCGGAGCTGTCTTGCAATGATTAATCCGAGACAACTTTTCTCATCGCGTTTGCGTGCATGAATGTACGGATCACATCATGCCTGTTCAATCACATATGCGTTTGGCGCGCATTCGCACATTACGTGTCAACAAAAACGTGTCAACAAAAAAAGTGTCAACAAAAAAAGACGCACATGCGGATGCTTGTACGTGTTTGGAAGTTTTTGTTTGTCTACTAATTAAGATTTAGACTGTTATGTGGTTTTCAACAGACATGACTAACGTTTTGGAATTAGCCACGCCCCTTGGACAACTTTACACACGTGCAGCATGTTGATGCGATGCGCGAAACGCGCAGTAGCGTATTACGGTGAATCATTGCATACACGCTCTCTCTGACCGGAAATACAGGAGTTGTCTCAGATTTCTGAGACAACTTTGCCCACGTGCAGACTTTCGTGCGACCGCACCACTTATTACAAAAAGTGGGAAAATAGCTTTTCCCAATTTCCAGCCACTCGTTATAACGCGTATCTGAATAATGCAGAATCCCCGGACCCCACTCACATAATTTTCACCGCCCGAGAATCGGAAGAACTTAAGAAATATACACAGAACAAACTATACGCTAAACAGGCTTGGCCAATGTGCTGCAAACAAAATTAATATAATGAAAACGTGATGGGCCAATTGAGCGTTTGCGTTAAATTTGACGTGTATTCGCGTACTGCGTTTTAACGAACAGGGCGCACATGCGGCCGAATAATGCGTGTCTTTAGAATGTTTTTTGTTTGTCCAAGATTTGGAATATCATGTAATGTTCAACAGACGCTACGATTGGATAATGATCATGAACGGCGATAGGTCAATTGCTATGAAGGACCTGGAGAAGTATGGAAATAACACTTATTCCTGTTATAATAATCTTATTGCACGATCCCTTTAAAGTCTACTGTCAGGCACGTGCACAATTTACAATGCTGTCTACAACTCTACATGTGGGTCATTTCATAAATTTTGGGGTCCAAAAGTCCAAAAGTCTATACATGTAAAAAAAGAAGGAAATTTGACAACTGTCTACGTGAATTTTCGAGGCATTGACTTGAAGTCTACGTGAATTTTCAAGGCATTGACTCGAAGTCTACATGAATTTTCAAGGCATTGACTCAAAGTCTACTAGGGCTGTTCATTTTCAAATAATTTAGTATTTGATTATTCGAGACTGCGCTTGACCGAATATTTGAATATTCGATACTCGCCAATCAAGTCTTTCAGGCGTCTGCTGCAATGCCGCGCCAGTAAAAAGTTGCATGCAAAGCACGCCGGTGTTTTACATGCGGGAACAATAAACCTCTGTCCAAAAAGAAAATGCGGCATTGGACACTGCTAAGCGCCGTAACTTTTCTATTAGCATTAGAGTCGTATCTGTACGTGCATATATATTTGTTTTGATTATTCGAACAGGCAAAAAGCTATTTGAATATTCGCTATATTCGGGACAGCCCTAAAGTTTACGTGAATTTTCAAGGCATTGACTCAAAGTCTACATGAATTTTCGAGGCATTTAAATCGAAGTCTACATGAATTTTCAAAGCATTCACTCGAAGTCTACATGAATTTTCGAGGCATTTAAATCGAAGTCTACATGAATTTTCAAAGCATTCACTCGAAGTCTACGTAAATTTTCGAGGCATTTACTCGAAACTCGAAACTCTAAACTCAAAAACAAGTAACACTCTATTATGAGTAACCAGCTTCAAGAGGTTAAGGAAACATTCTTTAATGTCTTCTACCTCCAGAAGTGATCATTGTAAAGCAAATGATCACCTGCCAAACAAGTAAAAAATAGTATGAATTTTAACGATATTTGATGGAAATTACACAGGTCAGGTTTAACTTTTGGACCCCAAATTTATGGAATGATCCATATACAATGTACATGACTTCCCCTAGGTGTCACTGAACACACACAGTGTGCAGTGTACACCCCTGATCCCACCTAATGCACAGAGCTATGGGAACATAGGCCTAAATAGTGAATGACAGAATGCATGACTCATACTACCGTTACATGATGGTATGCCAGGTCGCTCTAATGTAAAATTGAGTGCAGTTTCATGTTTTGAACCCATCAACAATGGAGACCCCTTTTCCGGAATATTCCCAGACGACATGACAAATGAGGGACGGGGTAGTTTCCCATGACTGAAAGGAGAACCACTTAAATTTGGCTGTGAACCTGTAGTGACAAACCCAGTATAAATGAATTGGAGTCTGAATGTAACAATGTGACAGCCAATACAATGTAGAATTTAAAGGCTTTGAAAAATCAAAATAGAACTGCTTTGGTTCTTCTGAATAAATGGCAATATATACGAAATAAAGATTTTTGTATGCATTTTTGTGTTTTGTTATCAATCAAGATTTAAATGAGTAAAATGAGCTCAAGAAATACATGTACACGTTTCCGACTGATGCCATTGGAACCACCCCCCCCCCCAAAAAAAAAAACCCACATTGTTTACCATGTTCCTAATGTCCGGAGCCATGTGCAAAACTCTATTGGAGTTTTAGTGTGTGGGTAGGCATTGACCCCATAGTGGGGGTAATTTGTATTTGTTAGGCAAATTAGGACCAAGTTATGGGGACATTTCTTAGTCCCCATAACGATTTTTAGTCTCTCCACGATGTCTATCGCAAGACCAGTTTATGTCCCCAGAATTATGGTGCTCTCTCCTTGCATATTCTTGTTTGTGGCCTGTGAAGAAAGAAGTACACAGCATGCAGGAAGAATTAATATTTTTTTTGCACTTGCCCACGTCCACAGAACATTTCTAAATCTATGAATAACAGCTTTAGAGGCATTTTAGGGTTAGGGTTTATATCTGTAGCAAAATAAAGGGGAACACTTAAGGGGTCACACGATCAATAATTCGGGTTGAAAGAGCTGCATTCACAGTGCGAGTAAAGTTAGTTTTTTTCTCTGTTTTCTTACCTACATGAAAACAAAGGAATGTCCACAGCAGACATGTAAGGTAAATCTGTGTGGGTTGGTTTTTGCATTCAATAGGGGAACTTTAACAATAGAGGACAATTAACAAAAGAGGACAATAGAGTCCCTCGTTGAGAAAGGTCCCCATTTGAAAATCATGTACAAAACCAATGAGGGTCCTTGCCAAAAAGTTAAAGTATGAAAAATAGCATAACAGGAAGTCCCCGATTTAAGGTGTTTACACACTTGCACATGTTATCCATTACGTCTGAGGACTTGGGACAATAGGGGATTAGTGATTACAATACAACTGAGGACCTGAGCCCAAGTCCTCGGTTGTGTTCATGTACAAACCTTATGGGACTTGTTGAGAACAAGTTTAAGTACAAACAATGGGAATAATGGAAGAGAACAGCTCGAGTCCTCAGTGGCATAGTAAAACATGACTGTCTGTGTGTACAGGTTCTGTATATACGTCCGAGGACAAGAGGAGAAAGAAAATACAAAGGAATCTTTCTTGTCCTCGGGAGTCGGTCTTTTGTTAAAATTGGTCCTCGGACGTAAAAATATGTGCTTAGTCTATGGGGTTGTGTTATATTAAAGGAACGATAGGAAACACAAAGCATTGTCCTCAGTAGTGTAAGAAAACACGACTGAGTTTGTATATGCCGGGCAATCGTGGACCTAGGACAAAAGAATTCGGGCGTAGACAAAGGGGTCCACGTTTGACCTAACGTCCACGATTGAAAATCGTGTACAAAACCAATGGAAGGCCTTCCGAAAAAGTATAAACAAAAGAGGAACAATGGGAGGTCCACGATTGCACCCGTTTACATGACTGTGTGTGTGCTAGGAGTGTGGCAAGTAAAGTTTGTCACTGCTAAAAAGGGGTGTTTTTTGTTAAAAGGGAAATTCCCCATTTTTGCTACTCTAAGCCCAGATATACATACTTATAACCGAAACACAAAAATACATATTTCTTATGCATTCATCGTTGTTTCAGAATCCTTTCTAGCATATGTCCCATTTTGATTTCTTTGAACCTGTACGTTTGGGGGCGTTGGGGTATTCAAACCGTGGACGAAAAATGTTGGAGAACAAAAGAGAACAATATCGTCCGCGATTCCCAGCAGACGTCCGCGATTCCCAGCAGACGTCCACGATTGGGAGTGTGTACAAAACCTACGGAGGTCATCCGAAAAAGTTACAAACAAAAGAGGGAACAGCACGTTTGGAGGTCGATACACGTTTAACTGATTTTGTTTCAACTGTTAATAACAGGGAAGGGGAGGGGTAAATGGGAAAATATAAAATAAGGATTAGGCACCTGATGGATACTGTATGGAATACCGACGTCGCTATTGCAACAATGATAGGCGGCCATATTGTGGGACGGGCATGTGATCATAATTATCGGCATTATGTGGGGGTTTCTCAAACCCTGGCTTCGGCTTGGGCTTCGGCTTGGGCTTCGTCTCCAGCTATTCCCCAGTCCCATTGCCAATCTGAAGCCTTGAATACGTAAAAGCCTGAGCCCAAGCCAGTGTCCAACAGCATATGGCTGCCATTTATGTATTTATTACATTTCTTTACCCAGGGTGTGCCCAAACAGTTTAAAACTGGTTTCCATTGGGGCCCTGCATATTATTAGTTAAAACTGAATATTTACACATTCATACAAAATATTTAAACAAATACAATAATGTTTACACAAATAAATCTATTTTCGGTTAACTTTTCAACTCTCCAGAAGCCTATTGCTGATTTACAGGATGGGCGAAAAACCCGCGAAAAAAACCATGATGCCATATTCCATACAGTCTATACAGCACTTTGGTTGAAGGAGAGCAGCGCCATTTTTGTTATAATTTGTTTTTTTTCATTGCGCAACGCAACTTGCCCCTACTCCCTGCCCTGCTCCGTCTCTGCCCAACTACTTCACGATATTCCTGCAGCCAGCATCCTCTTAAGAGACCATCCCTTCACGGCAAGGGCTGAGTTTAACAGAAGGAATTAAAGAGATACAACCTATCTGAGCAAACACGGTGTGCAAATATTGATGTCTTTTTAGACAACTGCTCAAATACAGACCGCGCAGAATCAAGAAAAAAAATATGTAAAATCATGGAGATGCAAACGTGATCAGGATACTAAATCAACATAATGGTGCCTGGCCTACAGTTACAAGTGATAAAAAAAAAAGTGTCAACTGCAAATTATTCATTTTGTGTGTGCAATAAACACCAGACTGCATTGCCACAGACTTTCATCTCCGTTTTTGTCATTTTAATTTGTGGGTTTTGGTGAGAGGGGTTTACTTTTAATTAACTGATTTTTCCTCTTTTGTAGTGAAAACAACTGTTATGAGCAGAACTTGTCTTTGAGGGAAGGGGGGGGGGGGGGTTCATTCAAACCCCCTGAACCCCCAGCATTCAGGCCTGCTTATAATTACTGGCATAGATCTGTGAACAACAACTTTTGCAACCCCCCTACAACCCCCACCAAAATAAAAATCAATCTACTTGTGGATACTAATGAGAGCTTAAACATGTTTTAAAAAACATCTTGGCGCTTTTTGGCCAAGATGAGAATTAAACATGTTTATCTTCACTGCCCAATTCCCCTTTGAAAATGGCTTTTTTTTGTTGGTTGGTTTTAAAAATGCTGTCTCTAAGCCTTTTGGGTGTGGCATCCCAAAACATCAATGTTCAAATTGAATTGCTGATTTGTCAGCATCGGACAAGTTGTTAGCTTTCAAATGAGACGTTGCACACAAAAAAGGTCATTTGAAGATAATTAACACAGTTAATGAGGTTCAACGTGGGACACTTCTATTCTTACAGTGTTAATGTATAGGGCAATCACACACAAAAACCTCCTTTTGTCCATGGGCTCTGGTTCAGGAATAAATCCTTAAAGATGCGGTGTCTATGCATTTTGGGCGTGACACCCCAAAATGATTAATTCTCAAATTTAATAATTTGCTAACGTGAGGTTATGTTTTTCCCAATGAAACATTCCACCATAAAATCGGCCACTGATTAAGTTCAGAATTAGTTGCACAGCGCTTCTAATTCTTACAGTGTTAAGGTATACGACAATCTTCACATGTAGCACAGTAGTAAAATGGAGGACCAATTAAAGTGCTGAGTATAGTAAACAGTGGCGGCGCTGTGGGAGGAGGGGGGCATGGGGGAATTCCCCCAGTTTAGTTCTTTCCCGTCCCCCCCTTTCCCCCTCCCCTCCCCCGTCCCCCGTCCCCGTCCCCCCCCCCCCCCCCCCCCAGTTTTTCCCAACACTTTATCTACAAATAGATTAATTGTGTTTACTTTCTTTTCTGTTCATAACAAGTTGAAGATAGAGAATGAAAGATCGGTTCTGTGGACACATTTTGGGCCAATGAAAGCATTATCAACATTGGTACTTTGGTAGACAAAACACGCCACACATGCATTTATACAACCGTAGATAGTGTGCAGCCAACGTCTCTGTTATACATTTGTTATACACCATTTTGGGGTAAACGACTACACTTCTAAGTTGTTCTGGTGGCTAATATATCCGACCATTGACAATGGACACGCGCGTGCGTACACAGGCTTGTGTCTTAATAGGTTACAGTACTTTGCCCAATGCCGCCCCCTCCCCCCCCCCCTCCCCCCCCCAAAAAAATTTCCTTGGCCCCCCAAAAATATTTTTAGAGTCTGACGCCTCCACTGGTAGTAAATTATATTTTTTTGTTTCCGTTCAAAAACACTTTTCTTCCAGAATTCATTCGTAGGGGAAAATCCATTGAACTGAAATATTCAGTCCGAGTATAAACATACAGCTTTAAATTTAAATTCTAACAAAGAATTGCAATACCGTACCAATACCACTTTCCTCCGACTCCTGGCAACAACACATCAGATGAGATTTGCATGAAAGCACTCGTTGATAACTATTGACAAAGTGCTTACATGATGGTATAGTCAATCATTAATTATTGGTGGAGGTCGGAATAAATGTTCCACAATGGTTGTTCCACAATGGTGTACAATGGTGTACAATAATATGTCCATGCGCCTTTCAAATTACATTTTATTTTTTTTACCTAAACTTCATTCAGTATTCATTTGGAAGAAGTGTTATGTCAAGTTTCTCACACATCAATATCGCACAATAAACCCATACAGTGTATGTTGTTCAGTTCTATTTCATAACATGAATATTGAGCAGTCAAAACACTAACAATACTGATAGCCTACAATGTACTATAAACAAGCCAGGTTCTAGCCTGGAACTTTTGGGGGCTAGAACCGTTTTTTTTTCTAAGCTAACCAATTTGTGGTGATGTATAAATTAATTCATAAAATGTGACCCGCTCTACAAAAAAGAATCAGATGTGTAAAAAATACATTTGTAAGTTTTGCAGTTGGTCTGAAAGTGCATGAAATGAGCTTTCATTTGATATATGGCACAACTCTGCTGTGCAATGCATTGTTTTTTTTAAACGATTTTTGTTAAGTGTGCGATTTCTTATAAATATATTAAAGTCTGCAACATTAAACCACCCCATACGTGAACATGTAATGCGGGACATCCGACTCATTTTTGCAGAGCGGGTCACAAATGTTTGTAAGACAAACTTGTAGAACTGACCAATGACAGTAAATCTCATTAATGCAGTTTGAGAAATATTGAATATATACATATAATGAATGTTTATAAGTGCGATGGTAAGAATAATTTCATGAGGCGACAGATTGAATGTTCCATTCCACGAGGCGAAGCCGAGTGGATGGAATGGGGCATTCCATCTGTCACCAAATGAAATTATTCTTACCATTGCACGAATGTGAAACATTCATTATTTGTTTTATATAACAACACCTGAATAAATCCGACAGATTGCATGCATGGATTTCTTTGTGTACAACGTGCCGTTTACCTTCTCAGTCCCGCATAAAACCGCGACAAAAAGTTGGCAAGTTCCGAATCAGTTAGAGCTTCAATTATTATTCCTGCGTGTCCTGCAAATTCCTCTAATCGTTTGACTGCATATTTGATTTGTCTCTTTGTGTTAGCAGTGTCAGCATCGCCTAAGAGTTCCAATATTTCGTCGTCTGTTAGCCGCGGTTCGGGAACATCGTCCGCCATTTTGTATGAATGACAACCGGAGGTCGCAGGTTCGAATCCCGCTTATGCCAGTTTCTTTGTTCACTTTGAAAATGTATTCAAATTTACCTAGTTAGTTTCCCTTATGGATTGTTTGACGAATTATAAGTTAAAAAGTTGTATCCTCATTGAGTGATCCCCACAATGTCGCTTCCCAGGTTGTATCGTAAAATTGGGTGTGATCCCTGGCTATACGGCATTCTGGGTTTATGACTTCTGACTAGCGCCCACCCGAACAAAGATACTGACAATTTGGGAGACCGCCAACATAGGGCAAGATAGCTCAGTTGGTAGAGCGCCGGTACGGTAACCGGAGGTCGCAGGTTCGAATCCCGCTCCTGCCAGTTTCTTTGTTCACTTTGAAAATAAATTCATTTATTAGGTTCTTTTTGGAGAAAAAAAGCTGAGTTTCTGTTCTAAATACAAAAGACAATGATAAATCCTCGATCAGAAAATCAGCAACAGAGAAACTGGTTTCCCACAGGCAAATCCTGTGTGGATTGAACCAAGTCCTACTGAGAGTTCTCACAGTCACATCACAGTGAAACCCCTGCATGACTGTACACAGATGGTCCCTAACCAACACTCAATGCAGACCAGACCAAATATTTTGTAGTTTTGATGGCTTTTACAGCTATCTGGGGCCAAACATGAGGTAGGTTGGCTGGCCAACAATAGGGACCCTTGTTTTCAAAACCATAACACACTTCTTCATCACACCAGCTCCCAACAGTCCAATTTAATGGCTGTTGCCAGGGCAACAAACATCCCCTGGTGTTGTAACTGAGTTTGAGGGTTGTCCTGTGACTTGTGAGGGAGTTATTGGTGGTTTTGAGGTCAATGCATGGTCAAGCTTTGTGTTAAAGAGGCCATGTAATTCCAAAAGTTTTCAACAGAGAAGTGCACAACTATCTACATAATTAAGTATAGCTGTGAAAGCTGTGTGGAACCTTGCTACGTGCATGAACCCTGAAGGCCAGTATTAACACACAAAAAACACCAGACAACAGAGAAACATACTTAAGGTAATATACAACATTTGCAAAAACCAAAAATCAAAACAGCTGAATTATTAGAAAATAATAGTAAATAATAGTCTCAAGCGTCCTGTGAATCATGGCTGTCATTTTCAAGAAAAGTGGAATTTAATGTATCAATTTCCAGCGATGGTCGGCCAGCCATCTTTGGAAATAGTCTAGTTCCCCAACCCGATATTTCCCCGACCTCTATAAACTGCTCCGTTTTGTCTGAAGTAGGGTCAGGGAACCAAGAACAACCTTTTTTCCTCCTTGTTTTCCCTGGAATCTATGCGCAGAAAACTTTAAACGGGTCAGTGTTACAGTATTTGCTAAAAAATACTAAACCCTAAATAAAATCCATTCATTTCTGAAAATTACAGTACAAGCAAATGTTGTATACTACCAGAAAAGTTGTGGTAACTTTAAATTCATAAAGGCTTAAGTGCATGTACAGCGATTTACTAAACCTGTGTTTCCACTGCACTTAATTTTGCCAATGTTTCCACAAGCGATTGTTAACATTCAGTTTTGGTTATTCTGCATTTGGATTAACTTTGGGCTGTGGAAAGTCATTCACCATGTTAGTTTTACACTTTCTTAAACTATACTCTTGTGACGTCACTCTATTCAGAAAAGTGTCGATTCTTTTTCAAGAATGTACAGTTAACTTAATTCATTTAATTCATCTCATACCTCAAAGCATTAGTAAGAATGGACACTTTTTGTTCCCTTGAAATCTTGACAATGGGTGTGAAAGGGACGTAGTTTAAGTCGGAGAAACGACTCACAAGGTGGACATTCTTTGATTGGAATGGTCTCCGACGCTTCACGTCCTCGCCTATTCCAATCAAAGAATGTCCACTTTATCGTCGTTTCTCCTTAACAGAAACCCACGAGGGCACCTTGCTACATGATCTGACACCGGATGTGGTCTATGAAAAACCCGCAAAGTAACTGAGCTGCCAGTCAAAATCAGTTCAGTCCAGGTACACTTTTGTTGAAGTATCGTAATGAGAATCATTTTGTCATATCTCCAACATCGTATATTTAACCGTTCACCACGCAACATTGAAAAGAATTGTTTTACGACTATTTAACAACAATAAATTAAAACTTTCTGCATCAAGACAATCACCATTTATACTGTATCTTCGACACTGAACTCCTGTGCTCCTTTGGGCTTATTTTCCACAATTATCTCACTTTCCAGTGAGATGTAAAATGTTGTCAAACAAACCACACAGGAAACTGACCAGGTAAATTTGAATAAATTTTCAAAGTGAACACCGTATCAGGGTACTTAAAAAAAAATTGTTCTTACTTATTTTGTTAGGTTAACATTACACAGACTTTCAGCGATGTGAAACTGAAAAATTGTATATACCGTAATTTTACATCCAAAATCTGTTAAAACTAAAACAGGTGATTGTTTTGGGGTTTTTAAAGGGAAAAAAACATGTTATTTTACGGAATTATTTTTACAGTGCGGGAAAATCACTAGTACTATATAAATGACATCGTTCATAGAATATCGCAACACCAGCGATACACGTGTAACATTTGACCCACGCATTGCAAACATTGTAAAACGATGGACGTTCGCTACCGGACTGTGTTGTATCGTGTGAAAGCCTGTGATAAAATTGCAGGCATCCTTGGGTGTCAGACACCCTGCTCCAATCATCACAGATGTGTGTTTCCAGAGTACATGTGAAACTGGCTTATGATGAAGCGCTAGCACATCCTAACAATTCATAACAATTACCTGCTGTATTCCATTACATAATCGTGACCTTGGTCAGCACAGCAGGACAGACAGGCTAGTGGGTGTATAGATAGCCTCCTGCCTAGCCCAGTATTGTCTAGTAATTAACACCAGGCTTCATGATTGACCACAAACAGGGGGACTCATGAAAGGCGAATTCTCAATCAAAACAACACATAAGGCCAAGCAAACAGAAAGTGTGAGGGCTTTGTTTTGTTTCTCTGTTTTTCTATTCAAATTGGCCACTAGGCTAATTTTCTAAGTAATTAGGTTGCCCACATGTAAATGAATTGGTACTGGGGCTAATGATAAACACCACATTGTTTATTGACTTATCTTCCCACAGTACCAAATTCTTTGTTCAGTCAAGCATAAAACCACTTATGCAGAAAAAACAGCTGACTGCTTGTTGAATGGTTGTATTTTCAACTAAAGATTTCACCCTCAAGGATTGATTGAAAAGCAAAATGTTGTGTGTAAAGTTTGTCCCATGAAAATGTCTCTTTTGATATGTGTAAAAATGAGTCATAACTGATAAAATAGCAAGGTTGAGGCTGTTTTCTCTTCTGGCCCACTTTATCAAACAGGAAAGTCGCTTGTCACATGAACAAATGGCTCTCCATACACATAACTGTGCAGGGAAACTTCGGATACAGTTTTCTCAAAATATTGTTATGGTGACACATGACTTTGAATAGCACCATTGGAAAGATCCAAACAAGCCCTTTCTGTTGGTATTATTTCTCTATGGTATAAATATCATGTATGGACAATGAAAAACACAAGTTCGTTAAAATATGGTGAATATATTTGTTGTTTGGATACTCTGGTGTTTGAAAAGCTTAAATCCTCGCGACTTCGTTCTGGGATAAACAGTCTTGATAGTGAAATTGCAAACTGAAAAACAAGGCTCAATAGAGGGCGCTGTTACACTTTTACAGGCACTATCTACATGGCCATTACATATCCTACCACATGTTGTCGTCTTTGTTCCTTTGTTCCTTGCTGTCCCTTCCCCTCCCTTTGATGTTCACCCACTGCCACTCTCCTTTGCATCCCTCTTTTGTGTTTCTCCACCCACCCCCTCATGCATGTGTGTTCCCTCCCCCTCCCCCCCTCCCCCCCTCCCCCCCTCCCCCCCCAAAAAAAAAAATATGATTATCCCCCTCCAATAAAAATATACAAACTGGGGATGTTTTTCAAAACCTTTTTTTTAGAATGTCTTAAAATTTTCTCTTTTTTGTCAAAAATCTCAAATTTTCTCACAGACAAATTTCATAAATTTCATTTTCCAGTTCATGAATATCTGTTACCATCCCCCAACAATTCAGAACCCAACCTTCTAAGTTACCATTTGATACCCTGCTTGAAGGCCTGGTATACAGCCTCTTCAGGGACAGCCAGAGGAGGGGGGTAAAGGTGTGAGCCAGTGCCCCACAAAGAAGATGACCAAGGACTGGACAGATTAGATCTTTTCTGGACAAAGAACCATGGACAGCACAAGCTGAGGCAATTATCTCACAACAGGAGATGCTGGGACTGGAAAAATTAGCTGTCCTTGGCCAGGCCAGGCCAATTTGGCCAGATCCAAAAGAAATGTCCCCCTTTTGTTGTTTCATGGAGCAGCAACTGGGACTTGGGACCAAATTCATGCCAAGTACAAACTCGCTAAGCATGAAAGTTTTCCTTGGTAAAAACAGGTTTACCATCCAAATTTTCATGGGATGTATGTTGCTTGTGATACTGGTATTCAGCCGTTTTTTTATGGCATGCAAATCACATGAAATTTTGGGCTGGTAACCAGTTTCTACTAAGCAAGATTTTTTTTGTACTTAGCAGCTCCGTGAAATTGGTCCCTGGAAGAGGACTAAACAGGCTCAAAATTTGCACTGGACAAGTGAACTGGACCAGTGAACCCGTCCAAAAACACCACATCCAAAAATCTCATTGGACCCTTCGTTGGAACACACTGCTACTCAACAGCAAAATATCATGCTTTTGTCTTGGAAGTAAAAACCATCAGTATACAAATAATGAATGTTTATGAGTGCGAAAGTAAGAATAATTTCATTTGGTGACAGATTGAATGTTCCATTCCACGAGGCGAAGCCGAGTGGAATGGGACATTCCATCTGTCACCAAATGAAATTATTCTTACCATTGCACGAATGTGAAACATTCATTATTTGTTTTATGCAACGCCTGAATAAATCCGACAGATTGCATGCATGGATTTCTTGGTGTGCAACGTGCCGTTTACCTTCTCAGTCCCGCATAAAACCGCGACAAAAAGTTGGCAAGTTCCGAATCAGTTAGAGCTTTAATTATTATTCCTGCGTGTCTTGCAAATTCCTCTAATCGTTTGACTGCATATTTGATTTGTCTCTTTGTGTTAGCAGCGTCAGGATTTATTCAGAATATCAAATTTTTGTGGGTCCGTAGCACAGCTTTGTAGGAATGGAATTTTTAAAATCCTTTACGATTAAAGTCCAATAGAAACTATGCATATCAGAACATGAAAGATGAAGGGGAAGTATACTTCTTTGTTAATTAATAAAAAACAGGAAAGGAGGTGTGTTCGCACAAGCTCACCTAGTACATGCTCGAAATTGTGTTGACCCACCCACCCACCCACACAAATTTTCAATCTTAAAACATTGATTTCCAAAGCTCTCTGTCACACAATATCGCCACTCAGATCGTCCACCATACGCACGTGGTGGCCAGTGTGGCAACCAACTTTCATGTACAAAATCACTGTACACATGAACACCACTTTCCCAGGGGTTCGCAACGAGCATGCAACGTGTATGTTTATTAGCATGGTTTCTGTCTCTGCTGCGGTATTTAATTGATAGCAGAAAAGACGGGAACCAGTCTACCGTGTGTGCTCTGTTTTTTTGTATGCATGGTTTAAGGAGAATTTGCTCTCTCAGACACCTCTATTGGCATTTCAAATACTCTAAAATATATTGTGATTATATATTACAAATATTATTTCATCATGTTGAATGTTTGACGGACATTACATGGAACATTTGCCAAACATTTTCGATGAAAAAGAGTTATTCTTGCTACCCTAATTCTACATGTATGTCAAAGGAAAGACGATAGTCGATGTCCAGCCGTTTAAAGATGACGTTTCTTCCTTCATGCTTTTATATCTGATCAATAATGTGCAGCCCGGTATACGGCATGGCAGTGTTGAGCTAAAAAGTCATAAAACCAGTCTATGGAGTATGGGATAACTGGGTTATTCCACCAGGTTGGGACACAGTGTGTATATGACCATATCATTAAAACCATCATTACATTTAATTCAGTTATTTCATGTGACATCCGTCTTTGGGTGTGAGATTATTTGAGAAAGTTTCAATCATGTAAGTTATATTTTTACAAAAATATGATAAAAAGTGTGTAAAATAGACATAACATGGACACTGTGTCCAACATTTAAATTTTTGTGGTTTTTTAACACTTTAATAAATAAATATGGAAAATTTATTATGTACAATAATTAAAAGACACACTATGCAACAATGAAACACCTTTTTACGGCAGTCAGTGTCCAAACATAGCACAAATAGCAAGAATTTGAAGAATCGGTGCAGACGTAACATGGACACCATGTTAGACCATGACCATACATATATTTCTGCTGTTGTGCTGCATTTGGATATTGAATATCATAACAATTGTTTTTTGTGTTGCAGTTTGTGTTTTGTAATTAGTATACAGAGTGAGTTTGCATAATTATTTATATAAATGTTGAAAATGTTACAAAATGGAAATGTGCATTTTCATGTCACACCATGTTAGTACTAAATGTTACTTCCAGACTGCCTTAATTTTTCGTTATTAAATAAATAATTATGCAACTTACTATATGTACTAACTAAAAGACACCCAATGCTACCAGAAAACACTTTTTGTTATGGTTGCCAGTGTCCAAATAGCTCAGAAACGGTAAGAACAATAAAAACATGCATGTGTGGACGTAACAGTGGACACAGTGTCCATGTTACGTCCACACTCACGTCTGTTCTTGCTGTCTCTGCTATATTTGGACACTGACTACCATAAAGAAAGTGTTCTTGTGTTGCATAGTATATCCTTTAATTAGTACACATGGTGAATTTCCTATATTTATATTTAAAGTGTTGAAAAAACACAAAAATAGAAATATGGACGTGTCCTGTTACGTCAAACTGGGTATGTCAAACTGAAGCATGTTTTTAATCATATTTTTGGTAAAATATAATTTACATGATTTAAAACTTTCAAAAATATTTCCCACCCAAAGACTGATGTTACATGAAATAACTGAATCAAATGTAATAGTACTTTTAAAGATATGGATAAATGTCACACACTGTGTCCCAACCTGGTGGAATGACCCATCTGCTTTGCTAAACAACGGATGATACAACGTCTAAGACTACGCATAGGCCGGCACGGCACGCATGTCTGTACGGGTTATAGGGTTGAAAAACAAATTGAAATGCAAGAGTGGAATCGGCAAGTCAAAAGAGCTTTTCTTTTCATTTTTCCTTTTTGATTTTCGATTTTCAATAATTTTCCTTGACCCACCACCCACCAACCGACCCACATTTTCGATTTAAAAAAAAAACATTGAAAATTTGGAATGGCCCCTTAGTCTTATTAACCTTAATATTATTAACAACCCTAATGGCACTTTTACTGGGAGGTGTCCTGAACCAGTCAAAATCTGACACTGTGAAGTATACCTATGGCACATTCTTTGTACAGTAGAACTATGCTAACGAACAACGCTATACCGAACATTTGGCTATAACAAACATCATCTGTGACTCCCAAATTGTTGTATTCAATACCAACCATTATTCACTATAACGAACGGCCACTACAGTGAACACTTTTTGTGGATCCTATGATGTTTGTTATAATGGCGTTCTAATGTACTTAGACAAATTGGGGCATCGTAGCTCCATGTAAAGTAATGGTGCCAAGGCTCTACCGTCCTGAACTCATAAAAATACAACACAACATGGTGTTGGATTTTGGCGGATTTGGGATGGTTAGGGTTAAACAGACTTGTATTCAAGTCACCAAACATCGAGTCTGTGTCCGAGTCTGAGTCCAAGTCACCTCTCTCGAGTCCGAGTCCGAGTCCCGAGTCATACAGGTCGAGTCCAAGTCCGAGTCACGAGTCACAAAGGTCGAGTCATGAGTCACAAAGGTCGAGTCACGAGTCACAAAGGGGGAGTCACGTGTCGGAGTCACGAGTCACCTTTAACTACTGTATTGGAAATACATTTTGAGGTACCGTGAAAAGCTAACAGTGTAAATGGTTCAATTTTTTTACAGCTTTTCTCTAATTTAATGAACTAGAAATTAATGTATATATATACAGTATTCTCTAATTTAATAAACTAGAAATTAATGTACCATATACAGTATGTCATTGAAGTCATTCGATCTAGATGTGACCTGTATACCTTGTCCTTTATTTAATTAACATAAGAGTCACGAGTCATACAAGTCTGGGGTTAAATCAAAACATGCAACATATCATTTTAGCAGAACTGGTTATAAATACAGGATAGCCTAAACTCAGCAGAGAAAATTCAAAGGTTTGTTTACAAGTTGAAGAACATGCTCTTACCTTTTCCGTTCTCCACATTTATTGAGCACCTCCGATGTTGGCTAGCCAGCCAGTCTTCAGTGAACCAAACTTGGAGTACAGGGAGGAGGGGGCGGTACGAGATTTGTGCAGAATGGCCGGCGGGGAGGGCAGGTCCTGATGGACTATGGCTGGAGATGCAGGCTGAATCAAGAGAGGCGGGAAAGTTTGATCAAGTCTTGAGGCAAAGAATTTGTTTTGAATTGAAATCACCCACTACAGGGCTAAAAGTACTGTAGGTAAAGGGTTATGACCAGAGGTGGTAGGGTTAGTGACATTTTGAAATACCAACCCGACCACCCTTATGGTTTTCCTGGGGCCAGATCTAAATAGAGGATAAATCTTAAACAGATTACAGAGAAATTAATTCAATTTTCAGACCTAAAGACCCAGAAATGATGTGAACATTGCTTATCAACAGGGATGGTTGCTATTAACTCCCATTCACTTAGATTCGTACAAGAATCTACACTGGGTCTTACAACATGTTATAAAACGTTATTAATGTTGTATTTAGTTGTATATTTCAACGACATGCATCATGATATGTGTTGGATAGTGCTGTGCATCCGATCCGGGTACCCGACCAACTAATGTCAGGAACTGGTTCCAAATTATGGAATCGAGGACCCGTAACCAAATTGATATTTCTCAGACAACGAAACAGAAAGTTATTAAATGCCATTTGTGGGAAATTTTCAAAATGAAAACCAGGGTATAAGGAAAACCAAACAGATTAACGTTTATGACGCTTGCGAAAATGTAATTTACACCGTAAAGCTATAGAGCTCATTGCACACACTTGCATTTTGCTGCATTGATGCACCTATGTGGTAGTATTAATGTTCAGACTTTTACAAACAATAAGAACAGCAATTTCCGAGATTCTTGGAGATTGACTTTTTTTAACCCTTGCTCTTGTTTACACTCCAACCCACTTCAAAATTCGCCCCCTAAAAATGCCTTATGTTTATTGCATGGTCCTCCAATAACCGTCACATTATTCAATCAGGAGTCCTTGTACACTCCAAGGAATGCCAAAGGAAACTGGAGGATAACTTGGTCATGCTGTGAGTAAACAGTGTATTACACTGATAAGCAAAGCCACATGCCATAATCCTCTGGAGTGAGATGGAGGGTATGAAATAAAACACACTGTATTTTTGGAACACCAGGTTGATGTTATGAAATGTTAAGTAATGTTATGTTATATAAAGTTATAATAATTCAAATAAATATTTAACATTATAAAAGGTTTGTCAAACAATCCACAAGGGAAACTGACAAGGTAAATTTTGAATACAATTTCAAAGTGAACAAAGAAACTGGCAGGAGCGGGATTCGAACCTGCGACCTCCGGAATACCGTACCGGCGCTCTACTAACTGAGCTATCTTGCCCTATGCTGGCAGTCTCCCAAATTGTCAGAATGCCGTGTAGCCAGGGATCACACTCAATTTTACGATACAGCTGGGTTTATGACTACTAACTAGCGCCCACCCGAACAAAGATACTGACAATTTGGGAGACCGCCAACATAACCCCTTGCGTACGGATGACGGAATATGGCGCAAAAAAAACAAACAGTGCCACCAGGTTGGATGACGCCATTGGCCGCTGTTTGTGCAGTTTCAATCCATTGTTGGATTATTGTGTATATGTTAATACGCTTGACTGCACAAAAACATTGTAGCGGTTCGCTTGGCTGCCAGAGCCACCGCAGCACCCCGACGTCTCCCGTAAAATACCGTACTCAAGGGGTTAATGCACACCCCTTGTGTTGTATCCTTACCCATGTATCATGATACGTATCGTATAGCAACAAATGAGGCATCGTTACATCCCTACTACCTACCTGTGCTAGAGGTCGTGGCAGTGATCTCTGTAGCGACTGTGAGGAGGTCGTGCTTAGTGGTAGCAGAGTGAAACGTCCCTGGCTGCTGGCTAGGGGTAGGACATTATGATGTTCCTGATAGCCAGACGGTGCGGCACGATGGGAAGAATACAGGTGCTTCTCTGGACTAGCTAAAGCACCCAGCAGCATCTACAACACAATCAAATCTATAACATCAAACCAAATTGATTGATATCTTAAAAATGAGTCTGGTGAGAAACAGGCTTGTGCTGGTATTTAATTTCAATAGTGGGTATACCATTCACAAAACGTCTCGGTATTAGGCAGTACTGCATTATTGGAGCAACAAGAAGGCCTACATACAATCATTCTGCCTGAATCGCTGGTACATGTACAGTTCACTGGGCTATGTGACCATCTGAACAGGCCGAGCAGTTAAGCTATAGTATATGGATATTTACATGTTACCAAGATCGTTAAAAATAGCTGAATTTTACCAAAAATGAAAAATCCACAAAATCCACGAAAAATCCAGATCAACATGTAGTTTGTATTTGCCTAAAGGCACCCCCTTAAAATATCAATTTTTATTGGTCTATATCCACTTTTACAGGTAAAAACACCTTTAGGACAACACCTCAGGAATTCCAGATTGCAAAAGAGATTCTTTAAAAATTCTGAAATCCCGAAATTCTTGAAATCAGGTAAAATCCTGACAAATCTCACCCGTTTTACCCCCCACCCCCCAAAAAATAATTTATTAATAGGTTTTCAAAAATAAATGTCAATACTTTGGGTCTAAATTGGCCAGCTCTTATACTAATACTTTCCCAATCTGTTTTAATAGAAAGTCATATCAACAGTGCTCACTATATTCCCGAGTATATCCAGAATCCAAAAGTTTGTGATCTCTGAAACCACTGAACATACAGTGTCAGTTAGGCAGCATCAAGCAGGGGAAATCCCCGAAGGCTGAAATAATGCAAGAAAGTTACTCTCACTACGACAACTATGCCTGTCTGCCAAATAGTGCACCACTACTTGCAACAAGCCAAAGTTGGTCTAGTGGAGGTCAACTCAAGTTCAAAGTTCACAGGTCATGCTACATACCGTGCATCTCTGCGTGTGCCTGCTGAGGTTGGTCTGTAGGTGAGGCAGGAAGACGTCCAAGTCGAAGGGATCGATGGCGTTCTCAAGACGGTCCACCAGCTTCTGTACACTGCCTTTGTGGGCGGAGTCCTTCTGCAAGTGGAGGAGGTGGAGCAATTCAAGTTATTTTTGTAATGGAAGTCGCCCAATATAAGGCTAAAAGCCACTCTAGGTAAAAGGCTACAATCGAGAGAGAGGTGATAGGGTTGGCAATATTTTACGTTGCAGCCCGATCACCCTTACGGTTTTCCTGGACACAGATCTAAATAAAGAACAAATCTTTAGATGCCAAAGAAAATATCCCAATGTTCAGACCAAAAGACCCAGGCGGGATAACTTCCACCGTTGTCGAGTACAACTCACCTTTCCTTTTTACAAAAGGTATCAAATGGCAACAATACTGTGAATGGTTCTTAACCCCTTGAGTACGGTATTTTATGGAAGACGTCGGGGTGCCGCGGCGGCTCTGGCAGCCAAGCGAACCGCTACAATGTGTTTGTGCAGTCAAGCGTAACCTAAACACAATAATCTAACAATGGATTGAAACTGCACAAACAGCGGCCAATGGCGTCATCTGGCCTGGTGGCACTGTTTAATCCAACAATGGATTGAAACTGCACAAACAGCGGCCAATTGCGTCATCCTGCCTGGTGGCACTGTTTTTTGTGTGCCAAATTCCGTCATCCGTACGCAAGGGGTTAAACAGATCGGGGGCCAATTTCACTGGGCTGTTAATAGGGCTAGTGAACTTTTATTTTAAAGGTTTTATTTGTTTAAGAGATTGTTTTCATTGTAAAGCCCACCAAAATAGAAAACAAATGATGGTAAAATGGCCCCAATTGACCAGTGCAATCCAAAGTTATGGCCAAATATGTCGCTCAAAATGACATTATTTTGTATAGGAAATGTGTACGAAAATGTTAAACAATTTTGAAACTGAATAAATAGGCATATTTAAATATCTGTCATAGTGTAAATAAAGCTTTAGTAACCTTTAACTTGTTTTTTCCCTTTGTTTTCCAGAAATACTATTGGTTCCAGTTGGTTTTGAGTTGTTAAAAATCATAATGTGCAATAAAATGGATGTCAAAAATGTAATTTTACACCAAAAATGACCAACGGCAAGGTTGACAAATGACTAAGTCCAACCTAAAAACACTCAAACAAAACGCCCCCATCTAATACAAATAGAATAGTCCATAAAGCTATATGGGTATGGGAGTGGGTATGATCCATTTTTTACTACAGGGTAGAAAATTAAAATCCCACAATGGGGTAGAAGCTCCTGTTAAATTTAACAGGAAAATGATGGTTAATTTCATCAACAATAAACAAAATACATCAGGTATGATCTTGATTTGAAAGGGATTTGGCTGTATTTCGTAACTGGGACAACCGCATGAACTCGATTTTTTTCCGAACGTCAACGAGCCAGTCGACATGCACACAAAATTGCATTGCGCAGCAAACCGCAGTGCCGAGCCCCAAAAAACGGCAGTTTATTTCAGCAAAAAGACCCTAAAAAATCTAAATACATCACCTTTTTACCTGATTCATTAACTTGTGAGACCATTTTCACATTAACAGTAGTATTTTTATGTCTACATTAACGATCAGCTGGTGAAAAATCACACTTGACTATCGATCTGTTGACACACGCGTCAGGCAAAAGGCGCCATGATGAAAATCCATAACGACACAAATGTTTCTATAACTTTAAAATAAAATTATATTTTGACAGTTTAAAAAAAGGAAATTGATATTACTAATTAAAATTGTAAAGGTTCCTTTATTATTATCAATATATTTCGTAAAGAAAAAGTATTGGAAAAAAGAAAAAAAGGCCTAACTAGGCAACGCATGGACCGATAATCATGGAACGAGGATGGTTGAATGCACTTTTTTATTAGCTTCTGAGTTATGTATGGTTTCTTGACGTCTGCAATGCGATACTACCGTCGAGACCGAGTTAAACACAGTCACCAGGGGAGAAGATTCTTGCCATCGATCTTGAACGCAGGACCGCCGTGTCATGCTTCCGCACGAGATTGGGGCCGGGGCCGGCCGTGAATGTAACATGTGCGCGCCACGTTTGTCGGACTACTCGGAGATAAAATGAGACTTTTCAAACAGCAAAAACCAGTGTAATTTCAACGTCAATCCCAATCAAAATGAGAAAATATGTAAAAGGTTTATTACATGATTCAACTATCAGTTTCCAAATTACGAGGAATATTTTCAAATTTTAACTTTTAAATGAGGAATGAAAAATCAGACTTTTTCAAACTAAAAATCATTGGGCGACGCTGTTAACGTCGGGCGTTCATTTTGTACACAAAGTGATCACCAGGTGCAACTACCGTGTGCGCGAGCCCTACTGTTAAGCACACAAGATTGCTTAGCACAAAAAGCTGTGCTCATCAACAACAGGTTACCAGCAAAAAATGTGAGGTGATGCATAGTACTTGTGACTGGTTCTCTGAAAACATTTTCTTAGAAAACTGGGCCCAGAGTCCAATGTCATAGAGCTGGTAAGTGCAAAATGCAGACTATCCAGTCATGGAAAATCTTGGAATTTACAGTATCATGGGAAGTCATGGAATTTTGCTATTTTACATGGAGTCCTGGAAAATGAATATTTTATCCGTGATGATAGGCCATTACTCCCATCATGCCTCACCTTGGCATCGTCCCCGCGTCCCGACATGATCGTGGAGATGAAGCGGATATCAAAGAGGAGTTGGAGAGACTGGGATTGACTCAACGTCAGACGGGAACCCCTGCTGCAGTTCTCATCTAGTTGTTGCTTGTAGAGGGCCAAGATGCCGCTGCTGGTCTCATAAACCAGACCGGAGAGGATCATGCTTTGAGTGAGAAGATGGATGGAAAGGGATCAGCGACTTTCGTCAGGTTGCCGCTATCTGAAGTCTTGCTTCCTTTGGTGGTGTATCCAGGTTAGGGGTCGGGGGGTGAAGGAGTCGGGAGGAAGGGGTGAAGAGAGGGTGAATGGGTTAAGGGGGGGGGGGGTTAAGGGGGAGGTGAAGAGGGGGTGAAGGGGGTTTGAAGGGGGAGGAAGGTGGTGGGGATGAAGGGGTGAAGGTGGTGGGGATGAAGGGGTAAAGGGGTGAAAGGGGAGAGGGGTGAAAGGGGAGAGGGGAGAGGGGTGAAGGGTGAATGGTAAAGGGGGAGGGGTGAATTTTTCCGGAAAAGATTTGTTTTTGCTTGTAAAAATGTTTTGTACATGTAAGTGGGGATGGGGGATTAGGGAGGCACTGCACCGTAGTACTGCTTTCAATCCTTTACAAAAATACAAAAAAATAATAAAAATGTCTCACGGGGGGCAGGGGCAAGTTACCCACCCCCTGTTGGATGCCAGTGGCTGTTATCCCAAATCAAGGGGCTCAACAGTTTAGAAATGAATTCTTACCGAGAGAGAGCGTGACCACCAACTCTGTTGATCTCTTCACACAGCGAGTACAGTACCGTTTGAACATACCATGAGGCCTGAAACATGACAATCAAAAACACTTTGTAAAAGAAATAAAAATAGAAAATACAAACTCTTCAGTGTCACTGCTTACAGTTTTCCTGGGTCCAGATCTAAATAGAGGATAATTCTTCAACAAGGGGATAATTATCACAATTTCCAGACCTAAAGACCATGTGCCATTTGTTTACATCTAAACACTGCCCTATATTCAAATGTGCAACTCCATACATTGTACACTGGCTGGTACTCACCTGCACTGGTAATCGGACTTTGGATGTCACCTTCCTGCCTTCCTCTGACTCTTCCTGTATCTCAGTCGCATCCCAGTGCTATGGAAAACACACCGATGATCGCATTTAAGTAAAAAAAATGCACAAATTTACCACAAATGAAACTGTGCACATCTGTTAATTTGGCAACTTCTTGATGATGTTCATTATAGTAGAGTTCTAATGTACATGTATACATGTGGGCAATTCCGCGGTGACCTTAACAGAATTTCAGAATAATTTGGGCTGTATTTGTACATGCTGTGGATTAGTCTTATGGCCTACCTGATTACAAACACTTTTATATGGTCTGGTTATACCCCTGATATCATATCAAAATAAACAAATTGAAACTTCCTACATGTGGAAAGATCCAAGGCCAAAAAAGTGTCAGTAACGGAATTATGTCAGAAAATTGTGGATAAAAAAAAAAATTCTATGACATCTATATACCCAAAATAGATATCCCAAACAGTTTTTGGTTCTTTGCTACATGTAAGCATGCATTTAACTTAAGCCACACTGGACATCTAATTTAATGGGATTTGATCAACTTTAAAATTAGTCATTTTACTTATTTCCCATATGGAATTGCCCACGTACATGTGTGCGTTTGTTCTCCCAAACAAATGTGGACGTATAACAAAGGGAACAATATCGTCCGCGATTCCCAGAATACGTCCGCGATTGAGATCGTGTACAAAACCTATGGGAGTCTTCCGCAAAAGTTAAAGTACAAACAAAAGAGGGAACAATAGGACGTCCGCGTTTGGAGGTCGATATACATGTTTAACTGTACAGTAGACTCTCGTTAATATGAAGTCCTCCGGACTTATGCAAATATTTCGTATTATCCGGGCTCTAGTCCTATCCGGATTGCAGGGTTTCCCCTTTATTGTTTATAAATGTGACGTCTGGATAGGTCCCAAACATAATGTAAATGCCTCGCAGATCGTGTCAATAAAATTGTATTGCTTTATATTGGTTATGAAAATGTTGCAAGCAGATTTTTAATAAAACAAGCAGTAATATTTAATAAAACAACACCTAAGCACAAGAACAAGAGTGCTGGAGGTCGCCGACCGGGCGATTTGAGCTGCCCAGATCACTTCAAAACCACTGCATTAGCTATTTCAAGTATTTCAATCATGCACATAAATCTCGATGGGGCTCTTGTTAGCTGGTTACCATCACAGAAACGAGCATAAGGCACAAAAAGGGAGGAAACCAGTGCATTTTTGTGGACAACAGAGGGCGTTTTCGATCGTGGGGGGTCTTCATTATTGACTAGTTTTTACGGTGAAATTTGTCGAAATGTTGGGGTGCGACTGTCGGGGGATTAATAAGCTCTAAAATTAATTTATAATCATTGGGGTAAATTAAATATTTTGAGTTACAAATGGGATTGATATTACTGAACAAAAGAGAGCGCCAAACATTCTGCTTTTCATTATTGCCTTGGCGTGGTTGGGTTATTTTTTTCTAGCTGGCTGGAAGGGGAACGAAAGCAAGTGTGCTGTTTTCGCACTTTGGGGTTAGTTTACGCAATTTTTTAAGTTTCGGCGGCATGAAAGCCGCCATAAACAAACCCCTCTATAGCGGCACGGGAACCGCAAATGCCCATTGTCCACCTTTTAATAGCCCCCTCTAGCGGCACGTTCGAGACACAAACAGCCGATGTCTACGTGGAGTGAAAACCGCAGTGCAGGATTAGCGAGCATTATGACTGCGCCATTATCATAGCGGCATGAGACACAAACAGGTGATGTGTACGCGCAGTGAAAACCGCAGTGCAGAATTAACCAACATTAATTACAATAACTTTTCAAATTGAATGGATTCGCTGATTGACAGGTTGTTTTCCAAAATGTTCGTTGAAAATTTGCGCTCAATCGGGCCACAAAAAATGCTCGTCTTAGCCGAGTTCTCGCGTAACCAGAGCTCGTATTAATGAAATTTTCTCCCTGATAGGAATGTGGATAATTTAGTCGGGACCAACGAAAATTCTCGTCTTAACCGAGTTCTCGTGTTAACTGAGCTCTTATTAATGAGAGTCGACTGTACATGTACATACAGCGCAACAATTCACCAACTAATACAAAGAACCTAGAAATGTGTAGTGAGATGGAAATACCACTGTCCTGCATGGGCAATTCCACCATCGCGGATTTTACATTCGTACCAATCTCTGTGTGTTTAAAAAGTATTCTAACATACCAGGAAGCTTAGGAAGTTAATCCTATTTGTCATACTGGTAGTTAACATTCAAGTGTTTATAACGTGACACTAAATCTCTAGAAAAGCTCCAGTTAATTAACAAGATATGAGCTTTAGAAGTGAGCGTCATGGACGTTAGACAAATGGACACAGGTTTTTTTGTTTTGTTTTGTTTTTTGCAACATTCATCACAAAACTCTCTGAAGTTGCAACCTGAAGTTTTGTGATTCCTGTTTAATATAAACATGGTAACACTCTATCTAAATTTGAATGCAAATTAGGAAAAACACCTTGCTTAATTATAGAGAAACACCTAAACACCTTGCTCAATTATAGAGAAACACCTAAACACCTTGCTCAATTATAGAGAAACACCTTGCTCAATTATAGAGAAACACCTTGCTCAATTATAGAGAAACACCTTGCTCAATTATAGAGAAACACCTTGCTCAATTATAGAGAAACACCTTGCTCAATTATAGAGAAACACCTTGCTGAATTATAGAGAAACACCTTGCTCAATTATAGAGAAACACCTTGCTCAATTATAGAGAAACACCTTGCTCAATTATAGAGAAACACCTTGCTCAATTATAGAGAAACACCTTGCTCAATTATAGAGAAACACCTTGCTTAATTATAGAGAAAAACCTTGCTCAATTATAGAGAAACACCTTGCTTAATTATAGAGAAACACCTTGCTCAATTATAGAGAAAAACCTTGCTTAATTATAGAGAAACACCTTCAAATGAGCATCATGGATGTTACATTTGTAGGCACGCCATGGACGTTACACATTTGAATTTTCAACATTTACTTGCTTATAAGGGCGTTGATAACCCAAAGTCATGGCTCGCTGCAGCTCCTAGCAGTTTTTATAAATGTCTGTTCATCAACTACATGTTTTATTTTCCCATTAATTGCAATAAAAGGAATTTTCATTTTTAGTCACAGGGGGACATTGACATGGAATTGCCCACATGGAATTAAGTCACAGAATTGTTAATGCAAGGCCCCCTTTGACTTACCGTCGCGGCCTTCAAAGCAGCCACACTGCTGTAATCCATCAAGTACTTCCTGAAATCGGCCAAGACTCTGGATGCAGTAAAATCACTCCAGATCCTGCGTAATGAGTGGATGAATCGGCCGTCTGTTAAAAATCAAGTCTTCAGGTGCACTAATCATGCAAGCTTATTTTCCATGTCATGTAAAAAAAAAAGGGTGGGGGAATTGTTTAACGCCCCTCCCCTCATGGTTGCAACACTGCTTCAAACTGTGGCCTCAATGTACAGCTTTTTCGTGCCACTTCACCAACATATTGGATTTAAAACTCGCTCACTCACCTAGTCAATTTGATTTGGAAGAGGTTGACCAGAAGTAACCCCTGGACGCAGGGAAATTAGGAGAGAGCAAAGTTTCCCGAGCTGTCTGCACCAGACTTGAAATTGGTCAAATAACCATCTTCACATTGATTACGCGGTACCCGCTGCTGCATTGGATTCGAATCAGCCAGCCAGCCAGCCAACCCCGGCAAGCTCGGTGGTTGAGTGGTTAAGACCTCTGCACTTATAAGCAGGAGGTCGTGGGTTCGAGTCCCACCTGAGTAAGTCCGTGAATTCTTTTTCCAACAGGCTCTCTGATGAAAGCACCGAGCGTACAGTGCTTAATACACTACATCAGAAATGGGAAAAAATCTCTCTTGTAACGATCATCTTGGTGAGTTTCAACACACACACACACCCCAAAAAGGTGCAATTGTACAATATAATTGTTTTTATGGCATGGAAAGACATCAGAAAAGTCGTCAGCCCTTCTCAACTTTTCATTGTGCTCTAATCAGAAACTTTTGTTGGTGGGGCTGAGGCTCGAAGATGCTGTAGTACGTTTCTACATCTGACGGCTAATGGTAGTTTGGGCTTGGCAAACTTATCACTAGCGACATGGCAAACTTATCACTAGCGACATGCAAACTTATCACTAGCGACATGGCAAACTTATCACTAGCGACATGCAAACTTATCACTAGCGACATGGCAAACTTATCACTAGCGACATGGCAAACTTATCACTAGCGACATGGCAAACTTATCACTAGCGACATGGCAAACTTATCACTAGCGACATGGCAAACTTATCACTAGCGACATGGCAAACTGATCACTAGCGACATGGCAAACTTATCACTAGCGACATGGCAATCTGACAGGTTACCTGTAAGCGTCTTTGCTCTGCAGCAGGAGGAGTTCCTTTAGTTTATTCCATTCCGTCTCCTCTTCACTCTGCGCTCAACAAAGAAAGTTGGGCATTAAAAACAGCCAAGCCACTGTACTACATTTGGCACAGATACATTTACTGATTTAAATTTTCACTTGTACCAGTTGCCCCCAGAATTGTTAATCAAGTCATCACAAGTCACATCACAAGTCACATCACAAGTCACATCACAAGTCACTTCACAATTCAAGTCTCAAGCCATGTAACAAGCTATTCAAACACACTATATAACAAAAGCATTCCGTTGTCAAAAAATGTTGCCTTTGTGATCTGCCTTTTGAGCTGGCTTGTGATAGACTTGTGATCGTCTTTTGAGCTGGCTTGTGATTGACTTGTGATCTGTCTTTTGAGCTGGTTTGTTATATGACGTTTGATCTGACTTGTGGTTGACTTGTGATCTGACTTTTGATCTGGCGCACTGGTTTTATGCTCACCCTCCCTCTACCTCTAGTGATCCTGGTTCGATTCCCGTCCAGATGCGCTTTGTGGACTAGGTTTTCAGTTCCTGCCTGATTGCATGGGTTTTTTCTAAAGTACTTGTTCTCCATGACTATTTTTTGATTTTAAAATATAAATTTTGACAGCTAACAAAACCCAAAATGCCTCTAAGACCACATATCAGAAACTGTACGAGTCCACACAACGTCTTGAGATCCTACATTGTGTGGACATCTTTTGATTGCTGGACCACACACACACACACTCATCTTATAATCTTATTTGTTTACTTACCTCAGAAGTCTTGCTGGCAGAACGCTTTCCCATCAATTTACTTTTCAGCCAACTGAAAAACAAACAAAATAATCATCTTATAAAATCTTCAGCTACAAAAAGATTTGAAATTAATTCAGAATGACAAATGAGACCGCATAACTTGAGTCACTGGACTTTTATGGAAACAAATTTCTTTTCATTCCCCACACACTGATTAAAAAAGAACCACATGAAACTACCAGCTCAAAAAATACATAAAACCAAATTCATAAACACCTAAAGAGGGTATACCCATTCCTATTGGTTGAGAGCCCGTCACGTGGGTGATTTTAAAAGGCTGATAAAACATCAACCGGTTTAAACACTTTTTCCGGTGTCACACGAAATTTAAACTTCTATGAAATCTTATTCCTTTTATTGGTTGAACACTCGCGTGACCAGTCACTCTCCCAATTACGTAAGCGCAATACTACTGTTGCATCCGTTATTTTAGTCCATAATTTCACACTACACCGGCACTGCTGCGTTCTGCGCCACATCACGCCACATGTCACGTGCACGTCACTTTCCATATAAGGACATTTTTAGCACTACTCGCGTGAGGCACTAACCATTAAATAGCTAAAGGGGTGTTTTACAAACCAAGGTAAAACAAATTTAATAATTTTCGGAGGTTTTTGCTGAACTGTACAAAAAGGTATTTTATGAATGGGAATAAATATATGCTGGGCTAGTTTTAAACAAGTACGTTTAAAACCGCCTTGGGGCCTGGACACTGATAATTACCCTCACCTTTGGCTCGGATCATTATCAAGCGTCCAGGCCCCAAGGCGGCTTTAAACGTACTTGTTTAAAACTGGCCCAGCACATATTTATTCCCTTAATAAGTATGATTTGTTAAAGACATCACTACTGTATCGTCGGCTGTTTACAGATTAAAATGGATTAATGACCCTAATGAATGTCTACAGCTAATAGATTGTTTTCTATATTAAATCCTAGCTGATATTATGATCATTTATTCAGCTCTGTATCGGTCAGGTACATCCTTAATTACCAACATCAATCAATTGGAAATGAGTGGAGCAATGAATCGTGAGCAAGAGCGTGGAGAGCCATTTTAATTTCCCACTGATGAACGGTCTGTTTTGTGCTTCCTCACAACATGCTTGCAAGGGGTACAAAGATATTTCTTGCTGGATTCATTGGTGGTTCAAAAATGCTAGCTGGAGTCCATACTGAAAGTAAACCCAAAGGGGAATAAGCCAGAAATTCATAGGGACTAACGAAAATTGTGATTAAGGCACACAATCCGTGGTTTAGAAGGTCCTGTCATAAGAGAGAATGACCTTTGATTAGAAAAGTGGCATTCACAAAGAAAAAATTAACTTAAATTAAGTTGAGAAACACATTCCGTGATTTGGGAGAACGACCTGTGATTTGGGGGAACGGCCTGTGATTTTGGAGAGCGGCCTGTGATTTTGGAGAGCGGCCTGTGATTTTGGAGAGCAGCCTGTGATTTTGGAGAGCGGCCTGTGATTTTGGAGAGCGGCCTGTGACTCGGGAGAGCGGCCTGTGACTCGGGAGAGCGGCCTGTGACTCGGGAGAGCGGCCTGTGGCTCGGGAGAGCGGCCTGTGGCTCGGGAGAGCGGCCTGTGGCTCGGGAGAAAGACCTGTGGCTCGGGAGAACGACCTGTGACTCGGGAGAACGACCTGTGACTCGGGAGAACGACCTGTGACTCGGGAGAACGACCTGTGACTCGGGAGAACGACCTGCGACTCGGGAGAAGGACCTGCGACTCGGGAGAAGGACCTGCGACTCGGGAGAAGGACCTGCGACTGGGGAGAAGGACCTGCGACTGGGGAGAAGGACCTGCGACTTGGGAGAAGGACCTGCGACTTGGGAGAAGGACCTGCGACTTGGGAGAACGACCTGCGACTTGGGAGAACGACCTGGGACTTGGGAGAACGACCTGCGACTTGGGAGAACGACCTGCGACTTGGGAGAACGACCTGCGACTTGGGAGAACGACCTGCGACTTGGGAGAACGACCTGCGACTTGGGAGAACGACCTGCGACTTGGGAGAACGACCTGCGACTTGGGAGAACGACCTGCGACTTGGGAGAACGACCTGCGACTTGGGAGAACGACCTGTGACTTGGGAGAACGACCTGTGACTTGGGAGAACGACCTGTGACTTGGGAGAACGACCTGTGACTTGGGAGAACGACCTGTGGATTGGGAGAGCGACCTGTGGATTGGGAGAGCGACCTGTGATTTGGGAGACTGACCTGTGATTTTAAAGAACGACCTGTGATGTGGGCAAACAGCCTTTGATTTGGGAGATTGACCAGTAATCGTTTTCCAAACCTGTGATTTTGGAGAGCAGCATGAGACTGGAAGACTTTTAAAATTACATCGGCGGAACAATTTTGGAGACAAATCTTCCATCATAACTTCCCTGAGTAGGAAAAATGACTTCTGATTTGGCAGATACAATTTTGTGAACAACTTGTGCCTTTGGAGGAATGACCCCAGTCAGGGGAACGATTTGTGACCCATCAATTGGAAGAATGAACCCTATTTTGGGAGAAAAAGCTGAGTTGGGGGAAAACATCTTGCTGAGAAAAAAACACCTCATGCTTTGGAAAAAAGCATTTTCTGAGTTGGAACTTGGAAGAATGACCTGGGAAAAACACCCAATTAATTTGCCAAGCATCTTGTGCCTTGCAGAAAGAGCTATGACTTTTAAAAACAAATTGTGAGCTACGAGTTTACCCTGTGCTTTCAGACATGGGGAAATGACCTGTAGGTTTTAAATATACAGAAGTGATCTACTATTTGGAAACATGACCTAAATATAGGATTTATGTGAAGAGAAAAGCTTGAGCAATAAAGAAAGTGGTACTGGCTTACACCATTACCTTGAGTGGAAAACAAACGCAACAGCCTGACTTTCTCCAAAATTCTAAATATCTTCAATTGTCGATAATGAATACGACAGGGGACACTGGGTTTGCCGATGTTCCAATTCAGTTTATGGTAATTGATATTGTAACAGCAGGTCTTGCCACCACTGGGAATCTGTTCTGTCTATTTGTCATACGGGCGACACCGGACACTGAGGTGCCGGACGGGACGCGAGTATTTCTGCTGGTGCTGTCTTTTGTAGATTTCCTCATCGGAGTAGTTAGTGCTGTCAGTCTGCTTCCCTGGTATGTCCTGGACAGTCAAGCCAGCATTTCCTTCTGCAAAGCTTTCACAATCATTGAATTTGACCTGCGCATCACATCGATATACATGCTGGTCGTAATCGCCGCTGACCGCTGGCTTGCCGTGACCCACCCACTGCGATATCCCACCCTCATGACAAAGACACGAGCTACTGCAACGGTCATGGGCATGTCCGCTCTCATGGTTGTAATGACCTCCATCTTCTGTGGGTCACTTGGAATTGTCAACCACTTTGCTATGTGCTTCCCTAACGTAAGTAATGCCTGTGTAGTCTCAACCATCTTTTTTGTGCTCCTCATTGCATTCCCTCTGGTCACAATGGTTGTCATCTACACAAAACTGATGCTTGTGAGTCGTCGACACGCCCTTCGCATTCAGCCGTCACGAATCGACAGAGACTATGGCAAGATGAGGCTCTTTAGGCACTACCCACTAAGCTTTGCAGGCTGGAAGGCCCTCAGAATGTTGCTCGTTGTCACGCTTACGTTTCTAGTGATGTGGATGCCACCAGTCCTCAGCACACAATACATGTGTTACAGTGGTAACTCCAGCTATATTTTTTCAGCACCTGGGGCTGTTACGTATTTTTTGTCCCGAAGTCACAGCTGGGTGAATCCAGTCATCTACATCCTATTGAGCAAGACGTTTCAGACCAATGCATTGCGTCTGCTCAGGCGGAAGCAAATATGCTGCCGACAATGACTTCGCTTACCTCAGGTTATTCAACTCCTATAATCTGGAATGTTCTTTTATCACCAAAGACACAACACAAATACTAACCACCTGTTACATCTTACTGTTTGAAACTTGTTTGAAACTTGATTTGAAGTTATAATAATTCTTCTCAGAAGCTCACAGTTCACAGTGAAGTAAGCCAAAGTTAAACATTTTCAAAGCAGGCCCATTTTCAAAGGAGGCCCACCATTTTGCTCCAGTTTTGCTTTTGAGTGAATAGCCATAGCTATAGCCATAGCCATAGATGTAGAAAAAAATGCCTGTTTTAGACACAGCCTTCATCAAACATGGCTGCCTGTCTTAAGCCATTAATAGCATTTGTATTCTAACTTTGCCTAGGTTCAGTGTCTTTAATCCCAAAGCAGACTGTCTATTTAGTACTGTCCGTACAAAGCCTGCATACCCTGTGTTTTTGTAAAAATAAGTGTTTAATATTAAAGCAGCTATATCCATTCTCTCACTGAAAATTTCAATTCAATTCAATTCAATTCAATTCAATTTTATTATTTCATCACAGTTTACAATGAAAAAGTGAAATTTGACTTCCCGGTGTGCACTAAACATTCAAATCCTTACATTATTAAACAATTAAAATAGAGAAATACATTTATTTACAAAAGTGCAGAAAAAAAAAAAAAAAAAAAAAAAAAAAAAAAAAGTACAATTCTTAAAATAACAGTTACACTAGAAATTACAATTTTACCTAATAAAAAGCGAATTAAAAAGATAAATAGCACTGGGTAAAAAAGATGATCTAAACCGGTTTGTACGAGTGGAAAGAGCACGATACCTTCCTGATGGGAGAATGTGAATGAAGGAGTGAAGGAAATGAGTTGGGTCCTGGGTTATTACTTTTAATTTATTAAGATACTGGTTGTCCACGATTTCTCTAAGATGTTTTACTTCAAAACCTATTATCTTACTAGCAACCTTGGTGATACGGTCAATTTTCTTCTGATTTTTCACAGTTAGATTATTATACCAAACTATACAGCTAAAAGAAATAACAGACTGGATTAGACTCTGGTAAAATAAATGTAAAATTGAATCACGAACATTAAAAGACCTCAATTTCCTGAGAAAATAGAGCCTCTGGTTTGCCTTGCCACACATTTTTTGAGTATTTTTGTTCCAATCCAACTTGTTGTCTATGATTGTCCCAAGATATTTATACTCACTGACAATTTCTATTTGTTCGTTTTTGATAATAACAGGATCAATATTTTGATGAATTTTACGAAAGTCAAAAACAAGTTCTTTAGTTTTTCTTACATTCAGAATGAGGAAATTGTCATCACACCACCGGATAAAGCGATCTATTTCATTCCTACAATCAGTCTCATTATTTTGGAGGATCAAACCAGTCAAGGACGTATCATCGGCGTATTTGACAACCGAGCAAGCTCCACTATTACTTTGATAATCATTGGTGTACAGAGTAAAGAGGACCGGTGATAAGACACAGCCCTGCGGTGCTCCAGTATTTGTGTATATTAAATCAGAAAATAAAGTTCCGATCCTAACGCGCTGCGATCTGGCCCTCATGAAATCGTTGATCCACAGACACAAGTGTGGGTTGATGTTCATGTTCTGTAGTTTCTGTAATAACTTATGTGGTTGCAGTGTGTTGAAGGCTGAAGAAAAGTCAACAAATAGCGTTCTTACATAAGTTCTAGGTTTATCTAGATGACTCTGGACATTGTGTAATAGTGTGATTACAGCATCATCCACCCCTCGCTTTGCACAATACGCAAACTGGCAAGGATCAGCAAAGATCTTGGTATGCGTCAGGAGAAGTTCTTTAACAATGGTCTCAAAGCACTTCATTATAATGGCAGTAAGCGCTACTGGCCGATAATCGTTTAGTACAGATGGTTTAGCTGTTTTAGGAACAGGGACAACATTTGATGATTTCCACATCTTTGGAATTTGGTGTGCATCGAGTGACCATTGGAACAGATCTCGGAAAACAGGTGACAGTTCCTTGTAGCAGGTCTTTAGAATCTTTCCAGAGATCCCATCTGGGCCCTTTGCTTTGTTGGCTTTTGATTTCTTCAATGCGTTTTCAACAGTTTGCAAGCTGAGTTCGATTCTGTTATCATTGCTTGCTTTTGGTTTCAAAGTTCCACAAATGTCAGAATTAACGTCGCTAAAATCAGCTATATCAAAGCGACTAAAAAAAACATTCAGCTCATTTGTGAAATCTTGGAGGTCCTCCTGTGCAATGTTGATTGTCCTATTCTTTAAACCACAACCTGTTATGGTTTTTAATCCCTGCCAGGCCTTTTTGGGATCCTTCAAACCAAAGTTGTCTTCAATTTGTTTACCATACTGACGTTTACTTTTTTTAATATGTTTGGTGATTTCACGTTGAGTTCTCCGTTTATCTTGCAAATCGTTGTTTTTGACAGCTAAGTTTTTCTTTGCTAAAAGCGTCCGTATTTCCGTTGTTATCCATGGCTTATTGTTAGGGTAGAATTTTCGTTCTATTTCTGGAACAATCATATCTTCGCAAAATTTAATGTAGGCACTGATAGCTTCAGTTGCATCGTCAAGTGTATTAGAGTTCATGAACATGTCCCAGTCAGTGCAGTACAGGCATGCTCTTAGTGTGTCGGTGTTTTCATCTGTCCATTTCTTGACTTTGATGACAGAAGGTTTCTTTTGTTTAAGTTTTTGTTTGTATTTGGGCATCAAATACACCATATCGTGGTCAGACGCTCCTAATCCTGCCTTTCTATATACTTTATAGCCATCTGCAATGTTGCCGTAGCATTTATCTAGTATCTTATTACCCCTTGTAGGAATAGTCACATATTGATGGTAGTGTGGAAGGGTAGACTCCAATTGACAGTTGTTGAAATCTCCTAATATAAGCTTCGGAGAGTCTGGTGATTTTAATTCAAGGTCTTGTGTAATCTCAGCAATTTTAGAAGATGCAATATTCACGTCAGCTTTAGGCTGAATGTAGACAATGGTAACGAATATTTGATTGAATTCTCTGGGAAGGTAAAAAGGGCGCAGTGAAATCGTAAGTAGCTCAATGTCTTGTGAACAGATTTTATGTTTAACGGTAATATCTGTGCACCATCTCTTGTTGACGTAGGCACAAACTCCACCTCCAGTAAGTTTATTTGAATCTGAGTTCCTGTCCATTCTCTCACATATAAAACCATCCATTTCAGTTGTGATTGGACTGTCTATACTCTTAAACCAAGTTTCACTGAAACACATCAGGCAACTGTCCCTGTATTCATACATAAAATCGGTACAGGCCTTTAGCTCATCCATTTTGTTACAAAGTGATTGCGAATTACCCATGATTATTGACGGAAGTGGAGGACTAAACTTTCGACGTCGGAGTCGGAGGCGAATTCCTCCAAGTTTACCCCTTTTCCGTTGTTTTGTTTGAATCTCTATCGGAATGTCAGTGTTAGGCGGGGCACTTGTCAATGGCCGAAGCTGCAGTAATTCCTGACGCTTGTACACAATGGGCAATGGCCGTCCATGTTCGTACACTCGCTCAGCTGGGTTGGCAAGAATTTGGCTGAAGTCTCTCAAAACCAACAGCAGACATATACAACTCCGTAATAACATGATGCTTGGTGCAATAACACAGCTTTACTCACATTTAAAAGTCCAGACAAATGTACGAAAATCCGACAAAAACAGGGTAAAACAAGAGACTGTGCACACAAGGTGGTCGCCACAGTGCAGCGCCCAAGATCGTTTCAATGGATTTCCCAACGAATGAATTACGGACAAAAAAGTGTAATTTTGAACGAATGTGTACTCAATTTGGTCTTCCTAAGATACACTGTTGTAATGATGTGCTACAGGTAAAGATTGACATAGATTAATATTGTAGGAATTAGAAACATCCCGCTATAATCTAAAATTGGAAACTTATACAAAATGTTACTTATCAGTCTTTTTTGTGTGGAATGTCTCATTGGTAAGCTCATTTAACTTATCTAATGCTAACAAATCAGCAATTCAAATATTTATTTTCTGAGTGATACAACCATGGATATAGTAGCATTAACGAATAAGTTACACTTTGTTTCAGTAAAATTGCTTCCCAGGTGACATTCCTAGTATTTTCCGTGCATGGTAAAAAAATAATTGTATTGTCAGGTTTACTGTGAACTAGTATACTTTAGGGGCCATTCAAAATGTTCAATGTTTTAAAATTAAATTTTGTTTTCGAAAATGTGGGTGGGTGGGTCAAGGAAAATATTGAAAATCTAAATTCACTTTTTAATTTTAAAAAAGGAAAAAAAAGATAAGCTATTTTGTCAAAAAAAATTGGTAAACAATTTTGGAATTTTTTTTCTCGAAAATTGTAAATTTTGAATGGCCCCTTAATGGAAACAAAGATGTGTCTATGTTTACACACAATGTCAGTGAATGTATCTTTAAAAAATTGAAATTATCTTTAAAATTATCTGTCAAGCATATTTACACAAACTAAAGCCAAAAATAAATTTCTGGAAAATACTAAATGATGGATAGAACCCTTTCCTTACCAATGTCTAGACAAGGAAACTCGACAAGGAAACCACACACCAGAGTATCCAAACAACAAATATATATTCACCATGTTTCAACGAACTATCGTGCTTGTGTTTTTCGCTGTCCATACTTCATCCTTATAGCAACAGAAAGACCTTTATCAGATCTTTCCAATGGTTGTATCAAATTCAAGTCACCTTACAACATTTGGAGAAAACTGTATGCGAAGTTTCCCTGTACAGTTATGTGTATGGAGTGCCATTTGTATACATGTTTCCTGTTCGATAAAGTGATAAAACAGCCATAACTTTATCTTTTTAGCAATTATGACTCATTTTTACACCTTGTGAAAGAGAACTTTTCATGGAACAAACTTTACACACAACATTTTCCTTTTCTATCAACTCTTGAGGGTGAAATATTCAGTTTGAAATACAACCATTCATCAAGCAGTCGGCGTTTTTTTTTCTGCTTGAGTGGTTCATGCTTGACTGAACAAATAATGTGATACTGCGGGAAGATAAGCCAATAAACAATGTGGTAATAAAAGGCTTAACCGCTTGAATACAAACGACGTTCCCAGCAGCAGTTTGAAAAAGATCACCTGGCACATTCATGCGCGTACTTAATCGTTTCACGTTTCAACTCTGTTGTTCTTGAGTGGGAGTGTAATGAATAGATGGAAGGGGGCCTCCAAGTGCAATGAATAGGACCACTCTAGATCTATTCAGTGTGGTGCCTATTGTTTGTGTTTACGCTTGGCTGCACAGCCCATTCTTGGCTAGACTTGATTTCAAGTCCGAGATCGCAGCTCGCGATCTCGGACTTGACCCTTACGTGTATATGGGATATTCATGTATTCATAACTAAATTTACATAATAAAACGGAGGCCCATAGAGATGGCCAATCAGAAGGACACAAAAACCGTGTAGGCCGCACCATTACCAATAGGTTACAATACAGTGTTCTGTTACACTGTTCAGTATCAAATTTGTATGATACTTGGCACAATGGCACGTAATGGTATTTCAAACCTATAGCTAAATCATATTAGATCTTATATTAGTAGAAAAAATACCAAATTAAATACGTGATTGTTAGTTTTTGTTACTAGACGAAAAACGCGTTACCTACCTATAGACTAATCCGACGAACAAAATCTAAAATTAGAAGCCATCTTTAGGTACCCAATCAAACGGTACCATACACGCGCGCTCGTTATATGCGCGCACACATTGTGCCTTTGACCAATAGGTGAAAAGTAAACACGCTCCAAAGTAAACACGCGCCTTATAATTTTGTACTAGTAAGCACGCCTATAAGCGCGCACGCCCGCTGCCACCGCCCGATTGGGTGGCTTCTAACGGTTCGTCGGATTAGTGGAATCGTCCAGTAATTCTCCTGGTTTGAATATTCATGTTATAGAAGGCTTTTGGCGATTCCGACCAATCAGCTTGTTCCGTCCACTTTTGGACTAATTCGCCATAGGGTGTGTACAAACTGATAACGACATTCCCAAGTCTGTGATCGTGATCCAAGGTTAACTCACAAGAGGACGCAATTTCCGGAACTATTCTGTGATTGTATTGGCTATCAGGCAGACAAAAACCATGATCACAGACTTGGAACCAAGTCTAGTTCTTGGCATACCAGCACCCCATCAATAACAGCCGGAGGGCAAGGGGTTAAGGGATGGTTTCAGTTTTGAGTGATTTACTTACCTTTGAGGTTCTGGCTTGGTGGGTTTGGGCTCAGGTTCAGCAATGTTGGCAGCCTTCTGCAGGTTAGGACAAAGTTCCACAATTGCCGAGGAGAGACGGCCGAGTAGCAAGGCCCTGTGACATTGGGTCATAAAATGGGCAGGTGTCAGAATAAAGGAAGGGTAGGAATTTGAATTGTCTAACACATATATACGACAGGTTTCTTCTAAAGGGACATTCACTATTAAAGATTAGAATTGTTTGTTTGTTTGTTTGTTTGTTTGTTTATGTTTATTTTTCTATTTTTTTGGGGGGGGTAATATTAGCTATTTAGTTGTACACTGCCCTTTTCCTTTCCGCAAATTGAAAACCTGGAAAAATCTGTTTACCATCTTGAATACAGGCCATGGCCATAGCGGTGATCTAATAAAGACCACCTGGCTGGTTGACGTTGACATTGATGTTGGCACATTACTGCGCATACTCAATCTAGGGCTGTTCATTTTCGAATAATTTAGTATTCGAATATTCAAAAATGGGTTTGATCGAATATCGAATATTCGATACTCGCCGATCAAGTTTTTCACTGCATGCAGCACCGGTAAAAAACAAATTGCACATAAAAGCACGCCAGTGTTTTACGTATGCCGATCGATATTATGGACCTTTCGATCGGCATTTTTTTGCATGCGCCTGTTGTATCGAGGGTTTTACGGACGGGAACAATAAACCTCTGTCCACAAAAAGTTATGATTGACAAAAATGCAGCATTTGACACTGCTAAGCGCCATAACTTTTCTATTAAAATAGCATCAGAGTCGTATCTGTACATGCATATATATCTTTTCTAATATTCGAACCGGCAAAATGGTATTCGAATATTCGGTTGACGGTCAAATATCGAATATTCGGTATGTTCGGGACAGCCCTAAATCAATCCATTCATGTTTCAACTATATTGTTCTTGAATGGGAGTGCAGTGAATAGATGGAGCTTTTTCAAACAAAGAGGGTGGGCTCCAAGTGTGATGAATAGGACCACTCTATTCAGTGTGATGTCTGTTTGTTTTTATGCTTGGCTGCACAGCTCGTTCTTGGCATACCAGCACCCCATCAATAACAGCCAGCGGCAAGGGGTTACAAGAATTCTAAAAGTCTGTACACATATAGCAACTGTAGGAATTGTTTTTTCTGTGGATGACGTCACAGACGGGGAGTGGTATTAATTGTGGGTGGGGGCATATACCATGATTTTTCTGTCGTAAGTCTTGATAAATTACTAAAAAACATCTAAATCTTTATTTCTTATGTCTTATTTTTCTTATTTTGATCTCTGCGAACTTTTAAATACATGTTGTCTGCTCTTTTCGAGTTTCACTCTGAAATATTAGGTTTTTTACATTGTTACTTTTTTAGCAATACAAAGGATATTCATTCTTCAATAAGCCATCCAAAGAAAAAAAAAAACCCACCCCCATTTAGTTGTCAAATAATTACTTTACAAATGTTGAATTATTTCTGGCCCGACAATAATTCTAATGTGTGCATTAGATGCACGAAAGCAAACAAGAAAAAAGCATTTTGGAGAGTTGCAGACACCCAAAATAGAAACAGATGATTTTTTGGGTAACATAAAATATGCTAGAACAAAATATTAATACAAAAGAAATTTGATTTTTTGAAAAGCTCGGACAGCATATCTTCAATGAAAAAGTCTGGAAGCAACACCCTTACCTGTCCACAATGTGAGAGCTCTGCTCCATCTGTCCCAGGTGAACTGAAGCATCAAGCTGCGATTTAGTCTCCTCCAATTGCTTCCTGAAGAAGCTCATCAATCTTGGAAGAAAAAGGAAAACACAGAGAAAATAAATGGTTACTGGCTGCATGTCATCCTCAACGAGCTGGCCGGGGTCAGCTGACTGATTCTTATCCAATATGGCAGCACTAGTAAGCACTAAGCAGGAGGTCGTGGGTTCGAGTCCCACCCAAGTAAGCTTGTGAATTCTTTTCTCACAGGCTTTTGGAAAGCACTGAGCATACAGTGCTTCATACACTATGTCGGGAAAGGGCAAAAAATCTCCCTTCTAATTTACAACATCCCTGACGCAAATTCCATCTATTGTAGGTGTTCCGGCTTTTTTGATAGATTTATAATGATCTCAGCTTGTACTGGGTCATTTTTCATGATTGAAAATAGAATGTGTATCAACTTTTTCTAAGTATTGTCAATATTAGAAAATGGAAAACGAAGACCATAATTAGAAAAAAATAATTCTGATATTGCTAGTTATAGGTAAGTCAGCGTCTTCTGCATTTATAATCCCAGCACAATACACAGTAATGCAATAGGGCTGTCCCGAATATAGCGAATATTCGATCATCAACCGAATATAGCGAATATTCGATCATCAACCGAATATTCGGATATTCGAATGGCTTTTTGCCGGTTCGAATATTCGAGAAAAAAATATATATGCACGTACAGATATGACTATGATCTATTTTAATAGAAAAGTTACGGCACTTAGCAGTGTCAAATGCTGCATTTTTTGTGGACAGAGGTTTATGGTTCCCAACCGTAAAACCCTTGACATTTCTAAAAATAATTATTGCAAAAACTTGGGCTGGAGTTTGGTTTCTTGTTATCAGAACGTTATACGTACTGGTAATGATCTTGATACAATGCAAAATAATGTCCATCGGGTGGTCTCTAATATCGATCGCCGCATGTAAAACACCGGCGTGCTTTGCATGCAACTTTTTACTGGCACGGCATGCAGTTGCAGCAGACGCCTGAAAGACTTGATCAGCGAGTATCGAATATTCGGTCAAGCCCAGTCTCGAATAATCAAATACTAAATACAGCCCTTTTATCCTTTTATCCTCGGCCGGGTGCATACAAGCATTACATAAACTATCCTTCCATTCGTTTGTCGGTTCCTTCTGAATTGTTTGTACCTCAAACTGTTTTTTTTAATCATTCAACGATTGCCCAACTGGCCCTAAATGGACTGCACGCCTTATATTTTGGAACATTTCAAAAGAGTTCACCACGCATTTCAAAACTCAGGAAACTGTCTAGAAATAATGTTGAAACTTGTTGGTAAAGGCAAGATTTATTTAACCCTTGTAGCCATTGTGTTAGGCAAGAAACCTGGGCCGGCTGACTTGAATAGCCGCATTCCTGCTCATACCCAATCCATTCATTACTCAAATATATTGTTCTTGATCAGGCTTTTTAAAATGAAGCTTTCATTTACACAAAAGGGGGCTCCGAGTGTGATGAATAGAACCACTCTATTCAATGTGGTGCCTATACAGGAATTCGCCAACGCCATTTTTACAGTGGTGCCGCGCTCGCGTGCAGGTTGCGCGCGTTCTTTAATTTCAGTCGCGCGCGCATTTTGGCAAGTTGTAAACACCCTGTTGGTCGAAGCTGCATCGAGCGCGTGCGTAAAATACGCACGCGAGCGTGGTGCCACCGCAGTAAATGCTTCTAATTTTGGTCGCGGGATTCGTCTATTGTTTACGCCCAGCTGTGCAACCCTTTCAGTGAAAGCGTGGCGTTCCGGCATTTTATCAATAACAGCAGACCGCAAGGGGTTAACAGGAATATTTTGGACAATTTCAAAATTATTACTAAACATGATGCTAGAGGAAAAACAAATCTGAGTTTTCCACGTTAGGTGCCACCAATAATATTCACCTTTGTATACAGGTTGTACAGGAGATCTGCAGGAAGCTGTGTAGGGTCACTGTGTCGGCAAATTTATCAAACGGCTCGGACTTCTTGCTCCGCTTGTCACCCTGGATCCTGTGCTTGGGGTCTGTGCTCTCAGTGTACTGGGCCATGTCCTCCAGCAGGGATTTCAATTGGCTGTCCAACGTTCCGCAAATTCTGGGTGCAAAAACGTGCACAAAGTGTGTATGAATAACGCAAATTTGAACTTAGTGTAAAGACAAGTGTGTACTTGTACTGTATATACGTTAGAGGACAAGAGGAGAAAGAAAATACAAAGGAATCTTTCTTGTCCTCGGGAGTAGGTCTTTTGTTAAAATCGGTCCTTGGACGTAAAAATACGTGTTTAGTCTACAGGGTTGTGTTATATTAAAGGAACAATAGGAAACACAAAGCATTGTCCTCAGTAGTATAGGAAAACATGACTTTGTGTACGAAATATGTACAAGTGTAACACCCCATGCCAAAACCAGGCACTTCCTGTCAAAAATCAGAATTTGTTTTTTGGCCCATCATTTAAAGGAGCTCAAGAGCTCTAAAATGAGCCCTAACCTGGGTCTATAGTTATGGAATGTTTAAGATGGGGAATAGGGTGAAAACACACACAAGTGTGTAAACGCCTGCAATCGGGGACCTCCTATTGTCCTCCTTGTACTTTAACTTTTTGGCAAGGGCACTCATTGGTTTTGTACACGATTTTCAAACAGGGACGTACTTTCTCAATCGGGGACCCTATTGTCCTCTATTGTTAAAGGTCCCCAATTGAATGCAAAAACAAACACATTACGCTTTGATCATTTAAAAAGAAATATAATGCCATCATTATGTGTACATGATTACATAATGTGTAATATGCACTAAACATTCACGCATAGGAACCAAATGTCTGGAAAATGTGCACAGATGTGTACGTAATTCTAAGCACAAATGTGCACATGAATGCATATATGCATGCAGTGTTCTCCACGGCCATACATTTTAGCAGGGCAGCAGACACAATATGAGCGCGGAGCGCGAAGCCCTTACGGCGTGGGGTCCGGGCCCCGGGAAATTTTGGATTCTAGATGCTCTGTGGTGCAATCTGAGGCATTTCCTGGCCACTTTCTTCTGACTCTTTGAATCAAATTTGCTCGTGTTTACAACTTGAAATGAAGGCAAGATTTTTAGGGGGTTAAGCCGGCCCGGCCGGTGAGCTAAACATGCACATGGGCACAGCGCGCGTGGATAAGGTATTTTCTGAGAGAAAAAGACGCCCTCAAGTGTTACGGAACATTGTAATTTTAGGTAAACTGGTTCTCGACGCGACAAAGTGAAAATGATATTACCAGGGAGATTGGAACCAGTCCAGAAAAATATTACGTGTATAGTTTTATTATGTGAATGCATAATATGTTGCGTATGTTGCGTCCAGATCTGTTCGATTACTATAAACGCTACTGCACTGCTGAATGTTAATGCTGGCAAACTCTTCATGTTCGTTCCACAGAGTGCGGTAAACTTCTTCGTACTTAGATAAACTGTGAAGACGGTGGAGAATGGGGGAAAATTCAATGGAAAAAAATAGCAGGGCGGTGAAAATTTTAGCGGGGCGGTAAAACTTTAGCGGGGCGACATACAATTTTGGCAGGGCGGCCTGCCCTGCTAAAACCCCTTGTGGAGAACACTGGCATGCATTCCTTACTTTCTTCTACTATCCCATTAAGGCTTCTGATAGAATATTAGATGTTGTTGATTATTATCAAAGTCTTGCTTGTTTGATATTACCATATTATCAATATACCATGCATCTTAGAAGTTACAATGAAATTTCTAATGAAACTTCTAAGCAACCTCAAGGCCTATTTTTTTAACGAATGACCGGTGACTAGGTAACTAACTTGGACTCGGACTTAATACTTGGGACTCAGACTTGGAAATAAGGCTTGATGACTTAAAAACAAGCTAGTTTCATAGTTTACACCGTTAAACAATACTAACAACTGTGTTGTGTTCTTACCTTTGGGTTCGCGGAGTGAAAGCCCTCGCCTTCATGTACAGCCCCCCTGGTTCAACAACCTGCTTGCTGAACACCCCTCCACCCTTCCAAGCCGCTGGGCTAGGGGTGTCACTGGGTGCCTCTGACCACACATAGGCAGCCACGTCCTGCTCAGCCAGCAGGGAGTCCAGGTCGGTCAGGGCCTGCTGGGTGTTTCGCTGGGTACCCGTGGAGGTCTTGTCCAGGGAATCCTGGATGATGGCCTGTAGGCAGGAAGGGGAATGGGATGGGATGGGATGGGATGGGATGGGATTATTTCACATCATCATTTATAACATGCCAAGAAAATACAATAATGTATTTTTGCCTTTGAGAAAGATTCTGCTCGATTCAAAACGCCCGGCCCTCCTAACTTTTATCAATTATACAGTCCAGGTCATTCCAGTTCGCAAGCAGATTGTAGTCGTATATTATTATTTCATTTATACATTCATAAATGCCTGGGACAGTTTCACTCTTCCTATTGGTGGAGAGCCTGTCACATGGGTGTGTTTAAACCTTTGTTTAACCCCTTGGGCACGGTATTTTACGGGAGTCGTCGGGGTGTTGCAGCGGTTCTGGCAGCCAAGCGAACCGCTTCAATGTGTTTGTGCAGTCAAGCATTACATAAACAATAATCCAACAATGGATTGAAACTGCACAAACGGCGGCCAATGGCGTCATCCGGGCTGGTGGCACTTTTTTTTGGACGCCATATGGCGTCATCCGTACGCAAGGGGTTAAACACGACTGGAAGTTGTTTAAACACAGTGCATGAAAATCAGTTGTTCTTAATAGCCGATACGCAGTGGAATAAGCATTGTATGCGCGCACACAAAATTGAATGAAGTTCACATGTTAGACAAAGCTAATGCACACGTATATCATGCGTGCACATGACGGGCAAGCCGTGGAGCGCCCTCACGCATACATCAGGCTGATATGCACGCTTACATTTTGTACTGTGCAAATTGAAGAAAAAATGGGGTAAAAAATCTTCACATTTTTTTTTTACAGGAGGTCTTTGCTTTCCTCATAAGGAGGCATTTATGAATGGGGATAAAAGTGTGATGAACCGGTCTTTACCAGTCAAGAATAACCTTCGAGAATCGTGACCACTGTTAATAGACTCGTCACACTTTTATCCCCTTAATAATGACAAGAGGAGACCAGATAAATGTACAGGATCTGAATTCATGAAATGGGGTACAGTAGGATCTATAAAGATACTTATTTACAAATGAAATTTTCAAAAATTTAGCGGTACAAACACCTTCAGAAAAAACACCGGGCAGCAGTTTAGTTTGTATTCTTAGCACACCCATCCCAGAAAATAGTGTCCCCTAAGAAACAATGCTAAAGTATAATTGTTGGGGCAAACAACAACATTTTAGGACAAACAGCCAGCCTCAAACCCCTGCCATCTGAGAACAATTTCAGGGAATGGCTAAGCACACAATTTTTGCTAGGCACAAAAAGGTTACAAGCCAACACCCTGTGTGAGGTATATTGCTTCAACTAATTCTCAGGTTATTTTTTTTCTAAGCTGAAAAATATACCAGGCAGTATTTTGTGCCAAGCATGAAATCTCTGAAGAACTGAGTCTGCTCGGCAGCTATATCAAGTTGGGCACAGGACAGCCCCCAGGAAGTACGCACATACCTGAACTCTTGTGAGAAACAGTGGTCTGATGAACTCTCCCCACAGGGATAGCTGCCTGTCTGACACACAGTGGCAGACTGTGGTCCAGCTGCTATCTCCAGTATCCTATTTGTGACGACACAAATAATACAATAAGCCAATTCGGTATTCCAACTGCGCATGTGCACAACAAGATTCGACGATTTTTCTCTCGGGGGAAAAACATGACAGATAAATGCACACAAGGCTATGGGGGATGTGGTAACCGAATCTGCATTCTGTGCAATTTTTTTGTGCAATCGAAAAGATGATGGAAACTTTTGTTCGAACAAAAGTTTGAACACACGAAACACCTGAAAACACTTCGCTGTCCAAACGTTTTTTTTTAAAATGTTACTTCAGAACACGACGATCTCTTTAAATCTACTGGTATCTGCTATGCTTTTGCATGCATACGATGAAATGTTTCTCCCGAAAGAAAAATTGTCAAATGTTGATGTGCACATGCGCAGTTAGAATACCGAACTGGCTTATTCTTATACAGCACCTCACGCTAACGTGAAGACTGGGTCTTAATGGCCGTATTCGAAACCAGGGTATCAAATGTTGAGAATGTTGAGAACCAACAATTAAACAACGTTTGCGAACAGGATTTTCACAGTGGATGGAGAACAAGAACAAAGATGGCTGACAGCGCAGGACATTCGTATGTCCTCGGATCCTGCAAAGCTTTTTTCGAGAACTTGTAGCCAATGGAAATATCGGGTCATCGTTCATGGGCATCGCCCCCCTTGAATGGCGCCACCAAGCACTTTCACATCCTTATTCGAGATGGGCGACCCGAGAACATTGTACGCGAGTCACTCGGAAACTGGGTTTCAAATACGCCCATTGTGTTGCTGAAGGGAGTTCCAGAGTGCGGGGGCTGAGAATGCGAAGGCCAATGACAGTAAAGTGGGATTCAATCATGGCCAGGCTTTCAGGCAGAACCAGGTGAAAAAGTAAAATAGTAGGAACAAAATTTTAAAAACAGGACAAAAGTAGGACTTTGGAGGATAAAATCAGGACAAACGTAGGACTTTTGCGGGCATTCCAAAATTGTTGTCGCTACTCACTCATGTCCACAGTATTATAAGCCTCATTTGACATGTTCTGTGCCCACAACACTTGTGCTCCGTCCTCAACTAAGATCTTGGAAGTAAAGTTACAGTACTCCTGCACCCAAGCCCTTCATTGTGTGATTTTCATATGACAGTGTGCAACACTGTTATGAACAATATTCAAAGAGATTTCATTTCAGAGTTGCGGGACAAAAAAAGTAGGGAATAAAATAGGATTTCAAGAAAAAAGTAGGAAAAGTAGGAACAAGGAAAAAAGATTGGAACAAAGTAGGAAAAGTAGGAATCAGGGCTGTAGTCGAGTCCCTGCAAGTCCTTTCACAAGTCCTTTCACAAGTCCAGTCACAAGTCCTTTCACAAAGCTAGTCGCAAGTAACTGGATGAACAATGACAAAGGAATGCCTTTGTCAAAGCTCATTTGAATAGCTTGTGATTGGAATTAGGACTGGAGGGTTTGGCAGGGACTTGCAGATCAGAGACTTGTGAAGGACTTGTGATGGACTCAACTACAGCCCTGGTAGGAATACTCAAAAGCCTGCATGGTAGATTTGAGTGATTATGTTTAAAGTGGCACCAACGTCCCCTTACCTCAGCAAGCAGGTCCCACACAGCATCTCGTATGGCAGCCAGTGCCTTCATGGACGTCACATGGTTCAGTAGCTTGCCCACGCCATCGTGAACATCCTGTATGCACGTCTCTACCCACTGCCCAACGCTCTGTTGCAGAAAGGACGGGGCGATGGAGGCACTCGGAGTTCGCGGTGATGGCCTGAAAGCTGTAACAATGAATACAAAATGTCACTAGGGGCCAACTGGCCCATTTGAAGCAAGATATGGGACAGAGGCACCCCCCCCCCCCCCCCTCTTTTGTGTTGGTCATTGTGTTCCCGGAATCTCAGGAATTCTTTTCAGATATCCGGGGTGGGGGTAGGGGGGATGGAGGGGTGGGGTAGGGGAATGGGGGGGGGGGGGTTGGGGTGCGTGTGTAAATACCAGCAATCGTGGACTAGGAACAAAAGGGTTAGGGCGTAGACAAAGGGTTCATGATTGACCGAACGTCCATGATTAAAATCTGTGTACAAAACATATGGGAGGCCTTCCAAAAAAGTTAGAGTGTAAACAAAAGAGGAACAATGGGACGTCCACGGTTGCCGGTATTTACACACTTGGGTGTGTTAGGTAACAATAGTCTGGAGTGTGTGTAGGGTATAGGGACAAGAGGCGGTACCCCCTTGGTCCCATACAGGGTTATGCAGATACAGCTCCTTCGCGAACATGATCACTATTGCCGTCCTCTCCGCCGCGTACCATGAACCAACCAAACTGCTGGCTAAACTAGAGTAAGATTCATCTGAATATAGTTCTTCATCAAAGCTGTGTTTTTTCAAGGAGTCGTCACTTTCGGACATTTTAATTTCGACGAAACTTGCATATTGCGCTGCAGAAGTGTAGTGCTATTTGTACTGTACGGTACATGTATTCTGCGGTGTTGTGTGTCACGGTGTTGTGTGTCACGTTGATGCTCTCCACGGTAATACGTCACAGAAATGAATATTCATTAGATGTAAATGAGCTTCGACGTCACACTCTTTTTCACGAAACTGGGGTTGACTCGCGAAAAGAAAGGCTATAAAAATGCATTTTTTTTTACATAAAAACTGACGTCAAAGATAGGGATATTGACAAGTATCTGTTTTATGAGACATAGTTCCTATAAAACTGAAACATAAGAAAACTTGGAAATCGTTGGAGTTGATCTTTAATGAAATTTCTCTGAAAGGCATGAATTTGCGGCCTAAGTTTACCACCATTAGTTTATCATACGCACCAACCACTGAGCTCGGGAGATGTTTTGTGAATGAAGCCGATGAAATTTCGTTCTGAAGGATGCCATTCTTCTTATCTATCAACACACACACACAAAACAGTCTTCAATGACAAACAAATTAAATTTCCTTGAGTCTTGACTATTCGGTACAAGATAACTAATCCCTGTGAAATGAAGCACCATTTATGAATATTTCAAAATGCCCATGAGTATTGGAATTGTTTGGTAGATTTATAATTTCAAGTAGATTTATAAACTAAGCTGGCGACATTTTAACAATTTAATTTGTTTGCAATATTTAAATACAAATTGGAAATAGAAACACCCTTCAGAGTTCTTTGGAAAGTTTTTGTAAATTCTGAACATTTCTTCACACAAATACTTCCAAATGGAAATATTTTTATTCATAAGATGGAATTTGCATCGGGGTGATGCAAATTCAATATATGGGGTTTTGCCCTTCACCGACGTATTTTATAAACACTGTATACTCATATACTTGAGTATTAAATGGTAGAATTGATTGACTACCATATATAGGCCATACATAGACCTCGGCTTCATGCACAGAAGTAGAGTATGTATCGAGGCCATTTCTTTAAAGTCCTCTTGTATCGTGTTGTTTATTTTCATGAGATTTTGTTTACGCATCAGCGCTTTTTGTCTTATAATGACTATAAGTGGCGGGACTGGATTGTGTACATGTATACAACAAATGTGGACTACCAATTAACGACAGAAATAAAAGCTCGAGTTGGTGAGTGATGCACCTTGTATGAAATTGAGACACACGCACATTTTGGCATTCTTTGATCATGTAATTGTTTTTCTTGTTTCAACCAAACTGGCTTTATTGATGATTATGGTATGAACTTAGAGAGTAAAAGGAAGGCTTTCAAATGATACAAAACATGAGGGCATTATATGTGATATATATATATATTTATTATTTTTGTGATGAATTTTGTGACATAAAAACTTAGAAAGTGCAAATTGGGTTCAGAAGTGAAAAAATAAATATATAACTATTTGGTTTTTTTTCACATGAGAGGTTATGCAAAACTGCATGTAACCTAACAAAAACAAATCATATTTTCAGTATCTCTGTTTCATGGCTAACAAATCTGTGGTTAAGGAGGTTACGGATAATGTCCCATTAAGTTTTGTTACATCCTGCCTGCATGTCTAGCTTCCTTACTTTTCATCAAATGAAGTCTCAACTTCATGGAATGACCCATACGGTAATTTAACACTCACTAGAGGCATGATGTTCACTGATTACTTCTTGCAAGGTGTTCATCAGCAGGTTGCAGTGTTCTGAAGGAAACAAGATTGTGGTACAGATTCAGATTAAGTTTATTAAGCCCGGTTCATACTTCATGCGAATGCGAATGCGAAGCGAATTTCATGACGTCAACAATTGAAGTTTCATTTTGACGTTCTCCGTTACCATAACGAATTCGCTTCGCATACGCATTCGCATGAAGTATGTACCAGGCTTTAGTCATATGAAATCACATCAACATATTCATTTCCTGGCGTAAACCAATAAGAACAATAAAAACAGCAATTTATGGCAAAACCACGAAAATAACAATAGTTACACTATAATTTACATAACTTAAAAAATATTGTTAATAATATTAACCCTCCTACTGTTATAACCTGTTATAACCTGTTATAACCTGTTATAACCTGTTATAACCTATCATAACCTATCATAACCTATCATAACCTATCATAACCTATCATAAACTATCATAAACTATCATAAACTATCATAACCTATCAAAAAACCTAAAACCTTCCACTCCAACAGCTTGTGTGTTTCAACCTGAAACTCGATAGGTTTTGATAGGTAGGATAGTTGGCTCCATTTTGGCACCAAGAGAGGGAGGGTTAATCTTTTAAAAGACAAGATAAAACTTTACAGAGAGCTTAAAAAAACAAACCGGCAACACAACTCACAAGACCAGACACGAACTATAAGGGACATTAATCACAAATCACAGAGAAAGGTATTCAACCACCCCTCTCCCATACCCACACCAATATACATATTAGTATTAGTTATCCCACAAGCAGCGAGTGCCATGTGCCACGAGGCCGAAGGCTGAGTGGTATAAATGACACAGACGTATTACATTTTTTCCCAAGTTCCAGGAGCCAATTCATCTTGTAGCAAACAAAACAATTCTAATTCAATATATTTCATGTTTTAAGATCTCCCCGATTTCCCAGATCAAAATTGTATTCGAAGAGCAACTATAACTAAAAATAGTTGAAAAGAAAGTTCCCAAATCTTTGTCAATGAAAGTTATTTTTTTGTGTTGAATTGGTGCGTTTGGAATAAAGCGAGTGCACGGTTTCTTCACGCGTACGCTGGGTGATTTCAAAGCATGCTTTTTGTTCTGGTGATAAACACGTGCAATGCAGAGTTGAACACAGACCATTGAATATACGGTCAAATTTGACTGTTGTTGCCATGGATTGACCAATCAGGATCAAGGATTCAAGTTAGCTGGAAGATAAAACTATCAATACAACACCTAATGTTACATTTGTTTGTGAAAAACACCTGCAGTAACTCCTGGGGTCCAAAAATGCTTTCTTAAACCCTAACCTCCTATTATAATTTACAAGGAACCATACCCATCCTTGCAAATTCCAACACTATATGGTAAACAGTACACAAAAATTGTTGGACTCTGATTCTGGTGGTATGCCAAACTCAGTGTAAAGGACTATCAGTTTGGGAGTCCAGTATCCATCCTAACAGATTCCAACCAAACATGCTGTTGGGTTTTGACGGGTTGAGTACTGTTAGGGTTAATACCTTCATCTGTCTTGTCCTCTTGGTGATAGAACACGGCATAGATCTGCTTAATGGTGACACTTATCAGTTCAGTCACGCTGCATATCTGACCTTTCACACCCATACCTACAGCAAAAAAAGTTACAAAGTAAAAAAGTCGTATCCCCACAATGTCGCTTCCCAGGTAGTATCGTGAAGTTGGAGCGTGATTCCTGGCTATAAGTATACAGCATTATGGATTTAAGACTTCTGACTAGCGTCCAACCCCCCCCCCCCCCCCCCTCTCCCCCGAACAAAGATACTGACAATTGAGGAGACCGCCAACATAGGACAAGATAGCTCAGTTGGCATAAAACCCCGGTACAATATTCCAGAGGTCACAGGTTCAAATCCCACTCCTGCCAGTTTTCTGTTTACTTAAAAAATTCATTAGAAAAGCTATAAATGATTTTAATGGACGTTTGGAGTGAACAGAGACAATTTTTACAAGAGCGGGATTTGAACCAGCGACCTCCGGAACACCCTACCAGAGCTCTACCATTGTTGCTGTGCAAACAGTTTAACTCACCATGCTGGCTGGCATGGAAACATTGTTGAACAGCAGCCTAGATGAAAGAATGAGAGAAAAATACGTACATCAAAGACTAGTCCGAGATGGAATTGTAGTATTTTCATCACCTCACCAATCAGAATGCTATGGAGTTAACCAGAAACACTAATTTTTCATGTCTCCCTGTGACATACATCTCAATTTTTAAGAGCAATTTCCCAGAGAGCCTTATCAAGCGTTATCATCAAAATAAAAATAAAAGACGCATTCTGTAACAGGCTAACCTGAACGGACCATTGTTCAATGAATAAAAGATTGAAGACACGACAAAAACGCACGTTTAGATCTTTTTAGCTAAAGACTGACTAACCTTTCGTGCGAGCAGGAATTCAGTGAACACCTGGCGTGGTGAACTTTCTTCTAACAGCATGATAGAGCACAGGGCTTCTGCTGTTGCCTGGGGAATAGTGGAAATATGTACTGGCCATGAGGGGCCAATATAACAAACGAGGAAGCCAAATTCAGAAAAAATAGTGACCACTGAGCATGGCAATGTGAAACAAATGGGGCACCTACCTGATCCGAGACACTGCGATTTGTCAAAAGTTTCCGACAACTCTGTGAACAAAATAGAGGGAAATGAAGTTAAAAATCAGATGTAAAAATTGTCATTATTAGGTAAGTTTCCCCCTCTACTCTACTCACCTGGCTGTCTCATCACATCCTTTCACTGTTGTTGTTCCAAAGGCTAGTCCTGTGAGATACTCCAAGTTTTTTTTCCTCGTTTTGCCTCTCTTAAACCTGCTTCCCATTCACAATAAGCCAGTTCGGTATCTCAAAGGTCAAAGGTTTTTAAGGATAAAATTGCTGACGTAATGTCACGCCATGTTACGCGAACGCACATTCTGATTGAATTTAACACGTGCGCATTGTGCGACCACCTTTTGCATTCACACGCGCGTGTTAGGTCACGCGGGTCATTCGGGATAAAATGTCATTGTGCACATGAGCAGTTGAAGTACCGAACTGGCTTATTCAACGAAATGTGAATAGATACCTTCATACCCTGTGATTTCTTGAGTGGCCTTTTAGCGTTGTGCTGGGTAATACCCATAAAAACAAAACATACATAGGTGCTCTTCTGCGGCTCTCAGCCACACAACATCTTCAATGGTCAGAACACTGGCCAGATACCCACCTGCAGTATGCCAGCCTTGAAGTGGCTAATAGCCGCCCACTGCCTGGACAGTACAGGGAACCAGGCCAGAAGCCTTGCCGACTGCTGGGTGTTGCCGTCTAGCTGCAGACTGCTCACGACGTGACAGGCCAGTAGGTATAACTCGGCTGCTTTCAGATGCTCGCAACTTTCAACAGCACTCCAGATCTTTCAAAGGGGAAACAAATCATGTCATTTAGTAATATTGAATAAATATGAATTTTTAAAACTAACTTTATTTAACAGTTAACAAAGAATATATAAAAAATACCAGGCAGGGGTGAGATTGGCCGAAAATGAAAAATCCACGAAATCTGCGGTTTTGGGGGGTCACCGAGGACATAGGGTCTGTGGTTTGTATTTGCCTAAAGGCACCCCTTAAAATACCCGTTTCAATTGGTCTATATCCACTTTTACAGTTAAAAACACATTCAGGGTAACACCTCAGAAATTACAGATTTCAAGAGGGATTCTTAAAAAATTCTGAAATCAGGAAAAATCACGACAAATCTCACCCCCGACTATAGCAGCGTGCAATAACTCTTTGCAGATTTAGTATTTGACAAACTTTCTTATTTTTAGTTGACATGGAGCTAGATAATTGATTCATACATGATTTCGAAAGTTTAGGTTTTAAAATCAGTTACATCAACAAATAGGTGTACCCGTATAGGTGTAACAGTTTTTGTGTTAAGTATGCTTAGATATGTGATGACCATATATGTTTGTATATTCAATGTTGTCACTTTCTGATTTAAATGTCATAGTAATGCACCAAGTCTTCTCAGGGTTTGTTAGCATTAACCCTAATCATCTAGCAATCTGTAAAGGCGGCCTCAGGTCAACCTGCGATTTGTTTGCGCCACGACGGAACCGTCGGCATCAAGCAGAGAAAAATAATGCTCAGGTCACAAAACTGAGAAATCGTATGATTCTCGTGGAGCAAGCGGTATTTCGACGCAAATTAATCACAACCATGCTCATGTCACCCACGACGCGACTATCCACGACAATTCCATGGCAAAGACAGTCATGTGACTTATTTAACAATGAGGGAATAAATATGTGCTTGGCCGGTTCGGCTCGGGTCATTGTCAGCGACCATTCCGCTGATACGATCTTAAACGTACTTGCATATTCCCATTCCAAATACCTTTGAGTCAAAGTGTCGAAACAAGTCAAAAATTATAAGTTATCATCAATTTTGTTCAACATTTTTACTTCATATTTTTCAAACACCCCTCTAGCTATGATGTAGTGTGCCACTCGCGAGGAGTAGTAAACAATCTCCTTATATGGATATTGGCGAACGCGTGGCGCGTGCTGCATGATTTAGTGCAGAACACGGAGCGCTGGTGTCGTGTGCTGATTGGCTACACGATGAAAAAGGATGATCTTGATGCGCGCACGACGTCGTAAATTCAAACACAGGTCGACTGCGATTGATTCCGCCTGTCGGGAACATGTCGTAAAAGTTGAATTTTTTTCTACTCCTGCGACTGGTGATTTTTTTATCGCTAACTGATGCCAATCATCTTAATATCGTCGCAGGTAAAAAATCGACGACTGATGTCTTCCCGACGGTCGTGCGCAGGCGTAGCTTGATCCTAAAAAGTCAGTCGCGGACTGTTCTGTTTTGTCGCAAGGTCGACCTGAGGCCGCCTTAAGGGTCAGCAGTGACCCAACTCAAGCAAAAACCCAACAGTAGTCTTACTATAAGATTTGAAGGTTTGCAAGGTAAGGATTTGCGGTAGCACCAAGTGGATATTCTCTTTTGTGAGTTTGTAGGGTTCTGAAAACAACCGGGGGGGGGGGGGGGGGGGGGAACTCGGACAGTATAATCTGCCCGTCGTCAGTGTCGTCAGAGTATACTGTCTGAAACGTTGACTTTCCCCCGGTTCTTTTCCGACCCTTCAATTTCACAAAAGAGAGAGTTCCGACATGTTGCTCCCGCACAACTTTATTAACGTTACTATCATTACCCCTGTACCCCACTCAGGCAAAATCCAACACCATCACCCTGGCGCTTTGTGCCTCACTGCAAGAAAGCCCAACATGACATTCAACATATATGGTACTCAACCATTCAAAACGTAACATATCCTGCTGCTGGGGAAGGGGGTGTCTGAATTATTCTAAATAATTAAAGGTGCTGAAACGTATGGAGCGAAAAAAAACAAAAAAAACAAAAAAAATTTCAACCATCTTTGATTCCAAAATGACTGAAGTGATGTTTTACCTTTTCAGGCATGTCCATCAGCAGTTTGGTCTGAGAAGCAATGGCGTAAAAGTCACTCTGGGAAGTCCTGAATGCAAGGAAAATATTTGTCATAACCAGTTTCAAAATCAATCTGATGTTCACAAAAACAGTACAGTACAGAATTTGCCCAATTCCAACAGTATGCAGTTTGTGTTAACCCCTTGTGTCCGGCCGTTATTGATGGGGGGCAGGTATGCCAAGAACGGGCTGTGCAGCCAAGCATAAACACAAACAGACATCACACTGAATAGAGTGGTCCCATTCATCACACTTGGAGACCCCCTTGTCAATGGAAGCTTTGTTTGAAAAAGCTCCCTCTTTCACTGCACTCCCATGCCACAACAATATAATTGAAACATGAATGGATTGAGTACGTGCAGGAATGCACGAATAGACGACAACCGGCCAGTCTTTTTCAAACCCCAGCTGTGGCCATCGTCCGTATTCAAGAGGTTAATATCTAATAATCCATAAAAATCCACCAAGCATGTATTCAGTGATTTTTTAATGTAGCAAGAAAAATTTGCAGCTCTATGAAGGTAGCCCCGAGTGCTGTGACCTGGCGGTCGGGTGTACCAAACTCAAGAGATTGTGGGTTCCAGTCCAGCATAGGTAGGTCATGGCCCTGGTGTCCTTGAGCAAGACACTTTGCCAACAGCTGCTTCTCTCCACCTATGAGTAAATGGGTAGTGATGGCTCCGTGTTTCAGAAATGATTTCTGGGACTGATGAGCAAGGGTAATAATAATTGGAAATGCTGTGATTTAGTTTCATTAAAAAGAGCTTTCTAAATGCAGGTAATTATTACTATAATTATTGGTCAAGTTGGGAAGAGATACGATTGCCAAAGCTCCAACCGCAGACACACACACAGTTTACCTGTCTGCTCTATTCACTCTTGGTGAGGCGAGTACTCCTTTCACCATGTGGGTCTTTTGTAGCTTGGTGCAGTAGCCTTGCATGCCCTGAATAGCGGTGACAATCTGCAAACATGGGTCAATCAACGTAGTCAGGTATCTTCAAGTCCAGATTGACCTCAGTATTCAATCCAAGATAGTGGGGTTCATTTCATGGTGCTGCTGAGCACACAGTTTATTGGCGACAGAGCCTCTGTCCATTTCGCAGAGACCGTAAGCAGTAAGCACAGCAAAAGTCTTGATAAATTCAGAAGCAAAATTTGCTTAACATTGTGGCGCAATAATAGAAATCTCAATGCACACCCAGGCATAATTAGCACTACAGTGGAATGCCGCTATACCGAACACCGCTATACCGAACATTCGGCTATACCGAACACCATCATTGGCTCCCAAATTTTGTGTATAAAAATTACCGAACACTGTTGTTGAAAAAAAGGCAACGGATTAAAAATATGTACTAGGCATTTGGGCTGTTTGTTAGTTTGTGATTCCCAAACGGCCGCAGCTTTATGTTGAAGAGTGATAGGTGGCTAGTATTTCCCCAAGGAATAGAAGAGAAAAGCCAACTTGTGTTTGAGAATTCGGTAAGCTGAGAAAGTATGAGCATAATTACATAATTTACGTAATTACATAATTCAATGGCTGGCACATGTTTAAAGTCGTCCTTAAGTAATCGGCGGCTGAAAATCGCTATACCGAACGATCGCTATAGCAAACAAAATCTGTGGATCCCGCGATGTTCGTTATAGCGGCATTCCACTGTATTTCACGGGCAATTCGTGCTAAGGTTAGCAAATATACTTCTGCTATAGTTGGCACAACTCTTTTACTAACCGTTAAGCACTGCTTTGAAATTGGAACCAGGCAAGGAGCATAAAATCCATCAATATGATTGCAGGCTTTGCACACCGGAAAATACAATCCAAGAGGGGTTTGCATTTGCAATAACAACATGGGCCAATTTTTTTCGATGCTAAGCTGCCAAGGAAAAAATTTTGCTCAGCACGAATTCTTTTCCGGAATTACCGACCAAATTTCCCATGTGATTTATATTGTGTGTGACGTGTTTTCGGTTCTTGTTTGCTTTGCATGAAAATCAAAAGGACTTTACGCTCGTAACATGTTTTTACTTTAAACTACACAAGATTTTTACTAAACAAGATTTTTTGGTACTGAGCAGCTCCGAAGGATCCGAAGGATCAGAAGAGATAGAAAAACCAAAGGTAATCTTGGCCTTACATTCACATCACGTTTCCATTAGAGGGCTATTTTCATTAGAAGAAGATCGTGACTTTATAGCAGTCTCAGAAACATAGCCTGAAGTTGTGCAAGGGGAGTGGATAGGATAGAGACGGCCAGACTAACCTTTTCCGTACAGGTTTTCATGTCTGAGATAGTGTCGGCCGCATCGATTAGGTCCCGGTAACGCTCACTGTAAACAAGTGAAACATGCTTCAATGAACAAAGGTTTACTGGATTCAATAAACAGATCAGACCTCCCCCCCCCCCTCCTCCCTAAATTCCTCAAAAGATCCACCTTATTATTTTTTTAATTCGTTTAAGACACAAGGCAAACTGACTAGGTAAATTGGATAAATTCCCAGGTTGGATCGTAAAATTGGGCGTGATCCCTGGCTATAAGGCATTATGGGTTTATGACTTCGGACTAGCGCCCCCCGAACAAAGATGTTGACAATTTGGGAGACCGCCAACATAGGGCAAGATGGCTCAGTTGGTAGAGCACCTGTACGGTGTTCCGGATGTCGCAGGTTTGAATCCCACTCCTGCCAGTTTTCTTTGTAAATTTTTTGGGGGGGGATTCGGTAAAGGAGACACCCCATCATCTGTTGGATAAGTGTTGAAAGACTATTAAAAGCATCACCACTACAGAAAACAAAACATCTAGTTCCCCCCCCCCCCCAAACCAACCCCCCCCCCCCCCCCCCCAAACACACACCGGGAAGTCTAAATAGCAAAGTATTAACATAAAATAACAAAGCAGATTAATATTGAGATTGTGTACATGTATTACATTTCAAATAACAACAAGGGTTTTCTCCCTATACATGTATTTGACAATTTGTTTCCAAGGAAATTCAACAAAACCCAGCACCTATGCTATCTTCTCATCTGACTTACCCAACCATTTGCCTCAAATCTTCCTTCTTCTTTTCAATGTCAGCCCTTAAAGAAAGACGAATGAAAAAAGAAATCTATAATTTCTTGAAGTTTTATGTGAAAACCAAAAACATGTACTACATTATTAAGAAAGGCTCACTTGAACACCACAAATCATTGAAGTATGCAAGATTAACCTCTAACCCCTTCAGGTTTAGCTCAGGTTTAGCTCAGGTCGTGCTGAATCCAACAGAGTCCAACAACAGAAAAGTGTGAAGCCTGCTGAATCTGACAAAATTCAGCAGCTAGAATCCAACAGAAATGATCCACCGTTGGATATTGTTGGATTTAGTATGGTTAGGGTTAAACTAGGTGCACTACCATGAACTTGGAGATGAATAACTGAATAGGCCCACTCTCCACTCCCATGTTAAATTGTTAAGCCTCCTGCTTAAAATAAAAAGTGTGCATAAATTTACGGGTAGTGCAGGAATCGGGTACCCGATTGGAAAAAGCACAGGTTGTACCCCTTAACCCTAACCCTGCCAGACGCAGCACAGTGCATCTGTGCTCACAGCTTCACTTTGCTGCACTCTGCACACAAGTCAATGCAACAACGTATGCAATCTGATGTTTCTAGCTAAAATGCCCTGGAGAATTAGGGTTAAAGAAAGCCAATCCCAAAAAATTAAATCTCGGAAATTGCTGTTCATATTGTTTGTGAAGGTCCGCCTGTTAATACATGTACATGTACTACCATATCGGTGCATCATGCAGCAAGATTCAAGTGCGTACAGTAAGCTCTATAGCTTTATGGTGTACACTGCATTTTCACAAGCGTCGTAAACATTGATCTGTTTTGTTTTTCCATGTACCCTGGTTTTCATTTGGAAAATTCCCCACAAATGACATTTAAAAACTTTCTTTTTCATTGTCTGAGAAATTACGAAGTAATATATTAAAAGGGTACTCGATTCCATAATTCGGAACCGCTTCCTGACATTAGCGGTCGGGTACTTGGGTACTCGCTTCGTATACACACACCTAGTTTGTGGTACTACATGTAACCGTAAGGTTCAGTTCCTTTACCGTGTTTCTCGCTCTATTTTGCGAATCTCATCAATGGTGTAGGTCTCAAACAGCTGTCCAGTGTCCATGTCTACAACACTCGGTCCTCCTACAATACATGTATAATACAAAATAAGAAGAATGGTGCTAGAACTTGATGGTTAATTAATTTCAGTGTTAACGGAACTTTTTGTGGAGGTGGGGGGGGGGGACAATTGGCTAGTACAACTCTAACCAAAAGTTGGCAATTGTGTAGTTACAGGCCCCTTTTTAGTTTTTTTTTATCATTCCAAAATGACTTTTTCAAGTAAAAGTAGACTTCTCTAATTCTGGTAACACCATTTTCGGCAATTTGAAAATGGCATGATGCTGTCGAGCGCAATCTGGAGTTTTGCGCAAGTTTATTGTACTCCCTCCTGAGCTAATTTCTCTTTGAATGAAATCCATTTATAGGGATATGAACTCAGGAGAGAGTACAATAAATGTTTGGTGAATGCTACCATGATACAAAATGTTTTTATTAAAAGATGAGGGTTTGAGATGAAAACTTGTGTTTGAAATGATTTTTTGTCTTATCATCACCAGCACTTGAACATTGGTGTGGATTAAAGAGCCCACGTCAAGGTCACCGTGGCGAGACGAGTATGTCTGCATGATAACTTGTGTTCTTATTTCCATCAAACTGAAATGAAGGGTTGCCGTTAAAGCGTGACATGTTTGTGTAAGTTTGGGGTCAAGAAAGTCAAACTTTAGATAATTCCAGAATTGAAGCTATATTAAACACCAGAAATCTAACTGGACTGAACAATTGCAATAGTTTGCTGTTATCTTTTAAATTCAAAATACATAGTTGGGCCTATATGTACATAATGCGCAAAAAAACCCAAACAAATACTCCAGATTGCGCTCGACAGCGCTAACCTGTTTTTCTTCATTTGCCTTTAAGAACTTGCTTAACCCTGCCGTGTGCCATGACAATAAACACGTACTGTTACACCACGGTGACCTATTAACAAAACAGCATGGCACACTGCACCGCAGAGTTAATGCACGTATAAATTGCTTTCCCCCACCCCTCCCCCCCACCGGGCTATCCCACCCAGGATGTGGGGATTGTCACTTTTCAAGTGACAAAATCCCCATCCCTGGGGCAAAATTTTAGTGACAATCCCTGACATAGCCTACATTACATGGGTGAGGCACCCCCACATCATGGTTTTAACTTCTGATGATGGGGAAACAATGGCAAAATGAGTGACCAAAATCCCCACCCTGGGTAAGGACTAGTCCGAGTAACTTGGACCCTTTATCGCCTTTTTTAACATTTGGACATGATCTGGCGATAGTAGGGTCCAAGTACGCGTACGACGATTTTCTATTCATTAATTAAATATGTCTAAAATCCCAACAAAAACATCAGAATTCACCCTTACAACGGCCACCAAAATACTAGATACGCCACCATCTGAACAAGTGGAGTTCCATGATCAGATGAAGGTACCAAGGTTTACTTACCATCCAAATAAAAAGTGAAATTTACCGTTTAATTCCCAGAGACCCCTGCAGAACATGTCTTTTCGCTGTCTTGGAATTCAAATCGTGACCCCTCGACCTTGCATGACGTCACCCTGATGCGCAGCGCCCGCCGCATGCACCGCGCGACAACCTGTTTATGCCGGCGACTGTTTCGTGAGTGGTACAACGGTCACGTTACGTGTTCGTGTGTAGATATATTGATTCGAGGTTGCACGCGCGTCATGGGGGGGGGGGGGGGGCTGGGAACTTCCTCCATGAACTCTGTTTTGTGTTTTGATTTCTTTTGTTTTGTTGTTGATGTTTTTGTTTTTTGGTTATTGTTTTGTGGGATTCTTTCTTAATGCTTGATTTAAATGTAATCCATGTATAATGCATATTTTCCTTTCAGTCCATCAATTGTTTGTTGACTTATTTGCGTTCCCTCAGGTTGTAATTCCTTCATGGTTTCATTATTTCACCACCCCCCCAACAAAAATCAATCAATAAATACAAATTGTAAACAACCCCCCCCCCCCCCCAAAAAAAAAGGAAAATTAGATGTGCTTTAAATACTTATAACTATCACAGCCTATCAAAAACTCTAAACACCAACTCTCACAGTTTGTGTGTGTTTCAATCTGTCATTTGATAGGTTTTGATCTGTACAACAACTGGGTCGATTTTGGCCAGGTGCACAGGAGTGTTAATTTTATGTTAAATCTCAGGCAGATGGGCAGATACACCAGATACTTGTAATTAAATTAAGATAAAGCAGTTTGATCTTCCTTAACAAAATTACACCCGCCCCAAATAAAATGCAACAGAACAATACAAAACAGAACGAGTCCCGCGCGCGTGCAGCCTCCAATCGGACCGACGTGACCGTTGTACCACTCACGAAACAGTCGCCGGCATAAACAGGTTGTCGCGCGGTGCATGCGGGCGCTGCGCATCATGGTGACGTCATGCAAGGTCGAGGGGTCACTATTTGAACTCCAAGACAGCGAAAAGACATGTTCTGCGGGGTTCTCTGGGAATTAAACGGTAAATTTCAATAAGGCAAGAATAAAGACAAAGATTTTGAGAAAATGTGAGTTTTAAGCATTTCTGTCATTATATCTGCACTCCAATTTGTGTACAAAATAATCACCCTTTACTCTGCATTTACCGTCCACATTTCACTCAGGGACCAAAATATCCCTGCTTTAAATCAATTTTCTGAATTTGAATCAAATCGTTTCTTATGACTTTCTCTTCAAAACTACATCAAAAACAAATGTACAACATTTATTTGAAAAATTTATTAATCTCCCTACACTGGGGATTGAAAAACATGACCAAACCCCCCACATAAGACCTGAGGCAGCCTGGGGGTGGGGGGGGGGGGGGGGGAGGGGGGGGGGGGGGGAAAGCAATTGATAGGCGCAATAAGTTTGAAACTTAAGCCAGCCAATTTTGTTGATTTGTAATTTGTATATTTCACAGGTCAAGTTTAAGTAGGCCTAACATTCATTTTTTTTCTTCATATATTAATTTGCCTAATTAGGACCTACTGAATTTTTTTTTTTCAATCAAGATACAAAAGTCCATAGTACAACTCCCAAAGTGTGTCATTTCTATTACTTAGTTGTCAAGTTGTCAAACAAAAATCATCACAGAAGCCGCAAATAGCGCCCTCAACGACACAATAATACAGCGAAAACTTTAACGTAGGCGCTTACCGGATAACATACACCCGTTAAAATTTCGTTAACAGACAAGGAATATAGTTTTTCATCGACGCAAAATGCAGTTTCTAATATGGAAATCTTCGTTATGAACAACGCGTATTAAGATAATACCGCATTTAAGTGTTTCGATCAATTCGCACTTACTTTTCGTCGTCCGGAAATCGGTCGCACGATCGGCCATGTTGGCATAATGCTGCATTGTGGGATATGTTTTTGCCTCTTCCGAAATATTTCCATTGTTAGGAGATTTATTGACAACTTATAATTAAATGTTTACTTTTGTTGATATCTAAAACAATTGTTTTAAATCTCATGATATCTTTAAATTTGAATTATCTAACTCAATAGGTTAAATGAATACATAAATATTATGTTTCATTAATTATAATGAATGAGACCAAATAGGTCAGAACGCGCCCGGCGCGCCACAAATGAATGTCATGGACGTACAATGTACATGCATAAATTATGCACTTGCCAAATCGTGAGTTTGCATTGAGAAGTAAGACTCGTAAACATGCCTAGTATAATACTCTATTTTCATCACATTCTGATTTTATAGAGCAGTAGGCCTATAGTATTTGTATTTTAATTTCCAAGCCTATCGAGTATCGTGGCCCATGACATGTGAAAAAAGGGACATGCACACACACATCGCACATTTCTGCGCAGATTTCTGCGATGTCGTACATTTTATTGCAGATTTCTGCACATATTTCTGCGCATATTTCTGCGATGATGACGTACATTTTATCGAACATTTGGAAAGAGTCCGACTTCCGAACCGAACCGAACCTGGAGGATCAGTTGCAGTAATGGCCGGATATGGAACTCATTCCGAACATTTTTTTTGCAGATTTCTGCGCAGATATTTGCAATGTCGTACATTTTATCGCACATTTATTTGCAGATTTTGGCCGTGGATTCAGCCATGGATTCAGCCGCAGATTCAAAATCTCAAACGCATCAAATAATTTAAAACTAAAAGGTGGTCAACAAAGTGTGCTTTTTATACAAGTTTTTGGGGGTTTAATCAACAAAATGTTTAAGGTTTTAGCAAAATTACACGTTTTTAAATAACGAATACATTCTGCATGCTCCAAATTTAGATAAGACCAATTAGGTTAGCTTCTAATCAAAGGAATAATGAGAACTTTTCATTCAAAACTGCAGAAAACTTCAATGTGGACTAACCAAATACTAGCTATTTTTCTACATAAAATGTACGACATCGCAGAAATCTGTGCAGAAATCTGCAATAAAATGTACGACATCGCAGAAATCTGCACAGAAATTTGCGATGTGTGCATGTCCCTTCAGGGTCACAATACTATTTACTGTAGGCCTAGCTTGAAAATTCCAGCTCTAGAGCTGGAATTTTCAAGCTACTTTAGCCCTAGGCCTATAACTTTAAGTTAAACACACATTTTCCGTCAACTGAATTTGATGTGATGATGATCGATCAATTCCATGGACCATGGATTTGATGTGTGGATCATAAAAAATATGCCTCGATCCCACAATGCAGTTTGGCCATTTGACGTCTCAACCAGGCTGTATTTCACAATTGAATGCTTGTCAAGCGCATTCTGGAGTTTTGCGCAAGTTTATTGTACTCCCTCCTGAGCTAATTTCCCTTTGAATGAAATCCATTCATAGGGATATGAACTCAGGAGGGAGTACAATGAACTTGCGCAAAACTCCAGATTGCGCTTGACATGGTCAAGTAACACTAGTCGTGACTCTGACTTCTGCTATTGACAAAGACAATTTTTTTCCAGGTTTCAATTTCAAAATGACGTAAATATGTCCAATACCTTTCAAAAATACTAAAGAAATGGGTCCAGAATCATCTTATTTATTAGAAGTTGTGAATACATAGTTCGGAAAGAGTTCCATATCCGGCCATCACTTTGGACCTTGTGCACAAAGTCTATGGGCCATGACAGAAAAAGTCAAAGTATTTTCAAAGAAAAAGTTGAAAAATTTCCCCTCCTAACTTCGTGTTTCTTCATCAGATTTACACTTTTTCGTAGTTTTTAAGTCATATTAAGGGAAAATAGGTGATGGCCGGATATGGAACTCTTTCCCATAGTTCAATCGTTTTTGTACTTGTAGGCTATATCATGATCAAGTATGGAGTTTGGAATACGAAAGTTGGTGTCAAACCAATTTCCAAAATAAATCCGCCAACAGTCAGCGACTTGGTTCAGAGTATCTACGGGTATTTAAAAAGTCTTAAAAAGTCTGAAATTGAATTTTCTCAATTTAAGGCCTTAAAAAACATTAAAAAGTATTAAATTGAGTTCTCGAAGGTCTTAAAAAATGGAAGAAGCGAGAAATGATTTTGTATCAGCTTGTAAATAACAATCACACAGTGTTTATTTAAAAAATCAGCCATTGGAGCGCATAGCAAATATTTCCGGAAAGCTGATTGCACGTGGCAGACACCACACAATGTATTTACCGAGCATTCCAATCCCGGGATCCAAAATCCACCCATCTAGTTCCGGTCTGCTTAATTTTGGTCTTAAATTTTGTTTAGGGCAGCATTAAAAGGGTCTTTAAAAGTCTTAAATTTGACTTTCTGAAACATACAGATACCACGTGGTCAAAGTCTAGACTAGACTTTTAAGCTGCCGACTAGTCAACTCCAGAAAAGTGCCCAAATATAATACATTTTATTTACGCAACAAACTACATGCAATGCCAGTGCTGTGTGGGAACAAATTTGGACTTGTTTTTTAATTACCAGACCCATACTAATGGTTCGACCCACTAGTAGTATCCATCTAGTGTCCCGAGTTTACTCAACAAAGTGGGCTGCCAAGCTTGACTCTTTTTTGATACATTGTGGAGTTTGTAAAAAAGGCACAGAGTTTGTAGAAATGCATAGATGTTGGAGAGGATGGCACCGTGGCTAAATTAACCCTAACTCCTTGGGTAACTTTACTAGAAAGTATCCTGAATCCGCCAAAATCCACCTATTTTGTCATGCGCAAAATATTGGTTTTGGTGACTGCTCAATATGGAGGTATCCTGAATCCATCAAAATCCTGCAGTAACGCTAGGCTTACAATCCTCAATCCATCAAAATCCCCAAGGTTTCAATATGGAGGTATCCTGAATCCGCCGAAATCCTCCAAAACAGGAAGAGGATTTTGATGGATTTATGTACGTTAGGGTTAATAAATGCAAACATACATTCTGAGCCATGTTGTTGTATGGGTCAAAATCAGTCAAGTCACATTGTTGTGACCCATTGGAATTCTATGCATAGAACTTCATTTTTGACCTGTGATGACTGTTTCAGCAACTAGCTATGAGAATGATTTGGCATGCTGTGACCAATGGAAAGAGTCAAAACCGGTTGACTGAATTTGACCTGCCATAGTACTAACCACATAAGTATTCTGACCATTGGTGACTGGTCTGTGTTGAAAGTATAGGCAGGGGAGGTAGAAGGAATTTTTGACTGAGTTTGACCTATTAAATAGTACAAGGGTTTTAAGACATACACCTCCATTCTGTGCGACACCTATCCAGCCACCCCTGCAAACAAGAGTCGTGAGAGTTGTTTCAATGACATCCAAGTGAATATGCTGACAATTCGCTGTGATTGTAGCTACAGAAACCAGCATATATATTCAAACATGATCATCTATTTTATTCTCTTTATTTTAGAAAACATTTCTTCCCATTTGTTAGTTGCAGTTGTGGGTACTATTATCATATTTTTATCAAAACTAACTAATTTTTGCTTATTTACCTGTTTTTTACAGAACTGTTTTTCAGAATCTCAAATGTAAAGTGAACAAACTCCAGTCCAAATGCAAAGATAACTCAAGAAACAGCTGTCCTACATAAGTCCAAACTGTTGCAGGCGTACATACAACATGGAGACTTCAGATAGACTGAGCATGCTTATGCTAGAAACGGAACCACATTTTGCCATGATACCAAAGACACTCTCTCCAATACTGCCATCCAACAAGTCTTCAGTTGATCGATCAACTGATTTGTGGTCTCTGAGTAGTGATAGCGGTGTTGGGCAGGCCTACACTGGGAGAAATGCTTTATCTGTGGAACAGTTTCAGAACAGCACAGATGTCAAGTTGCCCGTCAAGCATGTTAACCAGTCAGGAACCCAACGAGGGACCCTCCTCGATAGATACCTTGTCCACGCCCACTCCAAATGCATCCAGTGTAAGGACTGTGGGATATTCTTCAACCACGATGCGTTCCTGGGGCACAGTCATGACAAACATGGCAGAAAACGTCATCGACCCCAGGCGGACCTCCTGGAACTTGATCTCGAGAATCCAAGTACACAACAGATTGTGTCATGGGAGAGGCTTCTTGCTAAGATGGGACGAAAAGGCGGGACTGGCGAGCCCAGTTTGAAATCTGCCCATTTTGATCCAGTTAACAGGTCAAGAGGACATGCCGTTGCATCCTCAGATGGGCATCCAACATCAATTGGGCGGTTGGAACATCCTCAAAATGATGAAAACATGACCACTGGAGGTGACTCCTTAGCTGATTTTGATAAGACAGTCCGAGACACTGTGAGTGCCTCGGAACGTCTACTCAGGGAGACCTCTCAGTATCTACACTCATCAGCAGAGAAACTCAGGCACAGGAGGCAAAAGTCGCTCAGAAATCACCAACTCCATCCAAAAGTTCTCTTGCCAGACAACCCTGCGTGTGATCGCGCATCCTCATTGGACCACATTCAGCCTGTGATTAAAGACGCACCCGCCTCCGGCCCAAATCTCAAGAGACCGAATCGGAAGTTCCTCGAGAAGTACTTGGAGAAGAGCCGAGACAGTTTTCAGCTTCTCACCAACTCGCTTGCATCAAAATCAAATGTGGAACAGAATTCCTCCAGAGTTGACGGCAGTAGTAATGCAGAATACCCACAACAGGATTCCCTCAGTTTGGAAGGTGAAGAGATCAGAAGGGGCGTGGTCAAGAATGGAGGAGGAGGTGATCCAGATGGGCAGGCTTTGGGTTGGTTTCCTCCGAGGCCGACAAGTCCTGGGAAGACTCCACATGGTCAGAGCATTTTATTACAAGAGCACTTTGATCGAAATGGTATGCATTTGCACTGGCATGTGCTCATATTTGATTCCTTGAACCTTGCGTCCAGTCAGGGCCAAAGTTGGACACCAAGTCCTGAATCCTGACAAGATCTAGTCATGAGTCATATACATGTACTCAAAAAAGTTTAAAGATATACTGCCTGTGCTCTTTTTGAGTTTCACCCTGAGAAAGTTTTGTTTTAATTGCTTGTGTTTTACGTATTCGCTTTGAATGAAACATTAAATGAAAAAACACCACCGTGTAGTTATCAAATAAATATTTTACAAATATCAAATTATTTGCAGTCCAACAATAATGTTTGCATAATTTTTGTATACATTAGATGCGCAAAAAGAACCGAGAATAAAAGCCTTTTTTTTTAGCGTTGCAGACACCCAAAATAGGTGTTCTTTCGTTAGCATAAAAATATTTTAGAAGAAAAAAGTTAGAAGAAAAATATTCAAATGTTTTGAAAAGTACTGCAGTACATGTGTATATCTTAAGACAAATAAAAAAAAAAAACTTTAATAGCATTTATCAGGAGGAGGATATTCTGTTTGAACTGATAATAATTCCGAAGGTATTTTTTGCAACAAACCTTCCCACATCCTCTAAAAACCATCACTGTGCAGTAAACCCGATTGCACATTCCATGCATTCAACTTTCTTGGGACGTATAAGTGCCCTGCAAAATTGTATAAAACCTGGTAGTTTTAAAGGATCTGAGAAGATTTGCGTTAAACTATTGAATAATCATAGTCATTTAAGTTTACAAAATATTTGTTTGATTTATTCTTTTAAAATATTGAATATTGGGCATATGTTGCTGCTGTTGAGTCATAAACAATGTAGTCCTTCTCTTTTTCAGTAAGCCACTTTCAATTTCCTTTCCAATAATTTCCTATTCTAAATCATACCACTGATGTCTGTTTATCCACAGATCCATTATTCATCATTCAGACGGCACAGGAATTGCTGACACTGGCAGCCCACAAGATGCAGGAGAAGCCAAAGAAAAGTCCAGGTAACAACATGGGTGAGATTTGTCAGGATTTCTCCTGATTTCAGGATTGCATAATGTTTAAAGAATCTCTTGAAATCTGGAATTCCTGAGGTGTAACACTAAATGTGTTTTTACCTGTGGATATAGACCACTAGAAATGGGTATTTTAACCCTAACCCTGCTAAATGCAACAGAATGCACCAATGGTAAAAAGTTGTTGCATTTAGCAGTCAAGGCATGTCTCTCCTGGTCTGATGCATTCTTTTGTATATTAGTATTATACATGTATAAGCCTCCAGCAACAAGGCTGGTACAGATGAGTTCACTGCACAGTGCAACATTGCATTTGGCAGGGTTCTTATTTCAGCTGTGTTGCATTCTGTTGCATTTGGCAGGGTGCTCAGAGAATACCTCGCGGGGGTTAGGGTTCCTTTAGGCAAATACAAACCATAGACCTTACATTGCTCTGGGGTCCTTGGTGACCCCCAAACACTGCAGATTTAGTGGATTATTCATTTTCAGCAAGGGCTCTACGGTGTGCGAATAAAGACAATTTGCAGGCTGCCCCTGGGCAACCACTGACAAAAACTGAGGTTGCCCGACAGTCAATTTCTGATTGCCCATTTTAACAAGTGCTGGGCGAGGTTAACAAAAAGAGGAAAATCTCTGTTGTAATTTACATCATCCCCGACGCAAATTCCATCTTCTGACCAATGGCACTTCAGAGAAAATTGAGTGACTAAGCCAGAGCCCCATTTTGATTTTGTTTAAAGCCTCTGTGCAAATTAACAAATGATTTGTTAGAGCAACATTTATGAAATCTGGCTGGCAACTAGTATTGGTTCACAATGGCCCAATTTCATGGAGCTACTTAAGTTACTAAGAAGTTTTCCCTGCGAAGAAAAATTAGCCAGCACCCAGCTTCCTTTTGAGGCAATAGTTTTGAATTGAAAATAAAATTCATTTTAAGCTGAAAGGTAATATACATCATTTGCAAACATCTAAAAACAAAACTTCTGAATTATTATGAAATACCTCACTCGACTGTAAGTAAATAATAGTCTCACTCTCAGGCATCATTTGAAATCACGACATCTGGTGTACTATCATTTTCAAGAAAAATTGAATTTTTGTATCAATTTCCAGTGATGGTCAGCCAAATACTGCTCCCAATTTACCAACTTTAGTTAGTCCACATTTTGTTTGGCAATTGGTTACATATCCGTGAAGGGGTGCAAGCCAGCTAGTCTAGTTCCCCGACCTGATTATTCCCTGACGTTTATTAATTGTTCCGTTTTGTCTGAAGTAGGAAACCAGCATTTAAACAGGTCATTGTTACAGTATTTGCTATAAAATATTATACAACACCTGAATAAATCCCCGCCATCCGATTGGTGGATCGCCGATCACGTGCATTAAATTATTTGACCCATCACACGATGCGAACCCGCACTGCCAAAAACGTTCTATCACATGGTTCTATCAAATGGTGCGCGCGCATTGATAGAACCAAAAGAACTTCCCTAATTTCACGGTAACTATTGGTGGCGCTACAACAGGCATGACAGGGCTGTCATTCACACAACATGGCGGCCGAGTTTCCCGAACTGCCGCGGTTTGTTCTAACAGACGACGATATATTGGATCTCGTAGGCGATGCTGACGCTCCAAATACAAAGAGACAAATCAAATATGCAGTGAAACGATTAGATGAATTTGCAAGACACGCAGGAACAACAATTAAAGCTTCAACTGATTCGAAATTTTTGTCGCGGTTTTATGCGGGACTGAGAAGGTAAACGGCACGTTGTACACCAAGAAATCCATGCATGCAATCTGTCGGATTTATTCAGGCGTTGTATAAAACAAATAATGAATGTTTCACATTCGTGCAATGGTAAGAATAATTTCATTCGGTGACAGATGGAATGTCCCATTCCACTCGGCTTCGCCTCGTGGAATGGAATATTCCATCTGTCACCTCATGAAATTATTCTTACCATCGCACTCATAAACATTCAATATTTGTATACTAACCCCCAAATCCATTCAATTCTGAAAATTACACTTGTTGTATACCGTAATTTTCGGAATATAGGCCGTGGCTTATACGTTGATTCTCGCGCTGAAAAATGTCCCTGCGGCTTGTACTCCGGGCGGCTTATACGGCAACATTTGAAGAATAAAATTAGTCACAGAAGCCGCGCCTCAGCCCGGGCCACGCGTGTAGGTGGCGCTCCGGGCCAGGCAGTCATGTTTTCATTGGTTGCCATTTACGTTCGCTCTACTCACGTGTTGGAAATAAAGGGAACCAGTCCAGGGGGACCGAATAGACTTGCAAATGTACCATAAGTACCGTTCACACCTCACAAATTGTGTGGTGCATCTGTTCGTTTTTGTTTGTTTTGTCGTTGTGTAATCCATGTTGTTTATAATTTCACTGGTCAATTGGTGACTGTTGAGCTCAGATTAGTGGTTAAAGTTGTCATTTTCCTTTTTATTTCCCCCCCCCCCCCCCCCCACTCCGTCAAAAAAAAAAAGAAGAACAAGAAGAACTGCCGCGCGGCCCACCTAGCCAGGACACTCATCCAGCCCGCCAAAATTGGTAATTTCGAGGACTTATGAAAGTTTATTTGTAATGGGCTCCGTGCGCGTCGAATGAGGGCGCTGTCCACATATCAACCGCACTTCCATCGGCAGTACGTCGCTGGTATTACGCACCGCGCTCCTCGTTCATTTGATACTCGTATACCAGTGGGATTGCTTTGTCTGTTTGCCGACTCTCAATAAGAATATCATAGCGGGAACCAGACACTTAAATTGAAGTCGGGTAAGATGGCGTCGATATTGACCCCCCCAACTCGCCTTTTCTTTCCGCTGAGGGGGTAGTTGTGCACAGAGCCCATAGTGCCACTCGTTTGCGTGCTGCTTACACTTTAGGATTGCATGTGTAGTGGAACCATTTACATACTAGCGCTTCAGCATGCAGCACGATGACTTTTGTGGTTGGACGTCGTCAGCGCCGCAGTGCGGCTTATACGCCGGTGCGGCTAATACGCCAACTTTAAATCTTAATTTGTGACCCGCTCTGCAAAAAGGGCACATAAGTCGCTGTATGCTTTTACGAGTTATGGGCAGTTCAATGTGAAGAGGGTGACAAATTCTTCAAACAAGTGATTTTGAAGGGAGGGAATTTTTTGCATCTTGGATACCTATATTATTCTATTTCATAACCAAAATCTTTGATTTCAGTGAATAAAGTTGGAAAAAGAATGTGTTTTTGTCGAGTGCTTTCATCTATTGCTTTGCTTTTTGTTTTTTTAAATGGCTTGTTTCTCCTCAAGTCATTTCAAGAAATTCCTGAAAACAAACATGCAAATTTCCAAATATCTCGTGATTGCAAAATGCTACAGACCTCAGACATATACCATATGAAAGCTTATAAAATGGCCTTTCCAGCTATATATAAAACACTATTTTCAAATTTTGCAACATATGTGCCCTTTTTGCAGAGCGGGTCACATTTGCAGATTTTTGCGTGCTGCGGCTTATACTCCGCGCGGCCTATATTCCGCGCGGCCTATATTCCGAACATTACGGTACTACCTTTAAGATGGTTGTAAATTTATTTAAAATTACCTAAATTGTGTTTTATAGGTGGTGCTGATTGGCAGAAAATGTACGAAGTTGAGAAAAAACTTAACAAAGACAAAGACAACAGGATCAGAGAACTTGAAGGTGAGTAACGGGACAAATCAGATTGATTGGTCGGTCCGTGAGTGGGTCTCCGAATCACTCACTTCATAGGCTACTCAATCTGTTGGTTGGTCATTCATCAATCGGGTGGTTCCTTGGTTGGTTCGTTAGTTGGTACGTTTGGTTGTAGTTGTTGTATTAGTTGTGGTTAACTGGGTGGTTGATCAGTCGATTGTGAGTTGTTTGAAAATTTGAGTGCTTGTATTTACTCGCTCGTTTGCTAGCTTTGTTTTCATGGCATTGTCTTTAGCCACCTGTCCAGTGAACAGGCAAAATAATTTGAGCAGGCAGTTTTATTGCTTGAAGAAAGTGTACGTATCAGGGTCCACTCATAAGGCTGGCTCACTGGCCAAATGTCTGTTAAAATGAGTGGATCAGGAAGGAGTCCTTAACCTCCCCCCACCCCACCCACTCATCATATTCTCGGCCTTTTACTAAGACTAAGAGTAATGAGAAAATTGTCTTCAATTCCAAAGAGAGATGAAAGCTATGTCAAAGTGCAAAGATTGATCTCTTGAATATGGACAATGGCCATAGCTGTGGTTTGAAAAAGACCACCTGGCCAGTTGTCATCTATATGCACATTCCTGCACGTACTCAATCCATTAATGGTTTAACTATATTGTTCTTTAACCCTAACCCATTGGGTAAATTTACTAGAAAGTATCCTGAATCCGCCAAAATCCACCTATTTTGTCATGCACAAAAAGTTGGTTTTGGTGAATGCTCAATATGCATATTAATTAGTTCTGTAGAGCTCAAATTGCCCAACAGAGAAAACAGGCTTTGAAATAGCTAGTTCTAATACAATGCAATGGAACAATGTACTCTAAACAGGTTATTTTTTTCACTTTATTAATTGATGAAATCAACATTGTTGTGCACCAAACCTGAAACTTTAGATATTTAAGATGTCATTTAAGACAAAAAACAAAAAATGAATTTTGATTTAAAATTTCATTCTCTCAACTTTGAAAGGGCCATTACACGTAAATGCATAGCGCGACTTATAGCACCTTTTTCTGGAGCGGGTCACATATAGGAAGCAGATAATTGTGGACTGAAATTTTGGGGGGACAGCTAAAATTATTTTTTCTACTTCACCAGTTGCTTAGAGCCTATTTTTTATTTTATGGAGGGGGGGGGGGGGGGGGGGGGGGGGTTGTGTGTGAGATTTTGGATTGTGTGCAACTGAGCAGAGAACAAAACAATCTAGCTCTTAGATTTTCTCAGATTCAGTAGGCTTCACACTCCACTGTTGAATTCTGTTGGATTCAACAAGCCGCCTAATATATGCTATCCTTCAAACAAACAATTTTAATACATCTCTAAAAGCAAAGCTTTGGTCTTATACTATTAATAGTCAGCTGCTACCACAGTACATGTACATATACCATTCCAAACTCACTAGTCTTGAAAATTATGCTTTTTGAACAGCGCCCTCTTGTGACATCATTTGACTTTTTTTTTACAACTTTATTAATTATTTTTCCAGGACTTTTGAAAGAGGAGCAAAGGAAACGAAAAGACGCTGAGGTCCAGCTACGAGCGACACGTCTACAAAATCTGTAGGATTTTGGTTTTTGAAACATAGATTAGAGATACAAATCCCCCCTTGAAAAAAAATCCCTGACATGTTAAAATTACTTCTAATTACCACATTGTTCTTTTTTCTGTTTTTTTACTGTTGAAGGGACCAACTGGTGACCACTTTTATGGGTTAAAAACTATCCTGGGACTAACTGATTTTTCTCCATCCCCAGTTAGAATCCCAATAAATCTCAAGGTATTATTGCTACAAAGCTTCACAAATCCTCTCAAATCCACCATTTTTATTCTTCTGAACCAAGGTGGCAAGTGAACGAAAAACGTTAAAATTTACAAGTCAGTTATAACAATTAAAATGTAAATATGAGTTAGACATATTATGGTGACAGATGAATTACACTGATAAGCAGTAATCAAATGGCACATATAGCCCCACGTTAAGTAATAATGCCTGAGGTTTGGTTCTACTTTCCACAGTCATAGGTGAATCAGGTTGGCCTACCGGTAGTTTCCTTGCCTTCAACTGCTGTGACCCGGGTTCAAATCCCAGCAGGGTCGATATGTGGATTGGCTTTTTCTCCCACTTCCAAAACTGAATACTTCTTGGTCGTCAGACTTCGAGCTAGAGTGCGATATACGCTTTTGAAGCATCCTTGGTTTCATTACCAAAAAGAATTCAGATAAATAAATAAGTCATGCAACACATGGTGGATTTTGAGGTTTGAGGTTTGAGGTTTTGTGGATTTTGAGTATGTTTTTTTACGGGAGACGTCGGGGTGTCGCGGCGGCTCTGGCAGCCAAGCGAAATGGCCACAATGTGTTTGTGCAGTCAAGCATAACATACACAATAATCCAACAATGGATTGAAACTGCACAAACAGCGGCCAATGGTGTCATCCGGCCTGGTGGCACTGGGTATTTTTTGTGCCATATGGCGTCTTCTGTACGCAAAGGGTTAAAACCCCCTTGAGTTTTCAGAGACTTATAAATATCACAAAGAGCTATAACTCTGCATTCCCTTGTAAGATTCAATGTACTTTGAAGTATTTTAGGCATAGCCTTCTTTGGCAGGGTGGGCGTGCTGCGTTTTAATTATTTGAAAAGTTATTGCATGGCCATTCTGCATGCTTCCCCCATGCACGTCTGTAACATCCAGAGCATTGAGCATTGCCAAAACAGCATTGTTTTAAATACAGCTGTGACTATTGTTGGAATCAATGAACAAGTTCTTTAACCTCTTGAAATACAGACGATGGCCACAGCCACAGCCACGGTTTAAAAAAGACCACAGCTGTCATTCCTGTGCATATTCAATCCATTCATGTTTCAACTATTCTTTTGTTAAATGGGAGAGTAATGAATAGATGGAGCTTTTTCAAACAAGGCTTTTATTCACACGAAAGGGGGGGGGGAGGGGCTCCAAGTGCCATGAATAGGAAAACTCTATTCAGTGTGGTACTTATTTGCATTTACGCTTGACTGCACAGCCCGAAAATACATGCAATCTGCATTACGCAAAAGGCTGTACAAGGGGCGTTCCAAATGTTGAGCTTTCCATAGGTTTGTGTACTGGCATGTGGGATGCGTCCAACAGGCATCACTCTATAGACTAATCCGGCGACCAAAATAAGAAGCATTTACTGCGGTGGCACCACGCTCGCGTGCGTGTTTTACGAGCGCGCTCGACGCATCTTCGACTAACAGGGTGTATACAACTTGCCAAAATGCGCAAGCGACTCAAATTAAAGAAAGCGGGCAGCCTGCACGCGAGCGCGGCACCACTGTAAAAATGGCGTCGGCGAATTCCTGTACAGCAATTTAGTGCTGTATAGTTATTTAACCCCTTGCGTACGGATGACGCCATATGGCGTCAAAAAGAAAAGTGCCACCAGGCCGGATGACGCCATTGGCCGCCGTTTGTGCAGTTTCAATCCATTGTTGGATTATTGTTTATGTCATGCTTGACTGCACAAACACATTGTAGCGGTTCAATTTGGCTGCCAGAACCGCTGCAACACCCCGACGTCTCCCGTAAATTACCGTGCCCAAGGGGTTAATATTGCTCCATATGGCATGTCACCTTAACTAACCCCCTAGGCATTTGTACTGCTAGGAGGCTTCCTCAACCTGTCAAAATCCAACACTCTGCAGTGTACCTATGGCACATTCTTTGGACTTAAAAATTGGGGCATCATAGCTCCATGTAAAGTAATGGTGCTTGGGGTAGTTAGGGTAAATGATCAAAGTGAGTCATGACTTTGAGTGATGACTTACCTGTGCTTTTCCCAGCCCAGTGACGGATTTAATCCGATCATGATTGCTAGGCTGCACCATACAGGTGTGGTTCTAGATCTGAAAACTTTTTTTCGGGGGGGGGGGGGGGGGGGGACATGGGGGGGCTAAAGTAATTTTTTGGAGGTTGACATTTTTGAGAACATTGCCTTTGATGTTCTGGAAGTGGTTTTGAAATGTATTGATTAATTGATAAATAGTTTTAATTTATTTATTTATGTGGGGTGTTTGGGGGTTGGGATTAGGGATGGGTTGGAGATGGGCGGGTGGGTACCCTATTAGCTCTCCCCCCCCCCCCCCCCCCAGTTTTAGCCATGATTTGAAAAGGGATGTCCAAATTTGCAATAAATTGAAAAATTGGGTATCCAAATTGTTCAAATAATGACAAATAATTGCATGTAAGTGACAGACAAAATGGAATTTCCTACTGCAAAACAGGGTGTCGTTTGTACACCCAGACAACCCACGGGCTAAAACTGTGCCACGTACCCTTCTAACCCAGCCCTTCCATCCACAAATGTACGTTGTAGAATCACCTTAAATCACAAGGATTCTACAAATTTTTGATCTGAATCAGTCCTGTCATACATCTGTAAAATTCCTAGATGGAGAAGGTGAGTAAAGGGCTGGTCACACTGACCACGAAAACAAAAACGATGCGAATAAACACTCCCTATTGGTGGATGGAACGTGCACGTATTACACGCGCGACAATTCCACCAATCAATGCCGTTTATTCCCACCGTTTTCTTTATCGTCTTCGTTATCATGGTTAGTGTGACCGGCCCTTTAGTCTCTTGCCCGAGGGCGCAAGCACATATACATATACTTGGTGGGATGTCAACCCTCTTCTCTTGAAGACTGTGAATCAGATTCCCATACCACTAGAGCACAGAACATGAATGGGATTTTTTTTTTACCAGGAATTTCGTTTTGTGCCACTGGCCGTAATAAACTGTTAGTTCCTGTTTATGTAAACAATCTTTATCAGAGTTTACTATATTCGAGACAACATCCCATGGTTGAATTGTTATGATAAATTATATTGTAATAATTTCTTGGAAAGAAAATACCAACATAATATGCCTATTAGTCAAAGGCATGTTGGCGATATATAACCTGCTGATAAAACTATTTACAGGTGGTCAGAACCATTGGTGTACCATGTACGTACACAAATATTTGGCACAAAAACCAAACAACTAGCTCTTCAGTCAAATCTGCAAAATGTCATTCTTTTGGTGCACTTTGAAGTTAATTGTAAAGTTCACATTTCATAACTGTTGGGCAACAGTTTTTTAATTTTTATTTTTAAACTGATAGGAGTTATAGGAGTGCCTCAGTGACCGTTTTGAATCTTTCTTAAAGACCTTTTGAAGTGTCAGCTCTGCTCCCTGTATTTCTTTTAATTTTACCTGTTGGGATTTTTGGGTTATTTCCAAGGGGCTGACAAATATTAAAGGTTTTGATTCCACCAAAAAGGGAATTGATACATGTATTTCTCAAAATGTGGACAACTGCTTTTCCACCTAACCTCAATCTATGTACATTTAATGTGAAGATGGAATTTGTGTCGGGGATGATGATGATGTAAATTAGAACAGATTTGTTTTTGCCCTTTCCCGACGTAATATATGAAGCACTGAATGCTCAGTGCTTTCCGAGAGCCTGTGTGAAAAAAATTCACAGGCTTACTTGGGCGGGATTTGAACCCACGACCTCCTCAGACGTCTTAACCACTCGACCACCATCTTCACATTGATTACGCAGTACCCGCTGCTGCATTGGATTCGAATCGGACAGCTGACCCCGGCAAGCTTGGTGGTTGAGTGGTTAAGACATCTGCACTAGTAAGCAGGAAGTCGTGGGTTCGAATCCCGCCCGAGTAAGCCTGTGAATTTTTTCCCACAGGCTCTCAGAAAGCACTGAGCATACAGTGCTTCACGTCGGGAAAGGGCATAAGAGAAAAATCTCTGTTCTAATTTACTCCATGTATATTTATTCACAAAAGTATTTATTCATATCCGTTTACAATCATACATTGTAATTATGTGTATTTTTGCTGATATTTCATGTGTAGCATTGTAATTGTTTGACATGGTTACTATCCAGAGCAGATGTCGTTTATAAAAATTGTCATCCTCAACAACCTTCAATAACATCAACAAATAACTGTAAGTGTTTGTTTGGTTGCCAACTTCAGCGTCCACCACAATAGGAATGTTGTGGTGCATCTTTTGTGACACCAATCTTTCAGGGTTTACAGTGCTTTGTGATTTCCCACGGTGGGGGGCCCAACGCACAGCCATTGTCTTTTCACTCAAACAATAGTTTGGCCCCCAGAGGGCGCCATACAAAGCTTGAGTCACAGGTGACGTTTCTTTTATGCTTTTGCAATCGATGTCAGCCATCTGCAGACCCTGTGTACATTTGTCCTTGTGTACGTTATCTCGCACTCGATAGCTAATCCCAGTAGAGAACTCCCCTCAAAGGTAAATGGAATCCCCCAAATAAATTAGTCTGCAAGTAGTGTGTATGTGCATGGTGATGTGTTCTTATATCTTATTGCTCCATGGTGTGTACAAGAAATGTAGTCTTGTGCTACTGACTCATAGTGTAACGGAAAATATTTGGCATATCAAAACACCTACATGCTTGTGTGAGGAAAATGTTAATATATGCAGTGTGAACAGCTTCATTTAAAACAAAACTAAACAAGGGTCCCTTGTGGTTTTCATGGCATTGGTTGTGAAAGACTCGTGGAATGTGTGGAATTAAATCCACATTTGTATATCTGGGTTGAATTATAAACATCCGAACCGGGAATGTCAATAATCATGGTCTTGACTTGCGATCGTTGACCATGAAACTCGCCAGGAATTGCTGGCCGCCATTCAAGAATTTACCAGTAGTAATCTTCCCGTAAGGTCAAGTTCTTTTTGTCTGCGGAGTTGTCTGCTCCTTGCGCTTCCAAAGTCCAAATACGGCAATGTGCTTGGGTTTATAAATTTGCATATTAATTTACACAGGATAAAAATATTAAAATACAATGAGATGTGATAAAGAAATTGAAGCTCATGATCAGCAACAGATTGACAATACATGCTAGAAAACCTTGGAAGAACAAAATAAGACATTCTTTGGAGTGTGCGAGCATCAGATCAAGAATTCCTCATACATGTAGTGTTCAGTTGTAATTTTGTTGAAAATAAGGGTGATCCTTTCATATAAATTTGAAATATTCATGTTACATTCAATATATCCTGTTAGTTGATTAACATTAATTTAATCTGAAATGTTCATACCCTCTGAAAAATCTGGTAGTTTGCTTTTCTCTCATACATAAAAGCTGGATTGGCTGAACTTAGGCTTCACTTTATGACTTTTAGTTGGCATGTACAAAGGTACATATTTTGGTTTCACATCATTAGCATAAAAGTAGAAATAATAAATAAAATGATTCACAATACCCCGAATTTGGCATGGGTATGAATAATTTGGGGCATACATGTAACTGTACATGAGCATTTTTGCAATTTCAATAAGCACGTGATTCACGATTTGGTTCAGAAAGATACACGTACATGGTAAACAGTTCACCAAGTGCGTGCAAAATCATACATGTATAATGTAGCGAGTTACCAGTGAAATCAAAGAAAAGTTTTTGTTTTGAAGTAAATGCACAATTTTGGGTTTTCTTTAAGTCAGTGTGGTTTAAGATGTTTTGTATGCTTCAACATTTGTGCGAACAAAAGTTTCCATCTTTTTGATTAGTGATGAAAAATTGCAGAATGCAGATTCGATTCGCACGTCCCTCATCGACTTGTGTGCAATTATCTGCTCTGTTTATCTCCCGAAACCAAATCGATGAATCTGATGTGCGCATGGGAAGTTGAATTTGCGAAAAAAGGCTTATTATATTAAGCCAGCTTTCTAACAGGGTATGGAGTTCCACATTTAGCCTACATGTTCATCATGTACACATTCTTTGGCACATTAATCTAAACTTAAAAGTGAAAGTGGATGTAAGCACAGTGATTCATTGCTGTTGTTTTGTTCCTTCCTAGGCCCTGCCTATGTATAGCAAGTGACATGGTATGGTAGTTTAGAGAAGTCATTGGAGGGGAACCATGCGTTAATGTACATTTGCACAAACAGGGTTGAGCTATTTTCATAAACCCATCCATGTGATGAAATGCCTGACCGTGAGCAGTTTTCCATCCAAGTAAAAGTACTGCCTGGGAGGCCTTGAGGAATTTTTGGTTGCGTAACAATTCTGAGTATCTGTATAATGATGTCTTCGGTACAATATGTTGTTCATCTTGCTGTATACAGAGAAAGGATTTCCCTATGCCCTGTACATGTCCATGGCTGATGTCATGTTGTTTCCCCCCCCCCCTCCCCCCGAAATATTTCTATGAAAGGCAATAAATGTTTTTTAAATACATGAACAAGCTGTGGATTTTTGTTACCAGAGCCACAAATATTTTTGAGCGGGATACATTCGAGGTTGCACAATTCTTTCATAGAATCAGAAATTGGCTTTATGATTTTTAACAATTGCATCATCCTTGAAAAAAGAGAAGGTCCAAACATATTCATGCAACATCTGTTAAACATTTGAAACTGTAAACATGTCTATCTAGAGTGTCTCTTGCGACGACCCCCCCCCCCCCCTATTGATTTATTAATATTAATCAAGCAATGCATTTTTTGAATATAATCATCTTGATCAGAACTTTGGACTGTTATATAGATTATCTGACTCATAAGGGTGTACGTGCTATTACAGTCAACAATACTAGCAATTCCAGCTCGGACCACCGCAGTGACAAATACCCATAGGACCTTTTACGCAGAAATCAAGAACTTGTCCAAGCATGAAAATCCTGATGAATTGCAAATTTGTGGTTGAATTGGGAAAGAAAAAGAATCTGACCCCAAAATGCTAACCTTGAAGGCAAAACAAAAAATTATACCTTTTTAATCGTGATTTGGAATGTGTTGATAATACCAACAATGGAATGATGGCTGCAGGCATGGAAATGCAAAGCTGGTCATGAATATTCATGAATTGTCATGTCAGTTCACATTTTCTCTTTATTACAAGTTGGATGCAAATACTTATTTATTAATAGCTGAAAAGATTATGAGGTTCAATGTATTATACCTTGTGACAGTATTTGTCTTTAAGATATTACAATACATGTATCTGTATTCCTTCCTACCAAATTCTAAAAACTCTAGGATCACTTTTTAAAATTTACATGTAAATGTGTGTGTACTTTTCTATTCATATCACTGCTTAATGGTTGTGCTGTCGGTTATTTAACCGATAAATACACCAAGTATTAAGTCTTGAATGAACTGCTAAAAACAATAAAAAGACACGATTTACACCAATTTTAGCTTGCAAACATTTATTTTTCTGTCAATTTACATATTTATATACGGTGCCTGTACGAGTGATTACAAGCCAAAATAATATAAAAATGAGAGTAATAGAAAATACCTTTATACTGGTACTACTCAATCGTTATTCATTCTAGCCAATGATAATTCAACCATTCCCACGTTAGCCCAGTTGTGACAAAAAAGTCTCTTGATGTCATTTTTTTCCCCAACATAATGAGAGTACATGCATATGATGCGTTATATTGCATTTTATCTTATGTAAATTAATCGGACGGCTGATACCCTGCTAAGCATAGCCACAAAAGTGATAGGTGCAAAAGAGCAAGAGCCAATTTGATAGAACTTCTTTGCACAAAAATCAAATAACTACTAACCAATGTACTGCATATATTGCTTGTGACTGGTATTTAGCTGTATTTTACTGAAAATCAGTTTTAATTTGTAGCCCATTTTTTGTGCTTACTAGCTCCTGAAGTTGGCCCCTAAAAACACTTCCCCTTTCTCTTTCTAAAATAGAAACCAAAAACAAAAAAACCCAAAACCTTTTTTCAACATGACATGGACTTGGGAAAACAGATTGAATGGAATATAAATATCTTGTTACTTCCTGGTTAGCGGAAAACTAAATGATTTTTTCTACTTTGCAACCACAAACTATATGTAGTGGTCAGAGTTACGTACATGTTGCATTTTTGGCCCATACTTTTGCAAATTCGTGCAATTATGCATTTGTACCCGGATATATAATACTTTGCGACATGATTTTTCAGTGGGTCCTATGTATTTAGATGTGGAAATGCGTAATTCCTTGCGAACAGGATGAGCTACGAACCAGGAAGTGAATTTAACCCTGGCAGTTAACATCCACCAGCAATTACATTACACATATATGCTGCATTGCTTAAGTCTGATGTCGAGTGGACACCAACAAGCACTGCATTATGCAATCCAGTGCAGTTTGTTCAACATTTTAAAAAATGCTCATAATATATGTATGCAACACAACCTACTGGATGTCAACATGTGAATGATATGTTCATTCCTGGAAGATACAATTTTGTTACCAACTTTTGAGTGCAGAGTGTTTCTTCACACCAGTAGAACATATTTTTCATGAGATTCCCCAAGTATTTTTTCTACAGAGCTGCTTGTCACATTATGTACTCGTTTGAATATTTACATTCATTTTACACACAAGCACAATACCACAACAAATCATACAATTATGCTAATTTAGACTGTACATTTGTCTTAGGAATACAATATTGCACTTTGGATGATGTCCTTCAACAGTGCAGATCTGTCCACTGGCATAATGACCTCTTGAATTCGAGGCTCTAGCTTCAAATATGGCACTGCATCAAAATAAATGTGGGGTGACCTCTCTTCCCATACATTTTTGTATGCTCACATATTATGGGCCGTCTAACCATGGACAAATTACAGGTACTGCACGCATTAGAATCCCACCCCCTTTCATTCAATTCTCATGTACCCCATACATTTCAGAAAAGCTGAACATAACTTCAAGTTCACAGTGCCATACACGAGTATAAACTAGCAATAGGAATTATAGAGATCATATTTTTAAAAAGTGCATGTACATGTACATGTACACACAATGTACAACCATGGAGGTATTAAACACAACTTGACACTTTCACACCCTTGCAGGTCACAAATTGCTGGGCAGACAACACACTGTCACATACACATACTTAGATTTACACAGTAGCAAATATACATGAACTGGCAAGGCCATTGCCAGCACACAGTACAGATGCACCATTTGATAGCGCATGTCAAGCATTTAATATGCACACTTCATTATGCCCATGACCATGCTGAATTGATGAGCCTACATGTAAATATGCAGGAATGGTTTTGAAAACGGTCCTCCATAGTTAGTTCAAAACCAAAAACAAAGCAGGCTCACTCATTACAACATTGACAATAGGATAAGAATAAGTTCTGTAAAAACAGGATGTGTACTACATGCATCAGGGCTAAATGCAGAGCATCAAAAGTGTATGCTGAAGTGAACTGCACCCAGACTGCACCCAGAAAGTTTTGGAATTACTCACGAAAAAAGTTCAAGTATTTTAAAGGAATGACTATCATTGTGAAGAGAAATGGCAGTGCCAGAGAGTGTAATTAAAATGTGTAAAAAGATGAAATAGCAAAAAATTGCTGGGCACTCAAAGAAATTTGTACATGTACTGAAGGCATTCATTTTTTACAAATAAATCAGCTGCAATTTGATTATTCTAAATCTAATTCACCATTAACTTCTTCATTTATCTACTTGTAGGTTAGGTTTTCAGTATTTTTCAAATTGCGATTTTCAGTACATGTCCACAAGTATCCAAAGAAGATTTCAAATATGGTTTGAAACAATGATAAATTTTTCCAGCAACAGAATGTTGGGCTTTGTTATTAAATTCTTTTTAACTGTGGCAAGTTTAAAACTATTACTATTTAATTTCCTAACATGTGAATGAAAAAAATGTCCACAAACTTTGTGTAATTTGGGCTTATGGTCCACGCTTGTCTACTTCTTTTGGCATAACATTCCTTTGGGTAGTTTTTTTTCTTCAGAAAATGTACGAAAAAAAACAACCTTAAATCTCTGGTAATAATTGAATGCACTGCCCCAACAAAATGTGGGCTTTGAAGCTGTTGCCGTTGACTTAACAAAATAAAAAATAACCTTTTCATTATTTGATAGTCCAACAGATCCACAGAGACATGTACATGTATCCTTAACACTGGATTGCTGAAGGTAGAGAGCTTGTAAGCACAGTGCAGAGTCTAGTTGGAGTCCTCAAGCAGCATTCTACTTGCTATTAAGCCGCAATCAAATGATGCTTAGAAGCTGTCTCTCTGTAGGATTTTAACATTGTCCTTTCCTATCACGTATCTGTGTAGTTTCACGTCTACTTAGTAAGGAACCTCAGGGCAGCAAGTCCACCAAGTACGGCCCCTGTGACCAGTAATGAATTGAATGTTGCCTTTTCCTTCCAGTCTTTTGCCTTGAAGCTTTCATTGAAGTCCTCCTATAAGAAATTAATGGAGAAATTATCAGTAATATGTGATCAAAATGCATAATTTTGGCAAATGTATTTGCTAAAAGTTAAAAGACATTGGGATAGTGGATGAGTATGTATGTAGTCAGGCAGTCAGGTTGTGAACATGTCATGGTGACTTAAAGTTAAACTTTTTTCACAAAATCATCAACTTTGATTTTTAAGGAAGAATAAATCCCACTGCCAGGAAGATAAAAAAGTCACCACAGCAACGGGTCTGAGCTTCTTATATTAAGTTCTTGAAACCTCCGATTTTACAAACAAACAAACAAAATTGAAAATTCTGGAATAACAGTTTTTCTGTTTTCCTTCCTCCATCCTTCTTCGTTGGTTCATTCATCTTCCAAAATTAGAGCTTTTCAATAACAATGTGGTGGTAAATTTTGTTAAAACTAAACCTACCCAACCCCCTTGCTTCAATATCCAAGGTGTAAGCTTCTCTGCAACATAATCTCCGCAGACTTCTACAACTTCGTCCACGTACTCCGATTTGCCATTTTCCTCGCAGTATTTGGCGAGTCGAGCGGCGAACACATAAACCATCACAACGCGACCCCAATTAACTGCTCCTTCCTCGAACATGGCGTTTAGACTGACGTTAAACAGCTCTTTCCCGGCGCCATGTTTCTTCGGGTCGTACTGGAGATTGTTCACGAGTCCGTTCAATGTGATGGCATATCTCTCCTCCACCTCACGTCCCACCCTCCTCAGTGTTTCAGAGAACTTGCAGGGAGGCCGTCCGGCATTAGACTGCAATTTGAAATAGATAAAGTCCTCGCTGAGTCTCTTGCAAATGTTCCTACATTCTGCTTCTTGGCTGGGTGACAACGAGTTTCCGTTCAGCTCTGTTGGGCTCGGCGGCGAGATTTTCGAGTCGCTGCCGTTGTAAAACAGCTTCGAAATGCTGTTTTTCTGCGGAGAAACGCCTGGTAAAATAGTCTCAGCCATTCTGGGAGATCTGGGTAGTCGTTTCCAAGGCAAAAAATACACACAGGCAGAGATATTGTTAACTGCTGATGATTTTTTTCGAATTGCTGCCTCGACTGAGAAAAAATGAGCCGCGCAAGGTCAGAAAGCCCACTGTACGGTCGGTGCAGTCAGTGATGCTTCGTAACAACAACAGCGCGTCTGCTGCTCTGCTGTTTTATTCGGATGTGTTCGGATTGTGTACGGAAAATACCGAAGGTTCATCGGCCATTATCTGATCCAGGAATTATGGAGACTATTTTTAGAATGACGCACGCCGTGCACGTACGTCACGGCTTCCCAGAACTTCGCTTTGTACGCATGTGAATTGGAATATTCCATTATGACGAAAGGTAAATAGTTTGTGCACTAACAAATAGATTGTGCACTCAAAAATAGTTTTGGAACAGCATTATTGTAATTTTAAATTATCTTTAAGTCATACACAATAGCGTTTAAAACAAGCAGATGGGGATCTTTATTTAATGGAATTTTACATTTCTCCGTGAATCTCACTGTTTAGATTTGTATACATGTTTTCCCTTAGAATAGAATGAAAGAATCGTATACATTCTTGGCGCACAGGGTTCATAAACATGTTGCGGCGCGGCAGCTAGGTTTTGTGCATTATTGATATTGTATGATGTAATTTGGATTGAAAATTAAGATGGCTGCCGTTGATTTCAGAACAAGGATATCCTGGATCGACAAACAATGTACCATTCTGCAATTTGGAATCTTAATTTAGATAATCAACAGGTTTTGTCGTTCCAAACTTCCTACTTAAACGTGATTCTGGTATTTGTGGGGACTTCACAAACTGTGAAAGCATAGGAAGCTACACCAACGTTTTCAACCAGATTTTAACAAGGTAGGCTATCCTAAATGAGTAAATCCTTTGTTCAGATGTTTGTTTGTTTTGAATATAGGCCTATGAAACTTATTTAATAATGTTAATTTACATATTGTGCAGACTGTCATGTTAAAATACATAATTCTAAACGTACTGATAATGACTTTTAATGTTAAAACATTCAAACAAATTTAAGTTAACCCTAACCCTGCCAGACGCAGCACAGTGCATCTGTGGTGGCAGCTTGACCTTGATGCACTCTGCACACAAGTCAATGTGACAAAGTATGCAATCTGATGCGTCTGGCAGGGTTTCTAGCCAAAATACCCTGGAGGGTTAGGGTTAATTGATGAAAATATTCAATTCAATAACTGAATAAGCACTTTCACGGTAATATCATAAATATGCGCCATCTTGTTGACGGGGCAAAAAGAACACGCGTTGCTAGACGCGAGCGCATTTTGGAATGAACGCATGATGACTTGGAAGCGCAAAAGTTTTTGATTGATGATGCGTACACAGCAACGCGTGTAAATTTGCCCCGTTAACAAGATGGCGCATATTACCGTAAAAGTGCTTATTCAATTCACAGTCATAGCCTAGCCAGGGCAGGCCCTAAAATATTTTCATTCAGCATAGACCTTATCGCAAATACCGCCTGGATGAGACGTCACAATGGTTACTAGGGATTTTGAAAAGAAACGCGCACAAAAATCGATCCCATTTCCTTCCCACAATCCCTTGTGACCATTGTGACGTCTCGACCAGGCGGTATTTGCGATATGGTCTATGTTCAGCACACTGCCACAGGACAGCAGCACTTTCACGGTATCTTGTTCACGGGGCAAAAAGAACACGCATGATGCGAGTGCATTTTGGAATGAACACATGAGTCACGATGATTTATGATGCGTAGATTGCGTACACAGCAACGCATGTAAATTTGCCCCGTCTGCAAGATGCCACATATTACCATGAAAGTGCTTATTGAAATATACAAGAAAAAGCAGGACACATTTCACAAAGAAATGTACAAATTGCCAGTGCAGACATGAAGGCATATTCAGTAAAGCTAAACCTTCATGTTGCACTGCTTGCTCAGAATCCTTCATCATTCAAATAAATTTACGTGATGCATCATGTTCATCAAGTATTGTAAATGTCTGATGCCAACTATCACATCTCCTGTTGCGATTTAGCAAATTTAAGAAACGTATTTCTTTGGCTTGACAGAATCTCAGGGAGACAAAGAGAATGGTTCACAGTGTGAGCAACATCAAAAGCTGGCCGGCGTCGAGGCAACAAGGCATCCACGCCAATCGGCAGTTGATTCTGTGGGACCAGGAGTCCCTTCTTAATGCTAGTCGAGGAGTGCAGTGTCTACCCTTTGAGCACATCCCGGCGAGGGATGTCGGTCTTGCCCTGAGACACTTGGCGGACAATTGGCTGTATGAGAGACAGGTCGGCTTGCAGATGAGGACAATTGCTGATGAGGTGTACGCAAGACATCAGAGGAGACGGAACAACAGGCCAACATAGCATTGTTGTCTCTGCAAAGGGATGCCCTCTAAGAGTTACTCAAGAACATCATAGGGGCTAGATGCTGTCTTGATTGGCTTTAACACCACAGGGTTTAGGCAGGCTGAAACAAGCAACCTTCTCTTCTCCAGCCATCACTGTCCGTGGCTGGTCTCAGAATATCCAGTGAGCTTTTAGCTGGGTAACTCGTGATAAACAGAACATCAAGGTGGCAAGCGTTTCCCTTGATCAGTTTTGGCATGGTGGGGGAGGAGGAGGCATAGCTCTGGCAGATAGCAACAAGCTATCTTCTCCAGCCATCCCTAACCATGGATGCTCTCCAAGTATCTGATAGTGATTAGGGCTGTACATTTTCAAATAATTAAGTATTTGATTATTCAAAACTAGGTTTGACCGAATATTCAAATATTCCATACTCGCTGATCAAGTTTTTCACGCGTCAGCTGCTACTGCATGCCGCACTCGATATTATACATGTAAACTGCCCAATCGACATTTTTTGCATGCGCCTGTTGTATCAAGATCATTACAGGACGTATAACAAGAAACCAAACTCCAGCCTGCGTTTTTGTCGGGGGTTTTTTACAGTTGGAAACAATAACCTCCGTCCACAAAAAGTTACCGTCGACAAAAATGCTGCATTTGACACTGGTGCTATTAAAATAGCATCAGAGTCCTATCTGTACGTGCATACGTCAAATATTCGAACCGGCAAAAATGTATTAAAATATTCGGTTGACAATCAAATATTTGAATATTCGGTATATTCGGGACAGCCGTAATTAGTGATAGGCTTACTTTGGTGCCCCTGCTGCAGCTGATGACTTTTGTGGCCATGTATAGTAGTGATGACTAACTATGGCAAGCCTAATAGCATCTGGTGTTCTTTTACTTCAGGAAAGAAACACACTGCCTTGGAGAAGCAAAAAAGCATTAGTTCTAAAACTGCTATGGTTGAAAACATTAAAAAGGGAACGTAATAGTGTATACAACCATCCCTTGAAAATGCACCATTTTTCTGAAATTCATTGACGAGGAACTACGTGTGCTATGGGGTGTCCGACTTTTCAGAACCACACTGGCGTTCCCAAAATGATTTTCGTGAATGATTTTCCAGGCAAATGGTGCATTTTCAAAGGATGTCCATGTGCGTTATGATGCCCTACTTCTTAATGATCTTTCCAACCATAGCAATTTTAGGATGAACGGGTGTCTGCAAGGCAATGTGTCCCCCTTACTTATTGAAAGATTATCGCCGTAAAAAGAAATTGTTTATTTGAGAAGCTGAATTACCACCAGTAAGCCGTTCTAGTAAAAAGTTACTACCTGAACCCTAACCCTCCGAGATACTTCAAAATCCACACGGTTTACGAGTGTTTTGCAGGATTGAGGACAGTTGACCCCAGCCAACTATTACTGTACTTAGGGCTTGATGTTCCTTTATTCTTTTAGTAAAAATAATGCACCAATGGGTTACATACGAGTGGTTAACCCTAATATAACCCCTTTCGGTGTTTTTGTACAGGCCTGCTTTATCCAACAATTTCCAACAAAACTGAAATGAGAAGCCTGCAAAATCCAACAAAATGCGACAGCAATTTTTGTTGGATTCTGCAGTGCACCACTTACAATCCAACAATTTCCAACAAAACTGAAAGGAGAAGCCTGCAAAATCCAACAAAATGCAACAGCAATTTTTTGTTGGATTCTGCAGTGCACCACCTACACCCCAGCTTTGGCATTTTGCAGCTACGCTGCCAAATCCAACAAAAATTTTACTAGAAGTCTGCTTCCACCCTCCCAAATACAACAAAATCCAACAGGACAGGTATACATGTACTTAGCTGCTACCCTGCTGATTATGCAACAATATCCAACACACCATGTAGTTTGTGTTAACTGCTAAATCCAACAAACAGCTTTTTGCCATTGTTGAATTTTGTTGGATTTAGCAGGATTAGGGTTAAACCAACTATTGTTGAGCTATAACACTGGGCAATGACCGATTTTTCACATTTGTATATAATTGTACATGGGTACGTAATTGCAATATTGCATACATGTGTATGTACATTAAAAATATAAATTGTAAACTCTTTGTAACCGTTTTTCAAAAATCATACCAAAGGTACTATAACATTTCCATATTTTGTCCCAGCCTGATATTTCGCCATTTATTTTGCTATCTCTACAATTTTCGTTGGATTTGGCTGATCTAGTTTTGAATCAAGAGCATTGTTTTGGCGCTGTTTTTAGGTGATATGTTTAATTAATATCTACACAAACACAGCATGTATAAAACATTTGGATTGTTTCGTTAACCTTGGACAAGATGAGAAAAAGTCACAAGCACTACCTAATTCCTATTTTATTTTATTTTAATCAAAACTAGGCACTCAAAACCAACGAATGTTTCACATACGATAGATAAATATTTGGTGACATCATGTAAAGAAATCAATGGATAGAAGTGTAGCTTAAATGTTTTTCGTGAAAAATATCAACAACTTTGGGAAGTGTTTTGATGGATATGCCGAGTGGTCATTTTTCTATTGGCTACTGGTTTGAACTAGCCTGATCGCCCCACTTTGTTGTTATAAGTGCCTATAATGATAAACACAGGAATATATGGTGTCTTTGTTAGTTATTAGTGTGACAGTTAAATATCGTGAAAGGTATAGCTTTGGTAATGATCCAAAAAATAATTGATTAGTTTCAATCTGAAAGGTAACTTTTTATAAATACGGTACCAATCCTCCCGAGAAATATTTCCATCAGAAATGCTGTCATCTTTGAGAAAACTGTATCTGAAGATCTCCAAAAATGCTGTGGTTTATTTAAATTTTAACAATCAAAATAAAATCATATGAACCTGCACAAATTTATTGTGAAAACAACGGTGTTGCACTATTTTCTCGCGATTAGGATGACAGATTGAGCTCAATCACAGGTTCGTTATTTCGTGCTGTGAGCTCTTCCATTGCTATACAATGTATCATACCTTTAAGTAGTGATGTAGTCGAGACCACACAAGACTTTTCAGTCTTAATTTAAGTCTCAAGATATTCAAATGAACTGTAATAAAAGCATTCCTTTGTCATTGTTTAGGCCAATGCCTGTTACTTGTGCCTGTAACAAGCTGGTCTTGTGCTTGGTCTTGTGCTTGGTCTTGTGATGGTCTCGACTACATCACTGGCTTTAAGTACAATAGTAATAACTTCGTCTCCATGGAGATTCAATATCCATTCCATCTTTATGCCAGTACATATTATTAATACCTGGGACAATTGTAAAGCCATGATTGAATATTGCAAGTATTGAATATATGCAGTTATTTCGATACTACCTCAGTTTATTGAATAATTCTTCTGGTAAATTCCTGATCATGTACTGCAGCTCTAAATAGGCCCACTTTCTCAAGTCCAGTATGACGGGGAAAAAGGTTTGTCATATTCCTTTCTTACTGTTTTGTAATTTTATTAACATCATTACATTGTTATGCATAATATGTATTCAGTAATAATTTCAAGTGGATAAGGTTTATAAACATCACATGATGTGTGTTATTGTGTTCAATGCCCTTTATTAAAATAAAATGATTATGAATTTGGAAAGGAACACTATAAATGGTTTGTTGGTATTACATGTAAGTAGACACGGCTTTCCTTACCGCACTCGATTGACCCATGGAGGAAGGAAAACAGATTGACCACGGTTGAGCTCAGTGTTGCACCCAGGGGGTGGGGGTGGGGAAGAGAGAGAGAGAAAAGTTGATTCAAAAGGGAAATGCTATTTGTGATGTTTGTTGCATGAAAATTACTCCCCCCATATGGTGTGAAAATGAAAGCCATAACTGCTAAAACGCCAAAAGTTACTGCTGTTCTCTCTTGTGGCCATGAACAAATGGCACAAAACTGTGGAGGAAAACTTCGGATACAGCCCTTTTCTAAAACATAATGGTAACGCATGAATTTGAAGACGCTATTAACAAAGATGCGAAGAAAAAACTTTTTCCGTTAGTGAGGACGAGGTATGGACAGTGAAAAACAAAATTTTTGGGTGAAATAATATGTACATGTAGGCCTATATATGTTGTGCAGATGCTCTGTGTATGGTCTCCAACCCGACATTGATAAGCACAACTACATGTAGCGGGGGTGCTGTGGCATTTTTATAGTAAACTCGACGTTGGTTAGGATATATACAAACATTTCCGAAATTTTGGTTGTTGAACTAGTTTAATAATCATATAAATTGCTAACCTCCAGCGCCACGCCCCCCCCCCCCCCCCCCCCCTCACAAAATGAAACAGGTTTCAGCGTAAACATAGAGATTCTGTCCTTAATTATCCCAAGGAACTACGAAGAAAGAAAATCGTGGTCAATGTGGGGCTCGAACCCACGACCCTCTCGTTATTAGCACGATGCTCTGCCGAATGAGCTAACCGACCCTGCGTTGGGTTATTTTATACCTTTCATTTTTTCAACACCTCTACGAACAATTCCGATTAGTCGATTTTTTTTGTAGAGTACCGGTACAAATACGTACTATTTTCCTGAATCGGACTCATGCCTGGGACCAACCTCCAAAGTTTGAGAGCAAACCGATCAGTATTTTCGGAGTACTGCGCATTTCTTCAGGTCCGCAGTTATCAGAAATTTCCAAAAGGAGCCCAAGAATCAAAGTTGACCGTATGGCTGAATTTTTCCCTCAACATTCCTTTTCCTAAGTTCTTTTTTTAACTGAATCTGAGTTTTCACACGGAAAGAAACACAATTAGCGAGTATCTTTGGATGAGAAAAATTTATGACATTGTACATCGTCCGAAAAAAAAACGTGCACCCCAAGCAATAGACAATGCCGGGATCTTTGGTGTAACCGGCCTAAAGTCACAACAGTTATCTTCGGCGTTCAACAAGTAATGAAAAAGAGTCCAAGGCCTTTCGCCCAGGGGGAGAGGGAGGGGGATTTTTCCTTGTCTTGTTTTATTTGTCTGTGCTTTTAGCCCTCCCTTATTAATGTTCGGGAATGTTGGTCATAAAAGGGAAAACAAGGCAAAGCGATAGGCTTTCCGGAGGCTGGTACAGAAGGGGGCAGGTTGGAGGGGTTTGGGTATAGCGTGGAGGAATTATTATTACTGTATAGTAATGTAGAATTTGTAGATGGGAACTTCTAAGTTCCCCTCTGATATTTTTCTGAATAACTGTAAAAGTATTGCATTAATGTGAAAAATTCAAAAAGTAAATGACAGAGACACGTTCTACACTTGTGGTGGTAAGATGATTCAAATCTGTGCGCGCGTTTACGAGTTACAGACACCAAAATAAACATTACGCATGTTTCAGCAAAGTCTGTGAGTTAAGACTAGATTTTAGTCACGACTATGCCAGAAGAAGATGAAATTGACAGAAGACCGTGGGAGAAGACGAGAAATGTTTGCCAGACGTCATCGTTGTTGGAGCCGCAGATAGTGGGCCAAAGTTTTAATCACCGACGAGTGCCGTTTTTTTTCTCCTCAACTGGAGAAAGTTGATGGGCGACAGCTTGTTTGGAGGCGCTCAGGAGAACAGATGCGCCGTGATTGCATCCAAGAGGTCGGCAAAAATAAAAGGAGAAGTGTGATGGTATGGGCCGGCATTAGTTCTTGGGAGAAAACAGACTTGGTGATTGTTCAAGGGAATTTGACTATTGCACGTACATCTTGGAGCCGTATGTAATTCCCTATGCACCAGCCACAGGCCAAGACTTCATCTTGATGAATGACAATGCTACTCCTCACCGGTTTCTTGAGGATCAACGGATTTAAAAGATGGAATGGCCCTCAAAATCCCCGGACTTAAACTCCGTTGAGAATCTTTGGGACCAGATTGGACGGGTGACGAACCAACGAGTTAGGGACAACACCACATTGGCCCAGTTAATCCAGATGCTGCAGCTGAGAGCATGGGAGAGCTTGGACCAGCAACGCGTCGATCTGCAACATGACCAACACTAACAGCATGCATGCGTCGTCGTTGCTTGGCAGTATGGAGCGAGAATAACGGTGGACGGGTAGATCATGCAATCCCATACTGAACTGAAAGTTTTCGCTGCAGGATAAACTTGAAGATGAGACTGAGACTAACCCTAACCCTAACCCTAACCCTAACCCTAACCCTAACCCTAACCCTAACCCTAACCCTAACCTGAAATAAAGCATATCAAACAAAGTCCAACATCTTCAAAGTGAACAAAGAAACTGGCAGGAGCGGGATTCGAACCTGAGCTATCTTGCCCTATGTTGGCGGTCTCCCAAATTGTCAGTATCTTTCTTCGGGTGGTGGGCGCTAGTTAGAAGTCATAAACCCATAGCCAGGGATCACACCCAATTTTACGATTATACAACCTGGGAAGCGACAGTGGGGATCACTCAATGAGGATACGACTTTTTAACTTATAATTCGTCAAACAATCCACAAGGGAAACTGCCAGTTTCTTTGTTCACTTTGAAAATATATTCAAATTGATCTAGTCATACTGCAGTTTCCCTTGTGGATTGTTTGACGAATTATAAGTTAAGAAGTCAAATCCTCATTGAGTGATCCCCACAATGTCGCTTCCCAGGTTGTATCGTAAATTGGGTGTGATCCCTGGCTATACGGCATTCTGGGTTTATGACTTCTGACTAGCGCCGACCCGAACAAAGATACTTACAATTTGGGAGACAGCCAACATAGGGCAAGATAGCTCAGTTGGTAGATCGCCGGTACGGTAACCCGGAGGTCGCGGGTTCGAATCCCGCTCCTGTCAGTTTCTTTGTGCACTTTGAAAATGTATTCAAATTTACCTAATCAGTTTCCCTTGTAGATTGTTTGACGAAAGTCCAACATCATTAAAATTAATTTTGTCGTCATGTTTATTTATTTGTTGTCTGTTTGCTTTTTGAGAATTAAAGGTTTTTCTGTAAGAGCACAAACCTTGCGTCTTGTTTTTAATTCTTGGAAATTTTCTTTGTCAAAAGTTCTTAATTATGTGGAAACATTTTTTCATCATTATTACTGCGCGAGCACCGTACTGAAATAAAACCAATTTACCTTGAACCAATGCCGTTTACTGCAACTTTTTTTAACAACTGAATTTTCATTCAAATGACTGCAATTTGTATGCATGATTGAATTTTCACCGTCGTATCACCACCAGATGTATGGAACATGTCATTCCAATCATTCCCTCTTTTAATGTTCTTCCAAAATAGTGGAGGAAATCTCCTTCATCCTTCCGTCTCCTGGGTTTGCCCATGTAAACCTGGCATTGTCTAGTTGACATCCTTTCACAATGTTTATCCTGCGAACAAAAGTTTACAAGCGGGTGTTGGAGGGGGGGGGGGGGGGGGGGGGGGGGGGGGGGGGGGGGGGGGGGGGGGGGACACACTTTCACAACGTTGGTGGCGCCATTTAACCCCTTTGTTTTGTTCTTACCCGTACACGCAAAATAAGACGTTTACGGGGTTTGCTTTTCTGGTTTGCTACTTTAGGGGAAGGCCCTTACAAGGGAAAAAAATGGCAGGTATAGCCGTCGATCGTCTGACCGCCAAAATAGGCGGTCGATGGCGTCACAATTACATCTGTAGGCCCTACCTGGGACAAAAACATGGCAGGTGGATCAACATTAGCCTTTTAGAGGAATGGTGGACACAATAGGAGGGCGCTATTTGATTTGGGTAAACCTTTTGTGCCATACAAAAGGTTTACCCAAATCAAATAGCGCCCTCCTATTGTGTCCGCCATACCTCTAAAAGGCTAATTGTAGATTACACTTTCAGGTAATTTTAAATTTAATTTTTTTATGCACTTTCTCTTGGAACGTACTCATGATTTTGCAGTGTGTAAGCCTCGCTGGGGTCCTGTTTTTTGGTTATAGTACACGTTATCGATTAAGCAATTATGCACCAAAATGTTTCCAGCGAAATGAAAGCGCACGCGTGGGCTTGTACTTTTGGCCAACCAGGGGCCGGTTTGAAACTAAACACATCACAAAAAGTAGTAAGTTCCTCCTAAATAACTCCTCAATTTCTAAAGTAACAATTTCTTACAGATTACACCTAGCATAGAATAATCAGGAAAATGTGTGAAGCTTGAAGGCATCCATGACTTTATGGTTGACTGAGCACAAATTGAAGACAAAATCACCCACTAGTCAAAGTTCACATAAAAGTTGTCTGACCAGCCTCATTCACTATAGGGGCCTACACCAAGAACATTGGGAATCAAAAAGCATGCTGAAGTTCTGTACTCCAAATCATGCCCATATTATCTGACCAAGACAGAGCCATTGCAATTGGGCTTTTAGAGGCTGGGACCCCTGTTACACAGGTAGCCCGAAGGATGGGTGTTAGCCCAAATGCCATCAGACAATTGCGCCAAAAGTTCATGGAGACTGGTCAAGTAATGGATAGACCTCGTAGTGGACGACCCAAAGTGACGACTGCTGCAGAGGATCGACTTATCAACTGAACAATAAGACGAAGAACATCAACAGGTAACATAACATGCTTTTCCCTCAATTGATAGTCAAGCCTATTTCACTCTTGAACTTTGGGTGATTTTGTCTTTAATTTGTGCTCAGTCAACCATAAAGTCATGGATGCCTCCAATGAAGAGTTATTTAGGGGGGAACTTACTTTTAGTGATGTTTTTATATATTCGTCCTGCCTTCTTTATCAGTAATTTGTAATGATTAAACATCTGTATACAGAATTACACTTCAATTGAAAGCTGTAAACATATATACGGCGTCGCAAAAAAGGGAGTGTAAAGGGCCGGTCACACTGGCCACGATAACGATAACGAAAACGATGTGAATAAACGCTCTCTATTGGTGGGTGGAACGCGCGCGTATTACCGCACGTTCCATCCACCAATAGAGAGCGTTTATTCACATCGTTTTCGTTTATCGTTGCAGTGTGACCGGCCCTTAACGAGTGCTATCATTTGAAACTTCAGCTAAACGGGCACTGCCGTCATAGTGTGCCTGATGCCCACAAGAGGGCGCTAGTTGAGTTTGTCAAGGGGCCGCAGACTGCGGGTGAAGGCACTTTTGTGCAATTTTTTAAGCCTCTCGGCGTGTGGTCTTTACGCCGTTGGATCCAAAAAGTTGCGCTTTCATTTTTAGACCGACCATGGAGTACAGGTAGGATATGGACCGACCTCCTGTAAATGGCAACTGTTCGTGCCGTTGGCCACGCCGCGCCAACTAATCACCCCAGAGTCGCCGTCACGGATCCTACCTCCATGGTGAACCTAGTTCTACTTTTTATCTGAACTCCGATCGGGTTTGGGGGCGGAGCAGAAAAGGCGGAGGATCTTATAATCGGCAGTTCCATAATATTTTAGTGACCTGTCGCGCGAGGTGCGAAATGGTATGTAAGAAATATACCTAACAAAATTACACCACTAAAATAATTGAGAGTCCCCCATCTCCCACATTCCCTACACACCGAGCCAAACTTTAGAAGAAAAAAAAGGTACCCAGAAAAAATCGCTGTGGGAAATAATTTGTATGAAATTATTCTCCAGATGCAATTTTTAAAAACCATTTTGGCTTTCTCTGTGTTGGTGCCCCACCCAAAAAGAGAACAAAACTCTAGATAACAGACAATAACACCGCCACTGCAATATTTGTAGGTACTACATATTGCTCATTATTAACATCATTATCAAGTTTCCACTTAAATCAATTATCAAACATTGATCTAAATATAGTACTAAAATTCCCTAGGTATATATATATTTTTCAGTGATATTCTGTCAAAATATAACAAAAATATAAACAATATTTTCTTACACATTGGTCTGCAATGACAATTTCTTTGGGATTTCTTTGTTCAGTAAATTAATAATCGTAAACTAGAACGAATGTAAGGTGTGGGCCAACAGAAACTGGAAAGGTGTGTTATATGATAAATCTCTACAACTGAAAATGGAAAGTTAACATATCAATGAGGAAATAAAATTATCTTGATGCTAAATACACAAAAACCAGACCCTGCAACCCTAAAAAAAAAAAAAAACCTTTATTCTTGGTTGTTTCCGCACATCTAATGCAAACAAAAATATGATACGATCAAGCAAAATCATTATGAAGTAGGCCCTGGTCAATTTTGGGATTTTTACATATTAATTTGAAGCGTACTTCAAGCTCCATATTAGTGAAAACCCCATGTGAATACGACCTTTGGTTAAAAAGTTACAAATATTTAAACACCGGCACATTAAACTGAGAAAATCAAGTTTAAAGTTAGAGTACTTTAATTGAGTCATTTTTAGCACACTTATAATACATGTCACAACAAAGTCCTTAGCAACGATACTTTTGGTGCAAGATATGGCTATTGAAGTCAATTTTGATTTTTGCACCCCTACGAACATATTTTGGCCCATATATCAAAACATGGATTGCCGAGTTCCGACTGATTTTGCTTGATCGCATCACAAATATGCCCCAATTATTGTCGAGCCGGAAATGTCTACAGTAATTATTTGATAACTAAATGTGGGTGGCATTTTTTCGTTTAATGTCTTGCTGGAAAAATAGCAATTTATAAAAGAGAAATACATTTTTTCGGGGTGAAACTCAGACTGGACAGTATATCCTTAAACTCTGTGGTAAGTAAGAAGTTGCACAGTTTTTACTGTGTTAAGATTTGGGACTCATTACTACATCAATGCTATGTTTACCACATACAACTACCTAAAGCTATAATTCCAAACTGATAGAATTGTACAAAAATACTATTAGCCAATATAAAAAAATACATATCCTGGAAATATGAGAAAATAATCTTAGAAAAAATGTCAAAATAGAAAAGGCTTGTTACAATGAAAGCATACACCCGTTATTGTATTTTATATATTAATATTTGTGCTAGATTACGGGAATCGAAAATTTGGGTGAAATACTACCAGTGGGGCTGGGTGGAGTGGGGCACTGTTTCTAAAGGATACAAAGAGGGTGGTGAAAAAAGAGAAGTCCCTCTTTTGGGGAGGTAAACTGGACTAACGTGGCATTTCCCTTTCTCGAATTAAAAGACTGACCTTGCTATCCATTATCTAATCAATGTGGTCAACAGAGGGATTTGAACCCGTAACCTCCAGAATGCACTTTACCAACTGAGCTATCTTGCCCTATTTTGGCGGCCTTCTACCTCTGTCGATATCTTTGATCCAAGTGGGGCTAGTCAGAAGTCATAAACTTATTTCATGACACTTTCTCACTCCACAAGCTTGTTCCTCATTTTAAATTTGTCCTCTCCCCCCACCCCCCCTCTCCTTCCCAGAAGCCACACAGGAGACTCAGCGAGCTGCAAGTGTCCACAAGTCCCCTTCCCTTCCACAGTAACCTCTCCTTATCACAGACGGATACATTTTTGTAGTCAAACCCGACAAAAACTTGACTCCCATAACATGTTTTAATGTATCAAGTAGCACCAGTGATTAAGTTTGGTTTTTTGTAATCCTGCAGGAGTGGTAATTGTGTTGTCTACTGTTTGTCTTCATGTTTTCTTTTGTTGTTTTCGTGACCCCGTTTTAATGTTTTAAACGATTTTACTGATTGTGCAATGTGATTGCATTTATGTATTTTTATGATATTGTTTTATTGTACTTTGTAATATGTTTTGTAATTTAAATGTATTTTCATGTTTTAACCTGCACAAATTAATTAATGAAATGAAAAAATGAAAGAAAAATAACTGGACTCTCAAACTATGACTTTGAGAAATCTCCAATGTCCCCTCGCCGATCCTTGCCGTTTCATTTCTTCTCGTTCTCCTTCTTGAGTTGCTTGACGATGGCCAGGAAGTCTCGGACGTCTTCCTCGGAGCCCATGATGACCGGGCAACGCTCGTGGATCTTGGTGGGTTTGATGGTCAAGATGTCCTGGGCTCCCGTAGTGGCCAGCCCGCCCGCCTGCTCCATGATATACGCCATGGGGTTGGACTCGTACAGGAGGCGGATCTGGGTGGATGTGCAGAATGGCAATTGGAAATGCAGCCACAACCCATTCTTTTTTTATCTTCTGTCTGCTGATAGAACTTTCATAGGATATTTAACCTATTCTGTCCGGCTGTTATTAATGGTGTATTGGTATGCCACATGGGCTTGTGTAGTGAAGTGTAATGCACACAATAGGCAAACAGTGGATTAAGTATGCACAGGAATGTGCATAGACGACACCCGACCAGGTGGTCTTTTTCAAACCGCGGCTATGGCCGTCATCCGTATTCAATGGGTTAAGAACTTTCCGCCAATGGAACCTTTGTTTGTTACATAGAGACCGCAAGCCGTGAGCGTAGGAAAGAGGCAACTTTCAGAGGCAAAATTTTCGCAAAATGGTAACGCAGCAATAGATACATGTACAAGCAGGCGCTAGCATGACTTGGCTGTGAAATACTGCTATCGTTGGCAACATTGTTCAGCTCTAGTCAGCTAAACCTTTCTGCTAATCGGTAAGCAGCTCTACGAAACTAGGCCCCAGGGCCAAGACCTACTAAGCAAGAAGTTCAGCCTGAGAACAAGTCTCAAGTAGTTTAACTTTGCTAAAAGATCTTTTCTTTACTCAGTAGAGTCATGTGCTTAGGAGCTCCCTGAAACACAGCCCATGTGGTTATCACTCATTTTTAAAAAGATGTAAATAGGTGTATTTATGAACTGGGGGTGGGGGGGGGGGGGGTGGGGGGCGGAGGTAGACTACAAATTTTCTGGGGGAAGGTAACAGAAACAAATCTTGGGCTGGGTGCGGTGTCAACTACAAAAAAAACAAACATTGCTTGCCACATGCAGTGCTTGATGTCCCAAGCTGTGTACAAATCTCATGGTGTATTTGTGTGGATGGGGGTCATGGGGGATTTTTGAACCTCTTAAATATGGATGACGGCCATAGCAACGGTTTGAAAAACACCACCTGGCCTATTGTTTATACACGCATTCCTGCACGTACTCAATTCATTCATATTTCAACTATACGAGGTGTGATCAAAAAGTTCCAAGACTGCGTCTATAACAAGCAAAACTGTACGTGATTTTAATCTGGCCGCCATCTCCTTCAAAGTAGTCCCCTTGTGCAGCAATACACCGCTCCCAGCACTCCTGCCACGCTTGGAACGCTCTCTGGACATCCCGTTCCGTAAGTGCATCAAGCATCATCTGCGATTCTCGCTTGATCTCCTTCAGTGTCAAAACGGCGACCCTTCAGCTTGAACTTCATTTTGAACAGAAAGAAGTCGCAGGGAGCCAAATCCGGCGAGTAGGGGAACGACGATTGTGTTGTTGCGTGCGAGAAACTTGTGCGTTTTCAACGCGCTGCGAGCGGGCGCGTTGTTATGTTGGAGCACCAAATTGCCAGCGCACCACAGTTCAGGCCGTTTGCGCTGAATGTTCTCCCTCAGACGCCTCAGAACGGTGCAGTAGAACTCAGCATTGACAGTCTGACCCTGGGGGAGGAATTCACGGTGTACAACCCCACGAATGTCAAAGAAAACGACGAGCATGGTCTTGCAGTCTTGGTTGCACTCCAGACCTGCCGCACCTTCTTTGGTTTTGGAGACTGCGGGCTCTTCCACTGCGAAGACTGCTGTTTGGTCTCTGGGTCGTAGCCGTAGACCCAACTCTCGTCACCACTGATGATTCTCGACATGAAGTTTGGGTCATCCCAGGCCTGTTGACAGAGATTCTAGCAGACTTCGACACGGTGCTGCTTCTGCTCAAGTTTCAGGTCCATGGTGAAATCGCAAATGTGCATGTACCAGTGGTCACAAAAATGTAACACAGGTGCTGATGTTGATCAAGCGATGTAACTTGGAATACTTACTCACGAAAGTTATTGCTTACACCTGCTATATGCACAGTACTGTGCTGCGCTCCATTCGTTCGCAACAGGAACAGTATCGGAACTTTTTGATCGCACCTCGTATTGTTCTTGAATGGGAGTGTAATGTATAGATGGAGCTTTTTCAAATATAGCTTTCATTCACAAAAAAGGGGGCTCCAAGTTTGATGAATAGGACCACTCTATTCAATGTGGTGCCTATTGTTTGCATTTATGCTTGGCTGCACAGCCCATTCTTGGCATACCAGCCCATCAATGACAACCGAACACAAGGGGTTAATGTAGGGGGAGGGGGGGGGGGGGGGGGCACACCCATGATTTTTCAGTCTCAATAAATGACAAACTTTTTTAGCATCATGCCTATTTTGTAAAACTGTAAAACTTGAATCGGGTTACTTCCAAATATCCTTTACCTTGCCATTGGGGCTGGCCTTGTTCCCAGGGTATAAGAAGATGCCACCATACACCAGTGTGCGGTGGACATCTGCCACCATGGAGCCAACGTAACGTGCATTGTAGGCTTTCTGTCCATCCTGTTAAGAGATGTGAACAAAAAAAAAGGAATGAACTGCTCCCTCAGTATGGTGTGATTTAGTTTCCAAAATCAAACAGGGCAGACAGAGAGCGGAGCTGACTTGCAGCATGTCTAATGGCTGGCATGGGTGGCTTGTGCGTAAAGTGCTCGCCTCTCACCAATGTGGCCCGGGTTCAATTCCCGGCTCGGACCATATGCGAGTAGAGTTGTGCGTTGGTTCTCTCCTGTGCCACGAGAGTTTTTCTCCGGGTCCTCCGGCTTTCCTCCCTCCGGAAAAATCAAACACTTTCGATCTCTGGCTGTGCTCCGTGGTCATATGTGGGTCGATGTAGGCCGGCTGCCAGAGGCGCCTTTACGTGCCAGCGACTCGACCACGTTGTAGCCGCGTCCTTCGCTAGTGTTGTAGTCGAGACCATTTCAAGACCAGGCACAAGACCAGGCACAAGACCATGCACAAGACCAGGCACAAGACCAGGCACAAGACCAGGCACAAGACCAGGCACAAGACCAGGCACAAGACCAGGCACAAGACCAGGCACAAGACCAGGCACAAGACCAGCTTGTAACAGGCACAAGTAACAGGCATAAACCTTGACAAAGGAATGCTTTACGGTTACAGTTCATTTGAATAACTTGGATTAAGACTGCTGGTCTTGTGCTGGTCTTGCAGGGTCTTGTGTTGTCTTGTGATGGTCTTAACCTCAACACTGCCAGCTGCGAGTAAGGATGATTAGCCTCCCAAATTATAATTACAAACTCTGATAAGTACAAACTTGTGAATCATGAACCTCCTATTGTCCTCCCATTGTTTACAGGAAGGACCCTCATTGGTTTTTCTACATGATTTTTAACTGTGGACCTTGACTGAACCGTTGGCCATTTGTTCTGCAAAGCATTTTGATGGGTCAAACAATTTGGGTCACTTTTTAAATGGAAACTCTGCAATTTGGTCTGCAAAACTTGAATACACAATTGTGACCGGTTCTACAAAAATGGGTATTATGTCGCAAAATTTGAAAAATGAGTTACATATATAGTTGAATTTGTCACATCCTAAGCTTTAATTTGGTGTAGGTTTGACCCCTGTGGCATTTTGTGTTCTCGAGATATCTTGACATTTGCGTACTCATATTTTCCATTTTAACGGAAGTGCGTTTAGAGATACAACCCTTTAAACACAAAAAGTGCGAAGAAATAAGATTTATTTTTCATCTTTACTCATCAATATTAATGTTTCTGAAAATAAATTATGAAAATATGGATATAATAGAAGCCAACAAACCCCCCCCCCCCCCAAAAAAAACCTCTTATGTGAACATTTTTTCGCCCTCTTCACATAGAAAAGCCCTGTGTGTGTTTTCACATAGTAAGACATAATACCCTTTATTTGTAGAGCAGGTCACAATTTTGAGGGATGGTGAATACATTATTATATTTCACTTTTATCGATCTTTACAACAATAGCAATTTCAGGATGAATGCTTTTGCAGCCTAATTAGGCACCAATCAGGCGATGTTTCCCTCTATTTATTCCCTAAATCTCTTTGAACCTACCTCAGGAAACTTCTTCTGTTTGATGTACTCAGTAATCGCTGGGTCCCAGGACGAAGCATAACCCTCATTGATGCTGTAGATCTTTCCACGTTTCTTCACTTGCATCAAGCGGTCCGTGAGCACGAATTCTCCGATAGACTGCAAATTGACAATGATTACAGCAAAGGATCTGTTCAATGTAGCTCTCAGTTTTGCCAGATTTGAAAATACTCAAAAATTTGGAGTGTTCACAATACACATTTTTTTCAAGAAATATCTCGAGTTGGGTCAAATCAGTTTCTGTTGAGGTCAAGGTGAGTCAAGTCACAAGGTATCCCGAGCCGTATTCCCATTGAACTTTTCTTTTTGTCAATCTACTGCTACTTTGCTGTAGAGTAATAAAATTAAGTCCAATAGCAATAAACTAACATCCCTGTTAACCCTAACCCTCCAGGGTATTTTGGCTAGAAACCCTGCCAGACGCATCAGATTGCATACTTTGTCACATTGACTTGTGTGCAGAGTGCAGCAAAGTGAAGCTTTCACCACAGATGCACTGTGCTGCGTCTGGCAGGGTTAGGGTTAAGTGACCATGGCCACGATGTAAAAATAACAGGCCAACAGGGGGGACATGGTAGACTTCTGTCCAGCCACGGTAGTTTTACAAGGAAGTCAATTACTGCATAGATTAATTGGGATACACCAGCCACACAGAGCAAACTTAACGGTCTGTCCACGTAAACAAAAGTCCCAGTGTGAACAGCTGTAAGATTACACTCATGAATTTTGACAGTGAGTTGCGGTAACTTACCGCAAGGAAAAGTCCAATGGGAACATGGCTCTGAGGAGTCAAATTGAGTCACTTAACCCATTATGTCCGGCTGTTATTAATGGGGTGCTGGTATGCCAAGATGGGCTTGTGCAGCCAAGTGTAATGCAAACAATAGGCAAACAATGGACTGAGTACGTGCAAGAATGTGCCTATAGATGACATCCAGCCAGGTGGTCCAGGGCTCGCGAAATTCTAAAAAATGTAGTTGCCCTTCGGGCAGTGGAGTCTAAAATCTGGTTGCCCGAATTTCATTTTCAATTGCTCGACAAGGAAGTTTTTGCCCCGAGCTGTAGGCCAATAAAATACATGTTTACTTATAAACTGGAGTGACTTTACTGACTTTCTAAAAAGAAAGTTGCCCCTTAACTTCCCCCAGAGATAAAGCAATTAATGAGTTGGGTTACCAGTGATTCAAATCACGTGTGACTACATGGTGTCACGTGGTCTCCAAGCTTTTAGTATTAAGGCCAATTTGTTTTAATAACTTAGATTACGGATCTGCCGTCTAAGACAAAATCGGATTTAAAAAAAAAATAGTTTCAAAGATAAACAAAGAAATAAGATAAACAATTTCCAAAACCGCCCTCAATTTGTTAAAACACAGTTTTTCCAGCTTTAACCCGGCCTTGCCAGTATTTGGTGTCGTACTCTACGCTAGATTCACGGTGCATTCACCCGGCCATACTGCTGCCGATCGCAATCGCTGAACATTTGCACAAAAAATCAAAGCTAGCAGCAGTTTGCACTAATCGGTCGAATGACCGAAGTCGCATTGCGGAATTTGAATAGCTTATGCTTCGTGCTTATGGCAAACGCTGGTCTATGGGTTTTAGCAAATATCTGTGGCTGCAAATTTCAGACTCCTATGTTGCATTCGGCGCATGATAGGCAGCATTGTTTATGCCAATGATTCGACCGGACGTACCACCGTGCACCATGTGCAACATCAAGGTTTAAATGTCGATCCTTTTTTCGCCGCTTTGCACGGTGGTGAAATTTCTAAAATGCCGTGGATTACAATTAGTATAAAAGAATGTGAGTATTGCCGAAAACAGGTACTTGCTCGTCGGGCTGGCAACCTGGAATATTTGGTTGTCCGACAAAATATTTTTGTTGTCCCGGGACGTTGGACTACTGATTTCGCGAGCCCTGTGGTCTTTTTCAAACCACGGCTACGGCCGTCGTTTCCGTATTCAATGGGTTATGATCAAGTCAACAAATTCCCTCAGGCAAGTGTGTGATGTTATACTAGTCAGGCCCAGCATCCATAGCATATTTGACCTTGTCAGGGGTTAGCATTAATTTTTGGCAGATCTACGCTAGTCAGAGATTTCTTCCATCGTAACCAGTGTCAGACTTACTGGATCCAGCATGAACCCGTTGACCCCGCATCCTGTGGTCAGTACGACCATGGTAGCACTGCCGAACAATGCATAGCCAGCAGCAACAAGACTCTCGCCGGAAACCAGGACATCAGCTAAGGTCACAGGGCCTGGAGAGGTCTGTAAAGAGAAAGGTCACCTCTGCTCATTTAATGGACTTTAAGAAAGGGGTGGCACAATCTTAGAGGGCAAAGCCTAAATGTGACCTGCCACCACAAAATGAGTGTAAAGTCGCACTATGACTTTCTGAGTTACAAGCAGAAACAAAACAATTTCACTGAAAAGTCAATTTTGGGATTTTAACAACTGTTTATATATAAATCAATTTGAAAAACTGCATTCTATCATATCACAAAGATTTTAAAACTAAATCGATTCTCGAAATATTTTTTGGGGGGCAATTCTTTTTTGAACTTGGGTTAACCCTAACAGCCCAAGCCTTTTTACTAGAATCCTTCCCTAACCACACAAACTCCAACACTGTGTAGTAAACCAATGGCACATTCTTTGTACTTAGACAAAATCAGGGCATCAAGTCCCATGCAAAGTGATGGTGCCAAGGCTCTACAGTACCCAATCACACAAAATTCAACACAAATGGGGTGTTTGATTTTGGCAGGTTAGGGATGGTTAGGGTTAAAGTCTGCACAGATCACAAACTTTGAGCTTCATTTTTTTTAAACAAGGGGTCAAGACTCTGATAACTCTAAAAGGTTTATCAGGGGCTAGAAATGAGATACCACAACACACAATATATCAAATTAAAGCTCTTAACCTGTACTTTCAGGAAATACCATTATCCTGGTTTAAAATTTTTTGCTACTTTACACCCATTTTGTGGTAACAGGTCACCAATGTGTGAGCCCAAAATTCAGAGTTACGTTAAGGAAAAACATCGGCAATGATGGGAGCGGGGGTGGGGGTGGGGGAGAGGGGGGGGATAACTACATGCGATCCACCTCCTTTAAATCAGCCACTGCAAGGTACAACATTTTGATCAATTGTGGGGGCATCCTTCTGTTCCAGAAAATGTAGAATGCTTAGTCAATATGCCCCATCCCCACTACACAAACATGCCTCGTCATTTGACCAGGATGCCATCTTTTTGTTTACATTAACCCTAACCCTCCAGGGTATTTTGGCTAGAAACCCTGCCAGACGCATCAGATTGCATACTTTGTCACATTGACTTGTGTGCAGAGTGCAGCAAGGTCAAGCTGTCACCACAGATGCACTGTGCTGCGTCTGGCAGGGTTAGGGTTAAGGTATGATGTAGATCTGAAGACCCCCACAAATGCCATGGGTTATTTTGATTTCAACATTAAAATAAGCTATTTAAAGGGGGACGTGAGTTGGTCCCATCAACAGTGGAAGTTACCCCCCCGCCTGGGTCTGTAGGTCTGAAAATTGGGATAATTTCTTTGGTATAGCTCTATTGAAAATGTATCCTCTATTTAGATCTGGACCCAGGAAAACCGTAAGGGTGGTGGGGCTGGCCAATCCCACCACCTCTGTTGTAGCCCTTTTAATACCTAGAGTTGCTTTTAGCCTTTCATTGGGTGACTTCCATACAAAATTATAAATGTACACAATATCACTGTTGAAAATTGTCTCATGACTTGGTTGAGGGATTGAGCTCAAACCCTCATAGAGGAATTTCACATTAGCCCCTTCTGCGCACTTCCGGGTTGAAAGCGAGAATGTCAGTGGCAAACAAAACAATGCTTTTCAGCACATTCATTCATGCATGAATTAATCAGGCCATTAAAAGCAGCGCAGGCGCAGATTAGCATAAAGTTGTTTACTGTGACATTGAGATCCTCGTTTTCAAACGCGTAAGTGCGCAGATTGGCGCTAAACTCGTCGTTGTGGGATTCTTCTATACGGGAATTTGCCGAACAAAATTAGAAGCCATTTTTACGGTGGTCCCACGCCCGCGTGCAGGCTGCCCGCGTTCTTTAATTTGATTCGCGTGCGCATTTTGGCAAGTTGTAAACACCCTGTTGGTCGAAGCTGCGTCGAGCGCGTGCGTCTAACACGCACACGAGCGCCTTGCCACCGCAGTAAATGCTTCTAATTTTGGTCGCCGGTTTGTCATTCATGCCCCGTTAGCTCTACCAATGCTATATCATACCTTTAAGGTAACAAAATGCAGTATTATTTGAATATATATGTGCAAGATGTCCAAGTCCCTCCAAAACTCAAAATGATTAAGGAAAAATAAACCAGAAAAACATTCAATAACATTCTCTTGAGAAGTTCCCAGAGAGAGCAACAGTGGCAGCTGGCAGACTGTGCCACACTGAGCCATGCTTGGCATGAAGGAACGTACAGGTTCTGTATACACTTCCGAGGACAAGAGGAGAAAGGAAATACAAAGAAACCTTTCAGTCCTCGCAAGTCAAGTCTTTTGTTGAAATCGGTCCTCGCACGTAGAAGTACGTGCTTAGTCTATGGGGTTGGGTTATATTAAAGGAACAATAGGAAACACAAAGCATTGTCCTCGGAAGTATTTGGAAAGTACGACTGTCCGGTCATTCTGACCAATCTCTGTCCGACCAGATTGTTCCTGTATGACAAAGCTTCCTAATGAGGCGCTTGCCCCTGTGGATGTTAATGACACTCTCAATGATGAAAGAATTGTGTTAAGAAATGTAAGTAAGTCAGGAAGAATAGGGGTGTCCTGAATATACCGAATATTCGATAGCCAACCGAATATTAGAATACCTTTCTGCTAGTTAGAATATTCGGAAAATATATATGCACGTACAGATACGACTCTGATGCTATTTTAATAGGAGTTATGGCACTTAACGGTCAAATGCCGCATTTTTGTTGATGGTGACTTTTTAGGGATGGAGGTTTATTGTTCCCGTCCGTAAAACCCTCGACGCTTAAAATAATTACTGCAAAAACACAGACTGGAGTTTGGTTTCTTGTTATCAGAATGTTATACGTACCTGTAAGGATCTTGATACAACATGCGCATGCAAAATAATGTCGATAATATCAATCGCCGCACATAAAACACTGGTGTGCTTGCCGTTATTTGCGTGCAACTTTTTACCAGCTGCAGCTGATGCATGAAAAACTTGATCGGTGAGTATCGAATATTTGAATATTCGGTCAAACCCAGTTTCAAATAATCAAACAATAATAATAAAAAATGAACAGCCCTACTCACCTTCTTCCAGATTGAAAAGATGGATCCGATGGACACCAAGCAGTCAATGTTAGAAGAACCATCTAGGGGGTCGAAGGCCACGATGTACTTGCCGGCCTGGGCGGTGTCGACGACTATCATGTTTTCATTTTCCTCGGATACCAGAGCGCAGGTTGTGAAGGAGGACTTGAGAGCATTGATGAAGAGATCGTTGGAAAGCACGTCCAATTTCTTCTGCTCATCACCCGTCACATTGGTGGAACCGGCTATGCCAAAGCTGAACCCCCCGAAAATACAATTTAGACCACTCATGGTAGGGTCAAAGGGCAAAGTTATTTTTAAAAAGCAGACTCCCTTTTTGGGGCTTCCAGAATTTAAACAAACAAATCACCCAAAATGGAGTGATGTGCAGATGAAGCGGAAAAAGTTCACCCAATTGTATTTACGGCTGGCAAATTTAGCAGAAAACAATTACACATACATTGTCAATCACGGACCAGGATTACACCCATGGAATGGATGACATCTCCCCCTCTGAGCCAGACTTGTACATTTATAAACATATACATTTTAGGCGCGATCGGTCGATGTGCGCGATCGGTTGATCGTGACGCTATGGGCCGATCGCACTGCCACCAGTCGAACACATTTTCTTTCTAATTCACGGCTCTGGAGGATCTTTCTTTAAAAGGTAAGTAAAGTCCAAGAATTGTATACTTGGCACAACCTTTAATTTTGAGAATTTTGTTGGGACATTTTAGTGCAATATAGGGGAAGAAAGTTTGTGTTTTCTGTGTTAGAAGTTCTTGGCACCATGTAGGCCAAAAGTCACTCAAAGTACATGTTGATTTCTTCCTCATTTTTTACAGATTTTGCCGACATAAATCTTGAAATAACAGGTTGTGCCACATGTTTAGACAGTTGTTATCAAGGAGGGTTGGTTATTTTCCAAGATTTTGCTGTTCTTGACCGATTTTGGTGGGGGGTATTAAAGTAAAATCTTTCCGAGTGGCTTTTAGCCTTGTATTCGGCGACTTCCATAAACAAACCCCCCCCCCCCTCCCTCCAAAAAAAAAAGGTCAGCGAAAAATTAGAAGCTTGAAAAACGAATGTCATTTCCTCTCAATGCTTGCTTTCATCACACCCTACACTTCATTCAATGCACCCACCCTCTTCTCAGAGACCTTTGGCCCAGCCAGCACCCCTACTCACAGTTTGGAAATGCCCGCTTTTCTGACGGCTGACGAGATGGCTTTTATGGCAGTCATCAGCGAGTTCAGGAGTTGGGTGAGTTCACCAGTCGCTCCCTCGCAACGAGACTGTTCCTCCAACATGAAACGAGTCAACGTCATGAAGTCCGTCTGTAGTTCCGAGGCCATGGTGACTTAAGGCTTGAGAATAATCTGAAAAATCTGCAAGAAAAAAGATAAATGTGTACTTGGTTTAGAAATGCCTACTTGAAAAAGATAATACCTGATCGAGTGCAACAACATAGTTTTGACATTGTTTCACATAATGTGCAGTCAGTAAATTGAGCATTCCATCATTATCTGAACGCCATGATTGAAAGATATCAAAATGATGCATTGTTGTTTTTGAACTTTTTGGGGCAAGAGTTCCATATACGGACATCACGGAATCGCTACCAAACATAACAAATTTCACCTCACCTTGTGTCTTCATTGAAGATAAACCTATTCAACTGGGGGAAAACTAAAATTCTTTCAGGAAGAAGTGGTTTTTAGGCGATATTTTGAGTGCACATATCGTTCGCACATTCAATCATGTAAGCAGCCATATTGCATGATGTGCGCGTGACAAGGCACTAACCAATAAGCACTAAAGCAGTGTGATTTCATGCAATGAATAAACAACACTTTAGGTTTCTACTTTTAATCATTTTTAAGAGAGGGAGCAACACGTAGTATGATGGAGGGACAATCCATGACCGTGGGCCGAGTCCGCTCTCGCATGGGTTAGGGTTAGGGTTAGGAATAGAGTTAGGGTTAGGAATAGGGTTAGGAATAGAGTGCAGAATTGTTTGAGACGTTTTACAGACTTTGCTGTTCTTGACACAATTTGTTGGGTGGTATTTATTTTAAAGTAAAATCCTTCCTGTACAAATATCAAACCTACTACTAGTACTACTAGATATCAAATTGTATGACAAACAATTACATTTACAACTCATTGTTGCGTGACCAGAAACTCAAAAAGGTAAAGCCAAAGGTACACATGCAAGAATTGCTGTGTCATCCTTAGCTTGAAAATTCCAGCTCTAGGCTCAAGATTCGCCATTAGAGCTGGAAGGAATTCTATAGGGTACGTTAGGGTCGTTTAAGATCTTGCCGATATCTTCCGTTTCCCTGAATATATCAACTAAACACTCACCTTGAACTGTAGAGCAGTCATTCATGCAGCTTTTGATCCCCTCAAAATGAGAATATGCTCAAGTTAAACCCCCCAAAAAATCGGTGCATGCACAAACCAGCTGTGTACAAAGTAATGGAGCGGATTTTTGAACATGAACGATGTTTTCCGATCGATTATCAGCCAGTGGCACTACGCGCGCCTCGGGGCTCGATATACAACGGCTGTTTGCTGATCGCTGTCAGTATTTCAGCAAACAGTTTGTGCATGCACCGATTTGCACGAAAAATTCAATTTTTTTTCGGGTTTAACTTGAGCATATTCTCATTTTGTGTTTAGTTGATATATTCAGGGAAACGGAAGATATCGGCAAGATCTTAAACGACCCTAACGTACCCTATAGAATTCCTTCCAGCTCTAATGGCGAATCTTGAGCCTAGAGCTGGAATTTTCAAGCTATGTCATCCTATGCATTATAAAGTAGAATAGGATAGGTGGCCTTTTCTACCGAGTATGAGGTCCATGCAGCACAGCTGGCATGGTTGGAATCACGAATAGACGAGTTCGATAATGCTCAGGTCAAACTCAAAGGTCAGCTGTACCAAATTCCGCCTCATCGTATCGGCCTTTTACGCTGTTTTGGTACAGCTGACCTGTGACCTTTTTACCCACATTGCATTGAAAAATATTTGTTTTCGAACTCGCTTATTGCAATGTCATCCCAATAACTCAAGGACAATGCCCGGCATGCCCGGGGCAATGCCATAGGATTAGGAATAACGTTAGTCACTTCCAAAATTATATATATCTTCACTCTTCACATGCCATTCCCTTGGTTTGCAGCTCTCCTAAACGTCACTTCGCAAACGCATAACCAATAGCAATACTGTAAAAGACCTTTCTTCTGCTGCTAAAAACCAACTTAAATTTTTGGATGGTCCTGCCATGGAGGAAATGGTCCTGCCTACCTGTTCAAACCACCTGCGAGTGCGAAGCATGCACCTGCTTCCGCTGCTTCCGTAGTTCCTCAATCCCCACCCTTTCCAGTAAACTTATCTAGCGCCCTCTCGTGTCCTTTTCTCCAATCTGGGGCCGAGTTCGGGCGGTCTGCTGTTCAGGTAGTGTAAAAGATTGGTAATCCTCCAATTTTTTTCCAATGAATTATAACGAAATACCTTACTATAGACTGTTAGTTAATAGTAATCTCAGATGATGGCACCAGGTGTGCTGTCGTTTTCAAGAAAAGTGGAAATTTATATTGTTTTCCAACGATTTCCAGCTGAAAATTTGGAAATCGTTGGAAAACTACCTGCCCTGTAGCCTTTAGTCAAGGCGCGCGTGGCTACCCGGACGAGTGGCGCGTCACGCGTCCAGGGGCCAATTTCACGGAGCTGCTAAGCACAAATATTTGCTTAGAACCAAAAAGTCTTGCTTAGTTAGAACAGGTTACCAGCCAAAAGGCCATGGGATTTTCATGCTAAGCAAACAACAGCTGAATGCCAACCACAAGCGAGAATCTTCACATCAAAATTTGGTTGGTAATCCTGTATTTACCTAGGAAGACTTTTCATGCTAAGCAAATGTTTGTGCTTAGCATCGCCGTGAAATTGGCCCCAGGTAGCCACGCGCGCCTAATTGACTAAAGGCTATCATCCGCCCGACGGTTGAAAACGAGCGCCGTTTTTCTCTCGTTTTTTCGCCATCCAAAAAACGCAAAACTTTGAACAGGTCAGTGGAATGATATTTCCTATAAAATACTAACCCCCAAATCCGCCCATTTCTGAAAATTGCAACAATGACAATCATGTACACTACATGTAGGGCCTACACTAGTTCTTGCGCCCGAACGGCGGGAACGCGACCCGAGAACATTGCACTCGAAACAAGATCACACACTACCTACTAGTCAGGGGTTTACAAGAACATGACGTAATTTGACGCAACGTAGAAGACGACCAAAGATGGCGGATGATCTGACGGCGAAGCATAACAAATCGGCGTACAGTTGCCTAAAATTCCTTCCATACGTTTTTAAAATAAAACTTTTACTGAACAAACTAGGTGAAAATGCTGTCGATATATTGTGCTTACGTTAAATTATTTTGCGTCTAAAATTCAGGTTTTTGAAACGAATGCTTGAATTTCGTACTAGGCGCAGCCATCACTTTTTTGCGTGTTTACCAGCGATAGACGATGCTATGGGGCTTTTATACGTTCTTGGGCGTTCGAGCGGCCGGAACACGAACGAAGACACGAGTTGTTCTTGAGCAAAAAAGCCCGAACTCAGCCCTTACTTTTGGTTATAATTATTTCCTTTTGAAGTGGAAGGGAGAACTTTCAAACTCTACAGCCGGGGATGGGGATTGGGTAGGTCTGTTCACTACGTCCTGAGATCTGCTCCCTCCCCGAGAAGTGACCCACTAAGCTAGCTCCATCCATGGTCGCACCCCACATTAAGGCTGAGTTCGGGCGAGTTGTTCTTGTTTGCTCGAGAACAACTCGTGTCTTCGTTCGTGTTCCGGCCGCTCGAACGCTCAAGAACGTATGAAAGCCCATGGCATTGCAAAATCTCGGCTGACCAAAGAAATATGACAATATAACACTTGGGGTGCTGTTTATGATACAAAGGTCTGGACACCTGTGTAGGCTGTGTACATCTAGCCTACATGTATATGCAAATAATTATGCACAATCATGCCCCTTAGCCTGACAACACAACGGTGCAAAGCTTTTGTACTGTTTGTGTTCCATTTTTGGCTGTTTCGAAAGTTTTTCGAAACAGCCCTTGTTTTCGTTAAGATTTTTTTTTTTTTCTTTTTTGGCTGTTTCGTAGTTTTACGAAACAGCCCTTGTTTTCGTTAAGATTTTTTTTTTTTGGCTGTTTCGAAAGTTTTTCGAAACAGCCCTTGTTTTCGTTAAGATTTTTTTTTTTGGCTGTTTCGGAAACTTTTCCGAAACAGCCCTTGTTTTCGTTAAGATTTTTTTTTTTTTCTTTTTTTTTTTTTTTTTTTTTTTTTTTTTCTTTTTTTTTTTCTTTTTCAGCCAAATGCCCATAGCATTTGTGCACGTTTTCTTTCTAACCGGCATTTTGGCCACTTTTAAGCAGCCGATTGGCTTTAAACTTGGCAGACACTTAGACCAACTGCTCAGAATGTCTGCCGAACTTTTACGTAATGATGACATCATCACGTGATTTTTTATGAATTTTTGAATTTTGAAAATCGTAACATTCTTTTCAATATATCTAACGAAAACAACAAGATATTTTGAAAATTCTTTTTGTTATAGCTTTGGTATGTCTCAAAGATATGCCCTAAAAGGCGAAAATTGTGTGAGGTCATGATGACGTCATCAAAAAATTTTTTTTTTTAAACGCATGTAAGGGTCAATCTGATTACAAAAATGTATACATTGAATTTTTCTGTACCTAATTCCAAAATTTCATGATCGTGGCTCACTCAAGTAAGAAATAACAGCCATTTCAAAATTTAGACCAAATTCAATATAACACAAAGGAATTCTGGGAAGGGCAGGTAACCATGGCTTAAATGTGCATGCTGTTTATAAAAAGGGTTGATTTGTAGTCTTTTTTCAAGTCGCTAAATTATAAAACAATTTTAATCGTAACATTCTTTTCAATATATCTACCGAACAAAACAAGATATTTTCAAAATGCTTTTTGTTATAGCTTTGGTATGTCTCAAAGATATGCCCTAAAAAGCGAAAATTGTGTGACGTCATGATGACGTCATAAAAAAATATGTTTTTCAAGTCGCTAGAATATTGCCCATAGCATTTGTAAACGTTTTCTTTCTTACCGGCCACTTTGGCTACTTTTAAACTTGGCAGACACTTACCCCAACTGCTCACAATGTGTAACGAACGTTTACGTCATGATGACGTCATCACATGTCACGTGACGTCATCTTAAAGGGGCATTTTTCGAAGCCATATATAAACAAAAGTACAAGTCCGATTAAGTTGAAAAGTAATATCTAGGTAGCCCAGTAGGTTTATAGATGAAATTTGACTTGACATTATGATGACGTCATCACATGTCCGTGACGTCATTTTAAAGGGGCAGTTTTTGAAGCCATATATAGACAAAGGTACAATTCCGATTAAGTTTTTTAAAAATACCTAGGTACGCCAGTTGGTTTATAGATGAAAATTGACATGACATGATGATGACGTCATCACATGTCACCTGACGTCATCTTAAAGGGGCATTTTTCGAAGCCATATATAAACAAAAGTACAAGTCCGATTAAGTTGAGAAGTAATATCTAGGTAGCCCAGTACATATAGGTTTATATATGAAAAGTGACTTGACATTATGATGATGTCATCACATGTCACGTGACGTCATCTTAAAGGGGCTGTTTATGAAGCCATATATAAACAAAAGTATAAGTCCGATTAAGTTGAAAAGTAATATCTAGGTAGGTCAGCAAGTTTATAGATACGTTATGATGACGTCATCACATGTTACTACTACAAACAACTTTAATTAATTTCAAAATTACCAAAGAAAACTGGCAGCAGCGCGATTCTTTGACAAACTTAAATTATTGTATTCACATTTCACATCCAAACTAAAAAAACAAAAACGAAACAGCCCTGTGTTTGTCCACAAACACCAACCTCATGCCTCTAGTTTTCTTTTTTTTTTTTTTTCTTCTTTTTCAGACTTTTGCCCATAGCATTTGTACACGATTTCTTTCTGCCAGGCACTTTGGCTACTTTTATGCAGCCGATTGCCTTTAAACTTAACAGACACTCAGACCAACTACTCAGGATGCATGCCGAACTTTTACGTCATGATGACGTCATCACGTGATTTTTTATGAATTTTTGAATTTTGAAAATCGTAACATTCATTAAATTATATCTAGCGAACAAAACAAGATATTTTCAAAATTCTTTTTCTTATAGCTTTGGTATGTCTCAAAGATATGCCCTAAATTGCGAAAATTGTGTGACGTCATGATGACGTCATCAAAAATGTGTTTTTTTGTTAACGCATGTAAGGGTCAATCCGATTACAAAAATGTATATATTGAATTTTCCTGTACCCAATTCCAAAATTTCATGATCGTGGCTCACTCAAGTATGAAATAGGAGCCATTTCAAAATTTAGACCAAATTCAATATAACACAAAGGAATTCTGGGAAGGGCTGATAACCATGGGTATTATGTGCTTGCTGTTTATAAAAGGGTTGATTACTAGTCTTTTTTCAAGTCGCCAAATTTTTGAAGTATTAAAATCGTAACATTCTTTTCAATATATCTAGCGAACAAAACAAGATATTTTCAAAATTATTTTTGTTACAGCTTTGGTATGTCTCAAAGATATGCCCTAAAAAGCGAAAATTGTGTGACGTCATGATGACGTCATCAACAAATCTTTTTTTTTTTAACGCATGTAAGGGTCAATCCGATTACAAAAATGTATTCGTTGAATTTTCCTGTACCTAATTCCAAAATTTCATGATCGTGGCTCACTCAAGTATGAAATAGGAGCCATTTCAAAATTTTGACCAAATTCAATATAACACAAAGGAATTCTGGGAAGGGCTGATAACCATGGGTATTATGTGCTTGCTGTTTATAAAAGGGGTTGATTTCTAGTCTTTTTTCAAGTCGCTAAATTTTTGAAGTTTTAGAATCGTAACATTCTTTTCAATATATCTAGCGAACAAAACAAGATATTTTCAAAATTCTTTTTGTTATAGCTTTGGTATGTCTCAAAGATATGCCATAAAAAGCGCAAATTGTGTGACGTCATGATGACGTCATAAAAAAAATTCTTTTTTCAAGTCGCCAGAATATTGCACATAGCATTTGTAAACGTTTTCTTTCTTACCGGCCACTTTGGCTACTTTTAAACTTGGCAGACACTTACCCCAACTGCTCACAATGTGTGCCGAACCTTTACGTCATGATGACGTCATCACATGTCACGTGACGTCATCTTAAAGGGGCATTTTTCGAAGCCATATATTTACAAAAGTACAAGACCGATTAAGTTGGAACGTAATATCTAGGTATGCCACCGGGTGTTATAGATGAACATTGACATGACGTTATGATCAAGTCATAACATGTCACGTGGTGTCATCTTAAAGGGGCACTTGCTAGATTATTGCCCATAGCATTTGTAAACGTTTTCTTTCTTTCCGGCCAGTTTGACTACTTTTAAACTTGGCAGACACTTACCCTAACTGCTCACAATGTGTGCCGAACTTTTACGTCATGATGACGTCATCACATGTCACGTGACGTCATCTGAAAGGGGCATTTTTCGAAGCCATATTTTTACCGAAGTAGAAGTCAGATTAAGTTGAAAAGTAATATCTAGGTAGCCCAGTAGATTATCTTAAACAATTTTGTGTCAGGAATGCTTGTAGGCCGGCATGTGTTATATATGAAAATTGATGCGACGTTATGGTGACGTCATCATATGATTTTATAGTAATTTTTTTACTTCTGAATCTTTAAGCTATAAGGCTTATCTCATCAACTGAACATGCTAATTTCGAAATTCTTATTGTAATTCTTTTTGAAATAGGTTTTTTAGGTAAACAAGTTTTACGTTCTGTGATTTGGGAGGATTTAACATAATTTTCAAAAATAGTTGTTGTATTTTGTTCCACTCAAGTAAATGTTGTCTCAATCGTATTTTGGATTACCTTACTTTTAATTTCCAGTTTATAATTCCCAATGTATTAAAAAAAATGCGTTCTGTGATTTTCTACTGCTCAAATAAAGTTTGTTTCAGCCGTCTATTCTTTAAGGTGTGTTGCGTTAATTACTGGTTTTCCGTTTTCAAACACTACATGGGGTATGCTTCGCTCTCACCCACCGCTCTATATGTGTGTTTGCCTTAAATTGTTAGTTAAGTTTGGTATACAGTGCTAGGCGCCACCGGACAAAATCCGTGAATGAGTTTTTACCAGTAAACTCGTATGCTGCCCTCTACAGTTCACTAAACACAACCAGAGGAGTATCTTTTTAAGTACTACCGCCCTCTTGCGCTAAAAAGTTGACAGGTTTGTCAATTGTGGCAGAGAAACTTTTGACCAGCAAGATTATGTCGAACTTTCCTTGCATTTAACTGTACCTCCCTAGGATGTGTGGAAAATCATATTACAATTGGAGAATTCAGGACTATTAGGGTTAATAAGACTGTATTTTCTTCCAATTATATACTGTAATAAAAATATACCAGTAAGACTTCATTAAATAACTCTCTTTATTCAAAGGTCTTGTTTTCAAAGAATTCTTTTTATTGCTTCCTACGTGCCACAATGTCAACATGCATTGTTATCAAGAACATATCACATAATATTAATAAAGATTTAAATTTGAGAGGCAAGTTACTCCAATACAAGCCTGAAAACAAAATGTTGAAGAGAAAACGTTGTGTATTTAACAAGTGTATTCAGTGAAAATCACAGGAACAATCAGGCGTCTTATAACCTTCTTTCCAAATTCTTATTGTCATTCTTTTTGAAATATGTTTTTTACGTCATAGGTAAACAAGTTTTGCGTTCTGTGATTTGGGAGGATTTAACATAATTTTTTCAAAAATAATTGTTGTATTTTGTTACACTCAAGTAAATGTTGTCTCAATCGTCATTTGGATTACCTTACATTTAATTTCCAGTTTATAATTCCCAATGTATTAAACAAAATGCGTTCTGTGATTTTCTACTGCTCAAATCAAGTTTTTTTCAGCCTTCTATTCTTTAAGGTGTGTTGCGTTAATTACTGGTTTTCCGTTTTCAAACACTATATGGGGTATGCTTCGCTCTCACCCACCGCTCTATGTGTGTGTTTGCCTTAAATTGTTAGTTAAGTTTGGTATACAGTGCTAGGCGCCACCGGACAAAATCCGTGAATGAATTTTTACCAGTAAACTCGTATGCTGCCCTCTACAGTTCACTAAACACAACCAGAGGAGTATTTTTTTAAGTACTACCGCCCTCTTGCGCTAAAAAGTTGACAGGTTTGTCAATTGTGGCAGAGAAACTTTTGACCAGCAAGATTATGTCGAACTTTCCTTGCATTTAACTGTACCTCCCTAGGGTGTGTGGAAAATCATATTACAATTGGAGAATTCAGGACTATTAGGGTTAATAAGACTGTATTTTCTTTCAATTATATACTGTAATAAAAATATACCAGTAAGACTTCATTAAATAACTCTCTTTATTCAAAGGTCTTGTTTTCAAAGAATTCTTTTTATTGCTTCCTACGTGCCACAATGTCAACATGCATTATTATCAAGAACATATCACATAATATTAATAAAGATTCAAATTTGAGAGGCAAGTTACTCCAATACAAGCCTGAAAACAAAATGTTGAAGAGAAAACGTTGTGTATTTAACAAGTGCATTCAGTGAAAATCACAGGAACAATCAGGCGTCTTATAACCTTCTTTCCAAATTCTTATTGTCATTCTTTTTGAAATATGTTTTTTACGTCATAGGTAAACAAGTTTTGCGTTCTGTGATTTGGGAGGATTTAACATAATTGTTTCAAAAATAATTGTTGTATTTTGTTCCACTCAAGTAAATGTTGTCTCAATCGTCATTTGGATTTCCTTACATTTAATTTCCAGTTTATAATTCCCAATGTATTAAACAAAATGCGTTCTGTGATTTTCTACTGCTCAAATCAAGTTTGTTTCAGCCGTCCATTCTTTAAGGTGTGTTGCGTTAATTACTGGTGTTTCGTCTTCAAACACTACAAGGGGGTATGCTTCGGTCTCACCCACCGCTCTATGTGTGTGTTTGCCTTAAATTGTTAGTTAAGTTTGGTATACAGTGCTAGGCGCCACCGGACAAAATCCGTGAACGAATTTTTACCAGTAAACTCGTATGCTGCCCTCTACAATTCACTAAACCCAACCAGAGGAGTATTTTTTTAAGTATTACCGCCCTCTTGCGCTAAAAAGTTGACAGGTTTGTCAATTGTGGCAGAGAAACTTTTGACCAGCAAGATTATGTCGGACTTTCCTTGCATTTAACTGTACCTCCCTAGGGTGTGTGGAAAATCATATTAAAATTTGAGAATTCAGGACTGTTAGGGTTAATAAGACCGTATTTTCTTTCAATTATTTACTGTAATAAAAATATACCAGTAAGACTTCATTAAATAACTCTCTTCATTCAAAGGTCTTGTTTTCAAAGAATTCTTTTTATTGCTTCCTACGTGCCACAATGTCAACATGCATTGTTATCAAGAACATATCACATAATATTAATACAGATTCAAATTTGAGAGGCAAGTGACTCCATCCAAAACAAGCCTGAAAACAAAATGTTGAAGAGAAAAAGTTGTGTATTTAACAAGTGCATTCAGTGAAAAGCACAGAAACAATCAGGCGTCTTATAACATTCTTTTTAAATTACAGACATACATGATGACGTCATCACATGCCACGTGACGTCATCTTAAAGGGGTATTTTTCGAAGCCATATATCTACAAAAGTACAAGTCCGATTCAGTTGGAACGTAAGGTATGCCACCTGGTGTTATAGATGAAAATTGACATGACGTTATGATCAAGTCATAACATGTCACGTGGTGTCATCTTAAAGGGACACTCGCTAGATTATTGCCTATAGCATTTGTACACGTTTTCTTTCTTACCGGCACTTTTGGTACTTTTAAACTTGGCAGACACTTAGACTAACTGCTCACAATGTGTGCCGAACTTTTACCTCTTGATGACGTCATGACATGCCACGTGACGTCATCTTAAAGGGGCAGTTTTTGAAGCCATATATCTACAAAAGTACAAATTCGATTAAGTTGAAAAGTAATATCTAGGTAGCCCAGTAGGTTTATAGCTGAAAATTGACATGACATTATCATAATTGATGTCATCACATGTCACGTGACGTCATCTTAAAGGGGCAGTTTTTGAAGCCATATGTCTACAAAAGCACAAGTCCGATTAAGTTCAAAAGTAATATCTAGGTAGCCCAGTAGGTTTATAGATAAAAATTGAATTGACGTTATGATGACGTCATCACATGTCACGTGACGTCATCTTAAAGGGGCAGTTTTTGAAGCCATATATAAACAAAATTACAAGTTCGATTAAGTTGAAAAGTAATATCTAGGTAGCCCAGTAGGTTTATAGCTGAAAATTGACATGACATTATCATGATGTCATCACATGTCACGTGACGTCATCTTAAAGGGGCAGTTTTTGAAGCCATATCTACAAAAGTACAAGCTCGATTAAGTTGAAATGTAATATCTAAGTAGGCCAGCAGGTTTATAGATGAAAATTGACATGACGTTATGATGACTTCATCACATGTCACCTGACGTCATCTTAAAGGGGCAGTTTTTGAAGCCACATATAAACAAAAGTACAAGTTCGATTAAGTTGAAATGTAATATCCAGGCAGATCTGCAGGTTCATAGATGAAAATTGACATGACATTATGATGACTTCATCACATGTCACGTGACGTCATCTTAAAGGGGCAGTTTTTGAAGCCATCTATCTACAAAAGTACAAGTTCGATTAAGTTGAAACGTGGTATCTAACATGAATTTGAAACAATTTTTGATAATTCTTGTAATATATTTTTAGGTCATACACACTTAAATATAAATGTGAAAAATGTGTGACGTCTGATGACGTAATCATGGTCATCAACTCCTTGTATGCTCACATTTCCAAAACGATTATGAATAAGCCTACGTGATTGCATGAGCTGTCGTAGACGACCATGAATGTAAAACGAGATTTTTTGATCCACCATTGAAATCTCAAAAATTAAGAATCAAACTACCAAAAACCCCCCAAACGAAACAGCCCTGTGTTTGTCCACAAACACCAAAGCTCTAGTTTCTTTTTTTTTTTTTTTTTTTTGGCTGTTTCGAAAGTTTTTCGAAACAGCCCTTGTTTTCGTTAAGATTTTTTTTTTTTTCTTTTTTTTTTTTTTTTTTTTTTTTTTTTCTTTTTCAGACTTTTTGCCCATAGCATTTGTACACGTTTTCTTTCTGCCAGGCACTTTGGCTACTTTTATGCAGCCGATTGCCTTTAAATTTAACAGACACTTAGACCAACTGCTCAGGATGCATGCCGAACTTTTACGTCATGATGACGTCATCACGTAATTTTTTATGAATTTTTGAATTTTGAAAATCGTAACATTCATTAAATTATATCTAGCGAACCAAATAAGATATTTTCAAAATTCTTTTTCTTATGGCTTTGGTATGTCTCAAAGATATGCCCTAAATTGCGAAAATTGTGTGACGTCATGATGACGTCATCAAAAATGTGTTTTTTTGTTAACGCATGTAAGGGTCAATCCGATTACAAAAATGTATATATTTTATTTTCCTGTACCCAATTCCAAAATTTCATGATCGTGGCTCACTCAAGTATGAAATAGGAGCCATTTCAAAATTTAGACCAAATTCAATATAACACAAAGGAATTCTGGGAAGGGCTGATAACCATGGGTATTATGTGCTTGCTGTTTATAAAAGGGTTGATTTCTAGTCTTTTTTCAAGTCGCCAAATTTTTGAAGTATTAAAATCGTAACATTCTTTTCAATATATCTAGCGAACAAAACAAGATATTTTCAAAATTATTTTTGTTACAGCTTTGGTATGTCTCAAAGATATGCCCTAAAAAGCGAAAATTGTGTGACGTCATGATGACGTCATCAACAAATCTTTTTTTTTTTAACGCATGTAAGGGTCAATCCGATTACAAAAATGTATACATTGTATTTTTCTGTACCCAATTCCAAAATTTCATGATCGTGGCTCACTCAAGTAAGAAATGACAGCCATTTCAAAATTTAGACCAAATTCAATATAACACAAAGGAATTCTGGGACGGGCTGATAACCATGGCTATTATGAGCTTGCTGTTTATAAACGGGGTTGATTTCTAGTCTTTTTTCAAGTCGCTGAATTTTTGAAGTTTTAAAATCGTAACATTCTTTTCAATATATCTAGCGAACAAAACAAGATATTTTCAAAATTATTTTTGTTACAGCTTTGGTATGTCTCAAAGATATGCCCTAAATGGCGAAAATTGTGTGACGTCATGATGACGTCATAAAAAAATTCTTTTTTTTAAGTCGCTAGAATATTGCCCATAGCATTTGTAAACTTTTTCTTTCTTACCGGCCACTTTGGCTACTTTTAAACTTGGCAGACACTTACCCCAACTGCTCACAATGTGTGCCGAACCTTTACGTCATGATGACGTCATCACATGTCACGTGACGTCATCTTAAAGGGGCATTTTTCGAAGCCATATCGTCACACAAAAAGTACAAGACCGATTAAGTTGGAACGTAATATCTAGGTATGCCACCGGGTGTTATAGATGAACATTGACATGACGTTATGATCAAGTCATAACATGTCACGTGGTGTCATCTTAAAGGGGCACTCGCTAGATTATTGCCCATAGCATTTGTAAACGTTTTCTTTCTTACCGGCCAGTTTGGCTACTTTTAAACTTGGCAGACACTTACCCCAACTGCTCACAATATGTGCCGAACTTTTACGTCATGATGACGTCATCACATGCCACGTGACGTCATCTGAAAGGGGCATTTTTCGAAGCCATATTTTTACCGAAGTAGAAGTCAGATTAAGTTGAAAAGTAATATCTAGGTAGCCCAGTAGATTATCTTAAACAATTTTGTGTCAGGAATGCTTGTAGGCCGGCATGTGTTATATATGAAAATTGATGCGACGTTGTGGTGACGTCATCATATGATTTTAGAGTAATTGTTTTACTTTTGAATCTTTAAGCTATAAGGCCTATCTCATCAACTGAACATGCTAATTTCGAAATTCTTATTGTAATTCTTTTTGAAATAGGTTGTTTAGGTAAACAAGTTTTACGTTCTGTGATTTGGGAGGATTTAACATAATTTTCAAAAATAGTTGTTGTATTTTGTTCCACTCAAGTAAATGTTGTCTCAATCGTATTTTGGATTACCTTACTTTTAATTTCCAGTTTATAATTCCCAATGTATTAAAAAAAATGCGTTCTGTGATTTTCTACTGCTCAAATAAAGTTTGTTTCAGCCGTCTATTCTTTAAGGTGTGTTGCGTTAATTACTGGTTTTCCGTTTTCAAACACTACATGGGTTATGCTTCGCTCTCACCCACCGCTCTATGTGTGTGTTTGCCTTAAATTGTTAGTTAAGTTTGGTATACAGTGCTAGGCGCCACCGGACAAAATCCGTGAATGAATTTTTACCAGTAAACTCGTATGCTGCCCTCTACAGTTCACTAAACACAACCAGAGGAGTATTTTTTTAAGTACTACCGCCCTCTTGCGCTAAAAAGTTGACAGGTTTGTCAATTGTGGCAGAGAAACTTTTGACCAGTAAGATTATGTCGAACTTTCCTTGCATTTAACTGTACCTCCCTAGGGTGTGTGGAAAATCATATTACAATTGGAGAATTCAGGACTATTAGGGTTAATAAGACCGTATTTTCTTTCAATTATATACTGTAATAAAAATATACTAGTAAGACTTCATTAAATAACTCTCTTTATTCAAAGGTCTTGTTTTCAAAGAATTCTTTTTATTGCTTCCTACGTGCCACAATGTCAACATGCATTTTTATCAAGAACATATCACATAATATTAATAAAGATTCAAATTTGAGAGGCAAGTTACTCCAATACAAGCCTGAAAACAAAATGTTGAAGAGAAAAAGTTGTGTATTTAACAAGTGCATTCAGTGAAAAGCACAGAAACAATCATGCGTCTTATAACATTCTTTCCAAATTCTTATTGTAATTCTTTTTGAAATATGTTTTTTACGTCATAGGTAAACAAGTTTTGCGTTCTGTGATTTGGGAGGATTTAACATAATTTTCAAAAATAATTGTTGTATTTTGTTCCACTCAAGTAAATGTTGTCTCAATCGTCATTTGGATTACCTTACATTTAATTTCCAGTTTATAATTCCCAATGTATTAAAACAAATGCGTTCTGTGATTTTCTACTGCTCAAATAAAGTTTGTTTCAGCCGTGCATTCTTTAAGGTGTGTTGCGTTAATTTCTGGTTTTCCGTCTTCAAACACTACAGGGGGTATGCTTCGGTCTCACCCACCGCTCTATGTGTTTGTTTGCCTTAAATTGTTAGTTAAGTTTGGTATACAGTGCTAGGCGCCACCGGACAAAATCCGTGAATGAATTTTTACCAGTAAACTCGTATGCTGCCCTCTACAATTCACTAAACACAACCAGAGGAGTATTTTTGTAAGTACTACCGCCCTCTTGCGCTAAAAAGTTGACAGGTTTGTCAATTGTGGCAGAGAAACTTTTGACCAGCAAGATTATGTCGGACTTTCTTTGCATTTAACTGTACCTCCCTAGGGTGTGTGGAAAATCATATTAAAATTTGAGAATTCAGGACTATTAGGGTTAATAAGACCGTATTTTCTTTCAATTATATACTGTAATAAAAATATACCAGTAAGACTTCATTAAATAACTCTCTTCATTCAAAGGTCTTGTTTTCAAAGAATTCTTTTTATTGCTTCCTACGTGCCACAATGTCAACATGCATTTTTATCAAGAACATATCACATAATATTAATAAAGATTCAAATTTGAGAGGCAAGTTACTCCAATACAAGGCTGAAAACAAAATGTTGAAGAGAAAAAGTTGTATTTAACAAGTGCATTCAGTGAAAAGCACACAAACAATCAGGCGTCTTATAACATTCTTTTTGAATTACAGACATACATGATGACGTCATCACATGCCACGTGACGTCATCTTAAAGGGGCAGTTTTTGAAGCTATATATCTACAAAAGTACAAGTTCGATTAAGTTGAAAAGTAATATCTAGGTAGCCCAGTAGGTTTATAGCTGAAAATTGACATGACATTATCATGATTGATGTCATCACATGTCACGTGACGTCATCTTAAAGGGGCAGTTTTGAAGCCATATATCTACAAAAGTACAAATTCGATTAAGTTGAAATGTAATATCCAGGTAGGTCTGCAGGTTCATAGATGAAAATAAACATGACAATAGGACGACGTCATCACATGTCACGTGACGTCATCTTAAAGGGGCAGTTTTGGAAGCCATATATCAACAAAAGTACAAGTTCAATTAAGTTGAAACGTAATATCTAGGTAGGCCAGTAGGTTTATAGATGGAAATTGACATGACATTATCATGATGTCATCACATGTCACGTGATGTCATCTTAAAGGGGCATTCGCTAGACTATATTGCATTTGTACATGTTTTTTTCTTACTGGCACTTTGGGTACTTTTAAAATTGGCAGAATTGCTCAGAATGTGTGTCGAACTTTTATGTCATGATGACGTCATCACATGTCAACTTGACGTCATCTTAAAGGGGCATTTTTCGTAGCCATACATTGTGTATCTACACAAGTACAAGTCCGATTAAGTTGAAACGTAATATCTAAGTATGCTACACGGTGTGTTATAGATGAAAGTTGACATAACGTTATGATGACATCACATGTCACGTGATGTCATCTTAAAGGAGCATTCGCTAGACTATTGCCCATAGCATTTGTACACTTTTTTCTTATTGGCACTTTGGGTACTTTTCAAATTGGCAGACACTTAGACCAACTGCTCAGAATGTGTTTCGAACTTTTACGTCATGATGACATCATCACATGTCACGTGACGTCATCTTAAAGAGGCATTTTTCAAAGCCATATATCTACAAAAGTACAAGTCCGATTAAGTTGAAACATGTATCTAGGTATGCCACCGGGTGTTATAGGTGAACATTGACTTGACGTTATGAAGTGATCACATGTCACGTGATGTCATTTTAAAGGGGCATTCGCTACACTATTCCCCATAACATTTGTACTCGATTTCTTTCTTTAAACCAATCCTTCACACATCCAATAACGTTAATTATTGTATAAACATTTGACTAACTAACACAATAAAAAAAACACGAAACAGCCCTGTGTTTGTCCACGGGACAAACACATAACATGTCTAGTTTTTTTTTGCTTCTTTTTCAGACTTTTTGCCCATAGCATTTGTACACGTTTTCTTTCTACCAGGCACTTTTGCTACTTTGATGCAGCCGATTGCCTTTAAACTTAACAGACACTTCGACCAACTGCTCAGGATGCATGCCGAACTTTTACGTCATGATGACGTCATCACGTGATTTTTTATGAATTTTTGAATTTTGAAAATCGTAACATTCATTAAATTATATCTAGCGAACAAAACAAGATATTTTCAAAATTCTTTTTCTTATAGCTTTGGTATGTCTCAAAGATATGCCCTAAATTGCGAAAATTGTGTGACGTCATGATGACGTCATCAAAAATGTGTTTTTTTGTTAACGCATGTAAGGGTCAATCCGATTACAAAAATGTATATATTGAATTTTCCTGTACCCAATTCCAAAATTTCATGATCGTGGCTCACTCAAGTAAGAAATAACAGCCATTTCAAAATTTAGACCAAATTCAATATAACACAAAGGAATTCTGGGACGGGCAGATAACCATGGCTATTATGTGCTTGCTGTTTATAAAAGGGGTTGATTTCTAGTCTTTTTTCAAGTCGCTAAATTTTTGAAGTTTTAAAATCGTAACATTCTTTTCAATATATCTAGCGAACAAAACAAGAAATTTTCAAAATTATTTTTGTTACAGCTTTGGTATGTCTCAAAGATATGCCCTAAAAAGCGAAAATTGTGTGACGTCATGATGACGTCATCAACAAATCTTTTTTTTTAAACGCATGTAAGGGTCAATCCGATTAGAAAAATGTATATATTGAATTTTCCTGTACCTAATTCCAAAATTTCATGATCGTGGCTCACTCAAGTATGAAATAGGAGCCATTTCAAAATTTAGACCAAATTCAATATAACACAAAGGAATTCTGGGAAGGGCTGATAACCATGGGTATTATGTGCTTGCTGTTTATAAAAGGGGTTGATTTCTAGTCTTTTTTCAAGTCGCTAAATTTTTGAAGTTTTAGAATCGTAACATTCTTTTCAATATATCTGGCGAACAAAACAAGATATTTTCAAAATTCTTTTTGTTATAGCTTTGGTATGTCTCAAAGATATGCCATAAAAAGCGAAAATTGTGTGACGTCATGATGACGTCATAAAAAAATTCTTTTTTCAAGTCGCTAGAATATTGCACATAGCATTTGTAAACGTTTTCTTTCTTACCGGCCACTTTGGCTACTTTTAAACTTGGCAGACACTTACACCAACTGCTCACAATGTGTGCCGAACTTTTACGTCATGATGACGTCATCACATGTCACGTGACGTCATCTTAAAGGGGCATTTTTTCGAAGCCATATATCTACAAAAGTACAAGTCCGATTAAGTTGAAACGTAATATCTAGGTATGCCACCGGGTGTTATAGATGAACATTGACATGATGTTATGATGACGTCATCACATGTCACGTGACGTCATCTTAAAGGGGCATTTTTTCGAAGCCATATATCTACAAAAGTACAAGTCCGATTAAGTTGAAACGTAATATCTAGGTATGCCACCGGGTGTTATAGATGAACATTGACATGATGTTATTATGATGTCATCACATGTCACATGACGTCATCTTAAAGGTGCAGTTTTTGAAGCCATATATAAACAAAAGTACAAGTCCGATTAAGTTCAAAAGTAATATCTAGGTAGCCCAGTAGGTATTTTAAATAAAAAAAATTATGATGTCATGATTACGTCATCACTTGTTTCGTGTCATTATCTTAAAGGGGCATTTTTCGAAGCCATAAATCTACAAAAGTACAGGTCCGATTTATTTGAAATGTAATATATAGTCGGGTAGGCAAGCAGGTTCATAGATAAAAATTGACGTGACGTTATGATGACGTCATCACATGTCACGTGACGTTATCTTAAAGGGGCAGTTTTTAAAGCCATACATTGTATATCTACAAAAGTACAAGTTCGATTATTTTAAATGTAATATCTAGGTAGGTCAGCAAGTTTACAGATGTAAATTTACATTACGTTATGATGACGTCATCACAAGTGACTATTACAAACAACCTAAATTATTTTCAAAGTCTAACAAAGAAAACTGGCAGGAGCGCGATTGTTTGACGAAGTTTAATTATTGTATTCCCATTTCACATCCAAACTAAAAAAAAAAAAAAACGAAACAGCCCTGTGTTTGTCCACAAACACCGTCCGTCTAGTTTTTGGCTGTTTCGAAAGTTTTTCGAAACAGCCCTTGTTTTCGTTAAGATTTTTTGGCTGTTTCGAAAGTTTTTCGAAACAGCCCTTGTTTTCGTTAAGATTTTTTTTTTTTTCTTTTTTTTTTTTCTTTTTTTTTTTTTTCTTTTTCAGACTTTTTGCCCATAGACTTTGTACACGTTTTCGTTCTGCCAGGCACTTTGGCTACTTTTATGCAGCCGATTGCCTTTAAACTTAACAGACACTTAGACCAACTACTCAGGATGCATGCCGAACTTTTACGTCATGATGACGTCATCACGTGATTTTTTATGAATTTTTGAATTTTGAAAATCGTAACATTCATTAAATTATATCTAGCGAACAAAACAAGATATTTTCAAAATTCTTTTTCTTATAGCTTTGGTATGTCTCAAAGATATGCCCTAAATTGCGAAAATTGTGTGACGTCATGATGACGTCATCAAAAATGTGTTTTTTTGTTAACGCATGTAAGGGTCAATCCGATTACAAAAATGTATATATTGAATTTTCCTGTACCCAATTCCAAAATTTCATGATCGTGGCTCACTCAAGTAAGAAATGACAGCCATTTCAAAATTTAGACCAAATTCAATATAACACAAAGGAATTCTGGGACGGGCTGATAACCATGGCTATTATGAGCTTGCTGTTTATAAAAGGGGTTGATTTCTAGTCTTTTTTCAAGTCGCTGAATTTTTGAAGTTTTAAAATCGTAACATTCTTTTCAATATATCTAGCGAACAAAACAAGATATTTTCAAAATTATTTTTGTTACAGCTTTGGTATGTCTCAAAGATATGCCCTAAATGGCGAAAATTGTGTGACGTCATGATGACGTCATCAACAATATTTTTTTTTTTAAACGCATGTAAGGGTCAATCTGATTACAAAAATGTATACATTGAATTTTCCTGTACCTAATTCCAAAATTTCGTGATCGTGGCTCACTCAAGTAAGAAATAGGAGCCATTTCAAAATTTAGACCAAATTCAATATAACACAAAGGAATTCTGGGAAGGGCTGATAACCATGGCTTAAATGTGCATGCTGTTTATAAAAAGGGTTGATTTGTAGTCTTTTTTCAAGTCGCTGAATTCTTGAAGTTTTATAATCGTAACATTCTCTTCACTATATCTAGCGAACAAAACAAGATATTTTCAAAATTCTTTTTGTTATAGCTTTGGTATGTCTCAAAGATATGCCCTAAAAAGCGAAAATTGTGTGACGTCATGATGACGTCATAAAAAAAATCTTTTTTCAAGTCGATAGAATATTGCCCATAGCATTTGTAAACGTTTACTTTCTTACCGGCCACATTGGCTACTTTTAAACTTGGCAGACACTTACCCCAACTGCTCACAATGTGTGCCGAACCTTTACGTCATGATGACGTCATCACATGTCACGTGACGTCATCTTAAAGGGGCATTTTTCGAAGCCATATATTTACAAAAGTACAAAAACGTTTTCTTTCTTACCGGCCAGTTTGGCTACTTTTAAACTTGGCAGACACTTACCCCAACTGCTCACAATGTGTGCCGAACTTTTACGTCATGATGACGTCATCACATGTCACGTGACGTCATCTGAAAGGGGAATTTTTCGAAGCCATATTTTTACCGAAGTAGAAGTCAGATTAAGTTGAAAAGTAATATCTAGGTAGCCCAGTAGATTATCTTAAACAATTTTGTGTCAGGAATGCTTGTAGGCCGGCATGTGTTATATATGAAAATTGATGCGACGTTATGGTGACGTCATCATATGATTTTATAGTAATTTTTTTACTTTTAAATCTTTAAGCTATAAGGCCTATCTCATCAACTGAACATGCTAATTTCGAAATTCTTATTGTAATTCTTTTTGAAATAGGTTTTTTAGGTAAACAAGTTTTACGTTCTGTGATTTGGGAGGATTTAACATAATTTTCAAAAATAGTTGTTGTATTTTGTTCCACTCAAGTAAATGTTGTCTCAATCGTATTTTGGATTACCTTACTTTTAATTTCCAGTTTATAATTCCCAATGTATTAAAAAAAATGCGTTCTGTGATTTTCTACTGCTCAAATAAAGTTTGTTTCAGCCGTCTATTCTTTAAGGTGTGTTGCGTTAATTACTGGTTTTCCGTTTTCAAACACTACATGGGGTATGCTTCGCTCTCACCCACCGCTCTATGTGTGTGTTTGCCTGAAATTGTTAGTTAAGTTTGGTATACAGTGCTAGGCGCCACCGGACAAAATCCGTGAATGAGTTTTTACCAGTAAACTCGTATGCTGCCCTCTACAGTTCACTAAACACAACCAGAGGAGTGTTTTTTTAAGTACTACCGCCCTCTTGCGCTAAAAAGTTGACAGGTTTGTCAATTGTGGCAGAGAAACTTTTGACCAGTAAGATTATGTCGAACTTTCCTTGCATTTAATTGTACCTCCCTAGGGTGTGTGGAAAATCATATTACAATTGGAGAATTCAGGACTATTAGGGTTAATAAGACCGTATTTTCTTTCAATTATATACTGTAATAAAAATATACTAGTAAGACTTCATTAAATAACTCTCTTTATTCAAAGGTCTTGTTTTCAAAGAATTCTTTTTATTGCTTCCTACGTGCCACAATGTCAACATGCATTTTTATCAAGAACATATCACATAATATTAATAAAGATTCAAATTTGAGAGGCAAGTTACTCCAATACAAGCCTGAAAACAAAATGTTGAAGAGAAAAAGTTGTGTATTTAACAAGTGCATTCAGTGAAAAGCACAGAAACAATCATGCGTCTTATAACATTCTTTCCAAATTCTTATTGTAATTCTTTTTGAAATATGTTTTTTACGTCATAGGTAAACAAGTTTTGCGTTCTGTGATTTGGGAGGATTTAACATAATTTTCAAAAAAAATTGTTGTATTTTGTTCCACTCAAGTAAATGTTGTCTCAATCGTCTTTTGGATTACCTTACATTTAATTTCCAGTTGATAATTCCCAATGTATTAAACAAAATGCGTTCTGTGATTTTCTACTGCTCAAATCAAGTTTGTTTCAGCCGTCCATTCTTTAAGGTGTGTTGCGTTAATTACTGGTTTTTCGTCTTCAAACACTACATTGGGTATGCTTCGGTCTCACCCACCGCTCTATGTGTGTGTTTGCCTTAAATTGTTAGTTAAGTTTGGTATACAGTGCTAGGCGCCACCGGACAAAATCCGTCAACTAATTTTTACCAGTAAACTCGTATGCTGCCCTCTACAATTCACTAAACCCAACCAGAGGAGTATTTTTTTAAGTACTACCGCCCTCTTGCGCTAAAAAGTTGACAGGTTTGTCAATTGTGGCAGAGAAACTTTTGACCAGCAAGATTATGTCGGACTTTCCTTGCATTTATCTGTACCTCCCTAGGGTGTGTGGAAAATCATATTAAAATTGGAGAATTCTGGACTGTTAGGGTTAATAAGACCGTATTTTCTTTCAATTATATACTGTAATAAAAATATACCAGTAAGACTTCATTAAATAACTCTCTTCATTCAAAGGTCTTGTTTTCAAAGAATTATTTGTATTGCTTCCTACGTGCCACAATGTCAACATGCATTTTTAGCAAGAACATATCACATAATATTAATAAAGATTCAAATTTGAGAGGCAAGTTACTCCAATACAAGCCTGAAAACAAAGTGTTGAAGAGAAAAAGTTGTGTATTTAACAAGTGCATTCAGTAAAAAGCACAGAAACAATCAGGCGTCTTATAACATTCTTTTTGAATTACAGACATACATGATGACGTCATCACATGCCACGTGACGTCATCTTAAAGGGGCAGTTTTTGAAGCTATATATCTACAAAAGTACAAGTTCGATTAAGTTGAAAAGTAATATCTAGGTAGCCCAGTAGGTTTATAGCTGAAAATTGACATGACATTATCATGATTGATGTCATCACATGTCACGTGACGTCATCTTAAAGGGGCAGTTTTTGAAGCCACATATAAACAAAAGTACAAGTTCGATTAAGTTGAAATGTAATATCCAGGCAGATCTACAGGTTCATAGATGAAAATTGACATGACATTATGATGACTTCATCACATGTCACGTGACGTCATCTTAAAGGGGCAGTTTTTGAAGCCATCTATCTACAAAAGTACAAGTTCGATTAAGTTGAAACGTGGTATCTAACATGAATTTTAAACAATTTTTGATAATTCTTGTAATATATTTTTAGGTCATACACACTTAAATATAAATGTGAAAAATGTGTGACGTCTGATGACGTAATCATGGTCATCAACTCCTTGTATGCTCACATTTCCAAAACGATTATGAATAAGCCTACGTGATTGCATGACCTGTCGTAGACGACCATGAATGTAAAACGAGATTTTTTGATCCACCATTGAAATCTCAAAAATTAAGAATCAAACTACCAAAAACCCCCCAAACGAAACAGCCCTGTGTTTGTCCACAAACACCAAAGCTCTAGTTTTTTTTTCTTTTTTTTTTTTTTTTCTTTTTCAGACTTTTGCCCATAGACTTTGTACACGATTTCTTTCTGCCAGGGACTTTGGCTACTTTTATGCAGCCGATTGCCTTTAAACTTAACAGACACTTAGACCAACTGCTCAGAATGTGTGCCGAACTTTTACGTCATGATGACGTCATCACGTGATTTTTTATGAATTTTTGAATTTTGAAAATCGTAACATTCATTAAATTATATCTAGCGAACAAAACAAGATATTTTCAAAATTATTTTTCTTATAGCTTTGGTATGTCTCAAAGATATGCCTTAAAAAGCGAAAATTGTGTGACGTCATGATGACGTCATCAAAAATGCTTTTTTTTTTTAACGCATGTAAGGGTCAATCTGATTACAAAAATGTATATATTGAATTTTGCTGTACCCAATTCCAAAATTTCATGATCGTGGCTCACTCAAGTAAGAAATAACAGCCATTTCAAAATTTAGACCAAATTCAATATAACACAAAGGAATTCTGGGAAGGGCTGATAACCATGGCTTAAATGTGCATGCTGTTTATAAAAAGGGTTGATTTGTAGTCTTTTTTCAAGTCGCTAAATTATATAAAATTTCAATCATAACATTCTTTTCAATATATCTAGCGAACAAAACAAGATATTTTCAAAATGCTTTTTGTTATAGCTTTGGTATGTCTCAAAGATATGCCCTAAAAAGCGAAAATTGTGTGACGTCATGATGACGTCATAACAAAAATATTTTTTTCAAGTCGCTAGAATATTGCCCATAGCATTTGTAAACGTTTTCTTTCTTACCGGCCACTTTGGCTACTTTTAAACTTGGCAGACACTTACCCCAACTGCTCACAATGTGTGCCGAACGTTTACGTCATGATGACGTCATCACATGTCACGTGACGTCATCTTAAAGGGGCATTTTTCGAAGCCATATATAAACAAAAGTACAAGTCCGATTAAGTTGAAAAATAATACCTAGGTAGCCCAGTAGGTTTTTAGATGAAATTTGACTTGACATTATGATGACGTCATCACATGTCCTTAACGTCATTTTAAAGGGGCAGTTTTTGAAGCCATATATAAACAAAAGTACAAGTCCGATTAAGTAGAAAAATAATACCTAGGTAGCCCAGTAGGTTTATAGATGAAAATTGACATGACATGATGACGTCATCACATGCCACATGACGTCATCTTAAAGGGACAGTTTTTGGAGCCATATATAAACAAAAGTATAAGTCCGATTAAGTTGAAAAGTAATATCTAGGTAGCCCAGTACATATAGGTTTATATATGAAAATTGAATTGACATTATGATGACGTCATCACATGTCACGTGACGTCATCTTAAAGGGGCAGTTTTTAAGGCCATATAAACAAAAGTATCAGTCCGATTAAGTTTAAAAGTAATATCTAGTTTTTTTTTTTTGGCTGTTTCGGAAACTTTTCCGAAACAGCCCTTGTTTTCGTTAAGATTTTTTTTTTTTTCTTTTTTTTTTTTTTTTTTTTCTTTTTTTTTTTTTTTTTTTTCTTTTTCAGACTTTTCCCCATAGCATTTGTACACGTTTTCTTTCTAACTGGCACTTTGGCCACTTTTGAGCAACCGATTGCCTTTAAACTTAACAGACACTTAGACCAACTGCTCAGAATGACTGCCGCACTTTTACGTAATGATGACGTCATCACGTGATTTTTTATGAATTTTTGAAATTTGAAAATCGTAACATTCTTTTCAATATATCTAACTAAAAAAACAAGATATTTTCATAATTCTTTTTGATATAGCTTTGGTATGGCTCAAAGATATGCCCTAAAAAGCGAAAATTGTGTGACGTCATGATGACGTCATCAAAAATGTTTTTTTTTTTTAACGCATGTAAGGGTCAATCCGATTACAAAAATGTATACATTGAATTTTGCTGTACGTAATTCCAAAATTTCATGATCGTGGCTCACTCAAGTAAGAAATAACAACCATTTCAAAATTTGGACCAAATTCAATATAACACAAAGGAATTCTGGGAAGGGCAGATAACCATGGCTTAAATGTGCTTGCTGTTTATAAAAGGGGTTGATTCCTAGTCTTTTTTCAAGTCGCTGAATTTTTGAAGTTTTAAAATCGTAACATTTTTTTCAATATATCTAGCGAACAAAACAATAGATTTTTTAAAATTCTTTTTGTTATAGCTTTGGTATGTCTCAAAGATATCCCCTAAAAGGGAGAAAATGTGTGACGTCATGATGACGTCATCAATTTTTTTTTTTTTTAAACGCATGTAAGGGTCAATCCGATTACAAAAATGTATACATTGAATTTTCCTCTCTCTAATTTCAAAAATTTCATGATCGTGGCTCACTCAAGTAAGAAATAACAGCCATTTGAAAATTTAGACCAAATTCAATATAACACAAAGGAATTCTGGGAAGGGCAGATAACCATGGCTTAAATGTGCATGCTGTTTATAAAAAGGTTGATTTGTAGTCTTTGTTCAAGTCGCTGAATTTTTAAATTGTGTAAATCGTAACATTCTTTTCAATATATCTAGCGAACTAAACAAGAAATTTTCAAAATTCTTTTTGTTATAGCTTTGGTATGTCTCAAACATATGCCCTAAAAAGCGAAAATTGTGTGACGTCATGATGACGTCATCAAAAAATTCTTTTTTTCAAGTCGCTAGAATATTGCCCATAGCATTTGTAAACGTTTTCTTTCTTACCGGCCACTTTGGCTAATTTTAAACTTGGCAGACACTTACCCCAACTGCTCACAATGTGTGCCAAACTTTTACGTCATAATGACGTCATCACATGTCACGTGACGTCATCTTAAAGGGGCATTTTTCAAAGCCATATATCTACAAAAGTACAAGTTCGATTAAGTTAAAATGTAATATCTAGGTATCCAAGTAGTTTTATAAATGCAAATTGACATGACGTTATGATGACGTCATCACTTGTGACGTCATCTTAAAGGGGCAGTTTTTGAAGGCGCATATCTACAGAAGTACATGTCCGATTAAGTTTAAAAGTAATATCTAGGTAGCCCAGTAGGTTTATAGATGAAAATTGACATGACATGATGTTGACGTCATCACATGTCACGTGACGTCATCTTAAAGGGGCAGTTTTTGAAGCCATATATAAACAAAAGTACAAGTCCGATTAAGTTGAAAAGTTATATCTAGTTTTTTTTTTTTTTTCTTTTTTTTTTTTTTTTTTTTCTTTTTCAGACTTTTCCCCATAGCATTTGTACACGTTTTCTTTCTAACCGGCACTTTGGCCACTTTTGAGCAACCGATTGCCTTTAAACTTAACAGACACTTAGACCAACTGCTCAGAATGACTGCCGCACTTTTACGTAATGATGACGTCATCACGTGATTTTTTATGAATTTTTGAAATTTGAAAATCGTAACATTCTTTTCAATATATCTAACTAAAAAAACAAGATATTTTCATAATTCTTTTTGATATAGCTTTGGTATGTCTCAAAGATATGCCCTAAAAAGCGAAAATTGTGTGACGTCATGATGACGTCATCAAAAATGTTTTTTTTTTTTTACGCATGTAAGGGTCAATCCGATTACAAAAATGTATACATTGAATTTTGCTGTACGTAATTCCAAAATTTATGATCGTGGCTCACTCAAGTAAGAAATAACAACCATTTCAAAATTTGGACCAAATTCAATATAACACAAAGGAATTCTGGGAAGGGCAGATAACCATGGCTTAAATGTGCTTGCTGTTTATAAAAGGGGTTGATTCCTAGTCTTTTTTCAAGTCGCTGAATTTTTGAAGTTTTAAAATCGTAACATTTTTTTCAATATATCTAGCGAACAAAACAATAGATTTTCAAAATTCTTTTTGTTATAGCTTTGGTATGTCTCAAAGATATCCCCTAAAAGGGAGAAAATGTGTGACGTCATGATGACGTCATCATTTTTTTTTTTTTTTAAACGCATGTAAGGGTCAATCCGATTACAAAAATGTATACATTGAATTTTCCTCTCTCTAATTCAAAAATTTCATGATCGTGGCTCACTCAAGTAAGAAATAACAGCCATTTGAAAATTTTGACCAAATTCAATATAACACAAAGGAATTCTGGGAAGGGCAGATAACCATGGCTTAAATGTGCATGCTGTTTATAAAAATGTTGATTTGTAGCCTTTGTTCAAGTCGCTGAATTTTTAAATTGTGTAAATCGTAACATTCTTTTCAATATATCTAGCGAACTAAACAAGAAATTTTCAAAATTCTTTTTGTTATAGCTTTGGTATGTCTCAAACATATGCCCTAAAAAGCGAAAATTGTGTGACGTCATGATGACGTCATCAAAAAATTCTTTTTTTCAAGTCGCTAGAATATTGCCCATAGCATTTGTAAACGTTTTCTTTCTTACCGGCCACTTTGGCTAATTTTAAACTTGGCAGACACTTACCCCAACTGCTCACAATGTGTGCCAAACTTTTACGTCATAATGACGTCATCACATGTCACGTGACGTCATCTTAAAGGGGCATTTTTCAAAGCCATATATCTACAAAAGTACAAGTTCGATTAAGTTTAAAAGTAATATCTAGGTAGCCCAGTAGGTTTATAGATGAAAATTGACATGACATGATGTTGACGTCATCACATGTCACGTGACGTCATCTTAAAGGGGCAGTTTTTGAAGCCATATATAAACAAAAGTACAAGTCCGATTAAGTTGAAAAGTTATATCTAGGTAGGTCAGCAAGTTTATAGATGAAAATTTATGTGACGTTATGATGACGTCATCACATGTTACTACTACAAACAACTTTAATTAATTTCAAAATTAACAAAGAAAACTGGCAGCAGCGCGATTGTTTGACAAACTTAAATTATTGTATTCAAATTTCACATCCAAACTAAAAAACCAAAAACGAAACAGCCCTGTGTTTGTCCACAAACACCAACCTCATGCCTCTAGTTTTTTTTTTTTTTTCTTTTTTTTTTTCTTTTTCAGCCAAATGCCCATAGCATTTGTGCACGTTTTCTTTCTAACCGGCATTTTGGCCACTTTTAAGCAGCCGATTGGCTTTAAACTTGGCAGACACTTAGACCAACTGCTCAGAATGTCTGCCGAACTTTTACGTAATGATGACGTCATCACGTGATTTTTTATGAATTTTTGAATTTTGAAAATCGTAACATTCTTTTTAATATATCTAACGAAAAAAACAAGATATTTTGAAAATTCTTTTTGTTATAGCTTTGGTATGTCTCAAAGATATGCCCTAAAAGGCGAAAATTGTGTGAGGTCATGATGACGTCATCAAAAATTTTTTTTTTTAAACGCATGTAAGGGTCAATCTGATTACAAAAATGTATACATTGAATTTTTCTGTACCTAATTCCAAAATTTCATGATCGTGGCTCACTCAAGTAAGAAATAACAGCCATTTCAAAATTTAGACCAAATTCAATATAACACAAAGGAATTCTGGGAAGGGCAGGTAACCATGGCTTAAATGTGCATGCTGTTTATAAAAAGGGTTGATTTGTAGTCTTTTTTCAAGTCGCTAAATTATAAAACAATTTTAATCGTAACATTCTTTTCAATATATCTATATTTTCAAAATGCTTTTTGTTATAGCTTTGGTATGTCTCAAAGATATGCCCTAAAAAGCGAAAATTGTGTGACGTCATGATGACGTCATAAAAAAATATGTTTTTCAAGTCGCTAGAATATTGCCCATAGCATTTGTAAACGTTTTCTTTCTTACCGGCCACTTTGGCTACTTTTAAACTTGGCAGACACTTACCCCAACTGCTCACAATGTGTAACGAACGTTTACGTCATGATGACGTCATCACATGTCACGTGACGTCATCTTAAAGGGGCATTTTTCGAAGCCATATATAAACAAAAGTACAAGTCCGATTAAGTTGAAAAGTAATATCTAGGTAGCCCAGTAGGTTTATAGATGAAAATTGACATGACATGATGATGACGTCATCACATGCCACATGACGTCATCTTAAAGGGACAGTTTTTTAAGCCATATGAAAACAAAAGTATCAGTCCGATTAATTTGAAAAGTAATATCTAGGTAGCCCAGTACATATAGGTTTATATATGAAAAGTGACTTGACATTATGATGATGTCATCACATGTCACGTGACGTCATCTTAAAGGGGCTGTTTATGAAGCCATATATAAACAAAAGTATAAGTCCGATTAAGTTGAAAAGTAATATCTAGGTAGGTCAGCAAGTTTATAGATACGTTATGATGACGTCATCACATGTTACTACTACAAACAACTTTAATTAATTTCAAAATTACCAAAGAAAACTGGCAGCAGCGCGATTCTTTGACAAACTTAAATTATTGTATTCACATTTCACATCCAAACTAAAAAAACAAAAACGAAACAGCCCTGTGTTTGTCCACAAACACCAACCTCATGCCTCTAGTTTTTTTTTCTTCTTTTTCAGACTTTTGCCCATAGCATTTGTACACGATTTCTTTCTGCCAGGCACTTTGGCTACTTTTATGCAGCCGATTGCCTTTAAACTTAACAGACACTTAGACCAACTACTCAGGATGCATGCCGAACTTTTACGTCATGATGACGTCATCACGTGATTTTTTATGAATTTTTGAATTTTGAAAATCGTAACATTCATTAAATTATATCTAGCGAACAAAACAAGATATTTTCAAAATTCTTTTTCTTATAGCTTTGGTATGTCTCAAAGATATGCCTTAAAAAGCGAAAATTGTGTGACGTCATGATGACGTCATCAAAAATGCTTTTTTTTTTTTACGCATGTAAGGGTCAATCTGATTACAAAAATGTATATATTGAATTTTGCTGTACCCAATTCCAAAATTTCATGATCGTGGCTCACTCAAGTAAGAAATGACAGCCATTTCAAAATTTAGACCAAATTCAATATAACACAAAGGAATTCTGGGACGGGCTGATAACCATGGCTATTATGAGCTTGCTGTTTATAAAAGGGGTTGATTTCTAGTCTTTTTTCAAGTCGCTGAATTTTTGAAGTATTACAATCGTAACATTCTTTTCAATATATCTAGCGAACAAAACAAGATATTTTCAAAATTATTTTTGTTATAGCTTTGGTATGTCTCAAAGATATGCCCTAAAAGGCGAAAATTGTGTGACGTCATGATGACGTCATCAAAAATATTGGTTTTTTTTAACGCATGTAAGGATCAATCCGATTACAAAAATGTATACATTGTATTTTTCTGTACCCAATTCCAAAATTTCATGATCGTGGCTCACTCAAGTAAGAAATGACAGCCATTTCAAAATTTAGACCAAATTCAATATAACACAAAGGAATTCTGGGACGGGCTGATAACCATGGCTATTATGAGCTTGCTGTTTATAAAAGGGGTTGATTTCTAGTCTTTTTTCAAGTCGCTGAATTTTTGAAGTTCTAAAATCGTAACATTCTTTTCAATATATCTAGCGAACAAAACAAGATATTTTCAAAATTATTTTTGTTACAGCTTTGGTATGTCTCAAAGATATGCCCTAAATGGCGAAAATTGTGTGACGTCATGATGACGTCATCAACAATATTTTTTTTTTAAAACGCATGTAAGGGTCAATCTGATTACAAAAATGTATACATTGAATTTTCCTGTACCTAATTCCAAAATTTCGTGATCGTGGCTCACTCAAGTAAGAAATAGGAGCCATTTCAAAATGTAGACCAAATTCAATATAACACAAAGGAATTCTGGGAAGGGCTGATAACCATGGCTTAAATGTGCATGCTGTTTATAAAAAGGGTTGATTTGTAGTCTTTTTTCAAGTCGCTGAATTCTTGAAGTTTTAAAATCGTAACATTCTTTTCAATATATCTAGCGAACAAAACAAGATATTTTCAAAATTATTTTTGTTATAGCTTTGGTATGTCTCAAAGATATGCCCTAAAAGGCGAAAATTGTGTGACGTCATGATGACGTCATCAACAATATTTTTTTTTTTTAACGCATGTAAGGGTCAATCCGATTACAAAAATGTATACATTGAATTTTTCTGTACGTAATTCCAAAATTTCATGGTCGTGGCTCACTCAAGTAAGAAATAGGAACCGTTTCAAAATTTAGACCAAATTCAATATAACACAAAGGAATTCTGGGAAGGGCAGATAACCATGGCTTAAATGAGCATGCTGTTTATAAAAAGGGTTGATTTGTAGTCTTTTTTCAAGTCGCTGAATTTTAAATTTTTGGAATCGTAACATTCTTTTCAATATATCTAGCGAACAAAACAAGATATTTTCAAAATTCTTTTTGTTATAGCTTTGGTATGTCTCAAAGATATGCCCTAAAAAGCGAAAATTGTGTGACGTCATGATGACGTCATAAAAAAAAATCTTTTTTCAAGTCGCTAGAATATTGCCCATAGCATTTGTAAACTTTTTCTTTCTTACCGGCCACTTTGGCTACTTTTAAACTTAGCAGACACTTACTCCAACTGCTCACAATGTGTGCCGAACCTTTACGTCATGATGACGTCATCACATGTCACGTGACGTCATCTTAAAGGGGCATTTTTCGAAGCCATATATCTACAAAAGTACAAGTCCGATTAAGTTGGAACGTAATATCTAGGTATGCCACCGGGTGTTATAGATGAACATTGACATGACGTTATGATCAAGTCATAACATGTCACGTGGTGTCATCTTAAAGGGGCACTCGCTAGATTATTGCCCATAGCATTTGTAAACGTTTTCTTTCTTACCGGCCAGTTTGGCTACTTTTAAACTTGGCAGACACTTACCCCAACTGCTCAGAATGTGTGCCTAACTTTTACGTCATGATGACGTCATCACATGTCACGTGACGTCATCTTAAAGGGGCATTTTTCGAAGCCATATATCTACAAATGTACAAGTCCGATTCAGTTGAAACACACCATTTAGGTATGCCACCCGGTGTCATAGATGAAAATTGACATGACGTTATGATGAAGTCATTACATGTTATGTGATGTCATCTTAAAGGGGCATTCGCTAGGCTATTTCCCATAGCATTTGTACACGATTCCTTTTTTTAAACCAATCCTTCACACATCCAATAACAACATCTTCATCCCTCCGTCATTGCTAACTAACAAACAACTTTAAATATTGATACACATTTGACATCCAAACTAACAATAAAAAAAATCGAAACAGCCCTGTGTTTGTCCACAAACACTTGCCTCTAGTTTATACATTTTGACTGTTGGAAAGTTACAAAATAACCTCGAAATCAGCATTTTTTTGTTTCTCACCACGCAAATCTGGGGAGATGATCCAATGGCCCACCCCGGTCAAAATGAGCGTGAACGTGTTGGGGTATTCAAACCGCGGATTAAAAATTCCGGAGAACAAAAGAGAACAATATCGTCCGCGATTCCCAGCGTACGTCCGCGATTGAGATCGTGTACAAAACCTATGGGAGTCCTCTGAAAAAGTTAAGAGTACAAACAATTACAATAGAGGGAACAATAGGACGTCCGCGTTCGACGGTGGATACGCGTAAATGTGGACGTACATAGGGGTGGTTGTTGGGTAGGCATAAGAAAATGCAACAATGGGGACAATGGTACCCCACAAGGGTGTCTTTAGAAATCGACCTACCCCACACAGTTCACGCTATGGCTTTTGCGATTTCAATGGGGACAAAGGCAGAAGAAAAGAACGGAAGTGTGAGGATGAGTTTGTATAGCTATTCAAACCGTGGACCTTTAACAAAGAGGACAATAGGGTCCACGATTGTATCAAGGTCCACGATTGAAAATCGTGTACAAAACATATGGGAGGCCTTCCGAAAAAGTTAAACAAAAGAGGAACAATGGGAGGTCCACGATTGCAGGTATTTACACACTTGCGTGTGTGTGGGGGGGGGGGGGGATATATACGCCCATTCTCACTAGTCGTGGGTATGCTCAGAACTACACGCGTATGGATCGGTGTGTCTGCTGCTACCAGCGTCTCAAAAGTTTACCATTGAAAGAATTTCTCATCGTTAATTTGATGCTGGGATATTTAAACCACTCTGAGAAAATAGCATATCGCACCTACAACAGTTTGCGGCAACGTGAAATGGTAAGTGTTGTAATTTCTGCTGATGTAGTCATTCTGGCGTATCAAGGCTTTTGATCGGGGGGGGGGGATTGAAAAATCGTAAAAAAAAATAGAAAAAAGTGACCAAACTGTTTTTTCAACTGAAAAATAGTTACCGGGGTGGGGGGAAGAGCTGGCGCTTTCAAATAGAATATAAATAAAAAAGTTAAAAACAAAACTGGCAAAATATCGCCAGGGTAAAGTTCCACAGCATGGACAGCAGCCACTGAAAAGTATGTGCCTTCTCAAACAAATTCCTGCGTTCGATTAGCTTACACCGTAAACACGGGGGGAAACCGCGGGGAAGCCACGAAATGAGGCAAATCGAACGCTGCGGTGTATTCGCCTAGGCATGCTGGGAAAATTAAGGTCAAATGTCGTGTGGGGCGGAAACTTTAAAAAGGGCAAAATGTTAACACAGGCTCACTGTCGTCTGCTCTATCTACCGGCAAAATCTTGACAATGGCGACATAATAATTATAAAATTCACAATTTACACACGTCTAGTCCTCAGCCGTTGTCAATGTCAGGAAAATACACCCTTTGCTTCCCAATTTGTGTCACAATTTGTACATTTACTCAGGTCGAATTCCTGTTCCGCTAGCCGGTGACGTCTTTACACCCGGGCGGCCACCAGAGACCCGCTCGCTAGCTGGGGTAGTGGTGGTTGACACCGGGGAAGACACGAGTATCACGGAGGACTAAGTGAACAGTCTCGTGTAAGTTTCACTTACACGTGTAAGCTCATCGAACGCACCCATAGAAATGCAATAAAAACAGTCTGACAATCATTTTTTTAAATTCGTTTATTAAATACAACGCCACAAATACTTTCTACATGGAAATTATACAAACGTATTCTTTTCACAATATGAAACAATAGTTATTAGAAATAGAAAAGAGGTTCTTCCATTATATACAATGATCCAGCCTCGTTCACAAACAAATGAAAATACCTCATGAAATACAAAACTAATAATATATGTATGCCTACAGTAATTTGAACAAGAAAACAATGGATTGCTTGATCATCAAGCTCAGGGGAGAGTTTACACAAAAAGTAAACCTTAATTTTGAGACAAGTATATACAACATTCCAGAGGCTCATATCTCATGCATGCAGAGTTGATAAAATTAAAACAATTGCCATTATAAAGATTAATAAAAAAAAATGACAATATTATACAATAAAAAGCCCCCCTAAAAAAAATATTATAAAAAAACACACAAATATGTATTATCGACAAATAGCTAATAGGGCGACCGTCCCATAGACTTGTGCACAACATTTTGACAACTTTAATGTAACCTAACCCAAATATTCCCTGTTCAAACCCCACGAAATTTGGTACATTTTCATTTTGGACCATCCTCTATCGATACAACTCACTTTCGACAGTAACATTCTCAATATTTAAGGGGATTGTGCGTTAAGGCGACCGTGAAACGGCCGCCCTAATGCCACTGGTCTCCCTAAGGTCTGAAAAATAATCAAAACGGTCGCCCTATTCGCGAATTAGTATGTATAAAACCAACACACAAAAAGTCACTGAAAGTACTGATTCCATCTCAAAGTGTCGAAGCGACCATTACCTGAATAAGCCAGTTCGGTATTTCAACTGCGCTTGTGCACAATGAAAGTTATCCCGAATGACCCCATATAATCAGAAGAATAAATAACTAGATCGGAAGCGCGTATAATACGCGTGTTTTGTCTAGACGCCGCCAATAGTCACGTGAACAGGGCTAAAAATGTGGAAATCGCCGCCAAAAAGACAAGCGGTACGGGAGGTTTTACTTGAGCTGCTTGCGCGCGCAGCAAAAAAGGACTTTCATTACGCACGTTGCCTCTAATTGACCTATCGCGGTCGAATCGCGTCAACGCAGCTTGTGAATTATTGTCCAATCACATCAATTATAATTCCACGTGGAACGCGATAAATCTAAAACAAAAAAAATTACCACACAAAATTCCCATAGGGTTGTCTAAGGGGCGTGGTTAACTCGTAAATGGCGATAGGTCAATTACTTTACAAAATGCATTTTTCCTTGGTCAGAGCCCTGCTCATGTGACATTTTAGCGCGTCCATGCGCAAGAAAATTATCTACGCAGTGAATGGTGCGCGCGCACGCGCTTCCGATCTAGTATATTTATTCTTCTGATATCTATGAATGACCCGTGACCTAACGCGCGCGTATGAACGCGCACGGTGGTCGCACAACGCGCACGTGTTAAATTCAATCAGAATGGGCGTTCGCGTAACATCCCGTGACATTACGTCTGGGGCGCGTTTTGGCGTTCATAACCGAAAACTGGTTCTGTTGTTTCTCTTTGTTTAATCACTTTCGAGATTTGGGGATTTCATTATGATGCGTAATTTTCGCCAATTTCAAATTCCCAAAGAAATTCATCGACAAGAAGCAACCGAACCAATTCTTGGTTTATGGCTGTTTGTGACCGCCAAAAACGCACCCCAGCATTTTTATCCCGAATAACCCTTGACCTTCGAGATACCGAACTGGCTTTTTAACAATTATTAATAAACCCTCGAACTAGTACTTCTGTGTAGCGAAACATTTGGATTTACATAAAAACACCAAACAAAACTATGAAGCTCTGCTTGCAATTCTTGAATGCCTGACCCGTTTGTACCATAGAGGCCTTTACAAGCCATACAGCATTTGTCAATGGTTGCCTGGAGGCCCGACAATAACAAGGGTGTTGCCCTCGGACAGGTAAAATTGGAAAAGAAGGTCGGTCGGTCGGAATATATTTTCTTGCTCATCTAATACTATTGGAAACGCGGTTGAAAATTAAGTAAGCCCTGTGGACGAGGTTAAGCCATGCCGTCATGTGACCGATTCGAAGAAGAAGCAATTAAGTTGGTTGTTTTTCTCTCTCGGTTGTTGTAAACATCGAGAGATACCACGAAGTTTTTGCCGATTCGGTTTGACTCTTCTGCTACAATATATTTATACATGTCTAAAATAGATTGAATTGGGTGTATGTACATAGCATTTTCACATGCGCTGTCAAGTCCTTGTTTCCTTTTCTTGCTAGACCTCCCCATACCCAAAGTGTAGGGTTTCTAGCTAGAGTACATCCAGAATTGAGCTTTGACGAGCGCGACGGATCGAAGTTGTCTTCAAGCTCACCCGGGCGTGTTTAGGCCTAAACGTTGGACGAACCCCCTGGTTTCATTTTTTACGTGAAAATACGCATAAAGTAAAGAAGGTACATCAAATACAAACACTTTTTGAGACAGAGAGGCTGAGTTATATTTTTATTGAATTTTTTTTTTAAACCGACCCCGAATCTGTTGATTTCTACGGTCGGTCGATCCGAGGGCAACACAACAATTTGTTTGGGCCTAATGGTACTGAGCCACCATTCACCAGCTGAACAAGACTGTAGAGGGCACCAATTTTTCAGAGCTACTTAACACATAAAACATGTCAGTTAGTTATAGTCCTATATCAATATGTAAATCCTAATTGGCATAAACGTCGACAGAAAGATGTCCGGTGCCGCATGAATATCAGACTCCCTCAAAATCCAACTTGTTGGTTTTACTGCGCATACTCAGATCCCCGTACACCAAAACAATGAGAAACATAGGGTAATGGTAACAGTGTGGATTAGGGTGAGGTTAAAGGTTATGTCATTGCCAAAAATTATTGTGTTCATCATTGTCATGGGAGATTAATTACGCCATGATTAATTAATAGCAATTATCAATAATGTTGATACTTGCTTAAAAATAAATTCACTGTCTTTTAACCTGTCTACACAGTAACATTTTTCAAGTTGTGTAACATGGATCTGGTGACCTGCCTAAGATGGCACCGAAGGTTGCTAATGCTTATACTGCAGTTTTGGGTTTATGCAGCCTGCTAAGGTTGCAGTCTTGTTGTAACTTTGTTTTAGATTCCATGCACACACAGCAAATTTTATTAAAACTCTTTGTGTTAGATTTTACGTAACACGAAATAAGGCTATATAAGTGAGCTACGAACTTAGTCTAGGACGGATTTGAGACCCACGACCGGAAGGACTGACTGAACAGCGGATTCTTCAATTTCTGCTGGCAAGACTGCCAGACGGTTTCTGCCACTGGACCGAGGCACGGAGAATGCACTTCGAACTCTAACAGCTTGAGCTTCTAGAAGTTCTTCAAATCTTGGCATGCCCACAGCCGAGAGATCATCTTTGCCCAGTGCCAATGTCATTGCCTCACCCAAGACAAGCAGTCAAAGAGTCCAAGATCAGCAGCTGCCTGCCAAGTCCAGCGTTATCACGAGACAGCACCAGGAGTCATCTCAAGCAAGCGAGCAAGCAAGCAAGCACTCATCAGCTCAGCTAAGTACATGTACATGAACTCAGACGAACACTTTTTTATGCCGGTTCTTGTTCTTGATATGGTACCACGATGCTTTGTTAACTCTAACCTAATGTACAATTATTGTAAATAATGTAGTCGAGAAAGTTGAAAGAATATAACCTTCTCATAATAACAAAATACCTTTCTTTTGTTATGTGTGATGATTATTGAATGTTGTTGATTGCCAAGCGCGCGGTCATTAAGGATTCATGCGTAACAATCATAAAATTCAACCACATATCACCGGTTTTGCGTCAAATACTTCTTTATTTACATTGATTTTTGTGTGTTTTAATTTTTGCTATTTAATGTTAATTTATTTCTTACATAATGTAATGCGAGATTGGTCATTGTTATGAAGCCCGCGCAATACAAATTTTAAATTATTATAATTATTATAATTCAAAGTGCAATTGTGTTTCAGTGCATCATGGGTAAAGAGTCGGATATTCATGGGAGTCGGATATTCATATGACACCGGCTTACACATGGATTACCCATGCCAACCCCTCCATGCCAACCAGTCTACAGCTACAGCTCCATGATAAGCTGGTACTTTCTTTTACAAATTCTCTTTTTTTAATACTTATGCTTAAATAGTTTAAATCTTATGCCTAAATTCTACTTACGCATACCGAATGATTCCAGTACCCAAACTGGGTAAAACACACTCTGACCCATATTTCGTGTCAGTCAACGAGTCTGCGATATAAAAACTGAGCCAGATACAGTATCTGACACATTAAACGTAGTGTACATTTGCAAACATCAGAAAACAAAACCACTGAATTATTACGAAATACCGTACTATACTGTCAGTAAATAGCAGTCTCAAGCATTCTGTGAAATCATGGCAACTGGTGTGGTGTCGTTTTCAAGAAAAGTGGAAATTTATCAGGGGTGACATTGGCCAAAAGTAAAAAATCCACGAAATCCACGAAAAATCCACGAGGACCCAAGATCAACACATAGTTTGTATTTGCCTAAAGACACCCCCTTAAAATATCCGTTTTTATTTTGGTCTATATCCACTTTAACAGGTAAAAACACCTTTAGGACAACACCTCAGGAATTCCAGATTGCAAAAGAGATTCGATTGTCGGCCGACAATCATTGTAAAATAGTCTAGTTGCCCGACCAGATAATTCCCTGACTCTATAAATTGCTCCGTTTTGTGTAAAGTAGGGCCAGGGAACCAGACTACTAGAACATATATTTTTCTCTCTGTTTTCCCAGCATCTATGCACACAAAACTTTAAAAAGGTCAGTGATAGAGTATTTGCTAGCACGCTACAAAATACGAACCCAAATTCACCAAACTAACCCTTTACAGGAAATGCTTCTGAAGAACGTCATCATTTCATAAATATTCTAATCAACCAACCGTCCTGTTCAAGTTCAATGTTGCATTTTTGGAGTGTGCACGATTACAAACCACTTGTCAGCCAAAACACAGGCTGGCTTGAATTGAGACTACAAACCTTAATGGCGTCATTCACGAAACAAGTTTTTTAATCCACAATGTACAAATTTGACTTTATAATTGGAAACAACATTTAATTAAACTGTGTCAATTCCCTGCCTCTATACACATAATAGATACTGATCTTCTTTCAGTTTTAATGTTGCGTTTCTGAGACAAAATTGAAGATGACATATCATATTGTATATTGCATTCTCCCCACCTATAATTTTTTACTGATCACCTGTCATTCACTGTCCAGTTTACATAAGAAATGGCAGTTAAATGACCCCTCGAATGGAGTGGGGAAGGTCTCGACTTTGAAGCCGCCCTTCCGTAACGTGTCTTCCGCCCTCTCTCGTCCCCACATGTTCCCCAGCCCCTCGCCCCCAGCGTGCAGCTGTACCGACATGCAGTGAAACATGCTGTTGGTGTAGAAGGTTGACGCGAAGGGCATGTCCATGTTGTCCGCGATCTCTGACCTGGCGTTGACTTCCAGCACCGACATGATACCCCCCGGGGCCAGGATCGTCCGGACCCGCTCCAGGATCTTGTCCGGATGGGCCATGTCGTGGATGGAGTCCCAGGCCAGGATGTAGTTGAACCGGCCCTCCCAATCGTCCGGGATGTCGTGGGCATCCATCTCCAAGAATTTGACGTTGGCGGTCAGCTGCTTGTCGGCGGCGGCCCTGCTGGCGACTTGCAAGGCGTGGCTGCAGATGTCAACACCCAGGATGGAGCTCTTCGGGAACGCCTCCCCGAGAATCAGACTGGCCCCGCCCTCGCCGCAGCCCAAGTCCAGCACTGAAATTCCCGCCTCTGGTAAAAATGATGCGGAAAACGATACAGTTACACTTTCCTGTGAGAGACTAGAAACACAAGGCAAACGTTCGCATATAGTAAGATATAAAAAGAAATCCTATACCTGTGAAATGTTTTTCGTTTTCAAGATCTGTTATTTTTACAACAGTTAGCTTTTGACCACGAGAAGAACTAAACTCGTCAGAGGCCATTCCTTACTTCGTCGGCCTGACGTCATTGACTCATCAGGTCAAGCTTGACTACTAACCCACGTTGTATTTGTAAGCAGGGGTGCGTCCCACTCAGGTGAACGTTGCCAACGTTGGCCAACCACGCGAACAATTTTCCATAGGATGTGCACACAAATTTGGCGAAAGTTGGCGAACGTTCGCTTTTTCGCGTGAGTGGAACGCAGCCCAGGACTGACTCTTGTGATTTTTCCTCGGGTCCGACTAGGGTCAGACCATTGCAAAGGGAAGCAAGAACTGATCGGGATGGCTCATTGGCCAGTGGGCGCTTTACAAACAACTGAAGCCAACAGCCGCCATATTACGACTCCCATGTGAATATAATGGACTTTAGCGTATAACTGAAGGACCGTCAATGGACACAGCTATACTTACCAAGCATGTCTCTGAGGCCAGGTATTGACGGGATGAATGTTGAGATGAGATGGCGATCCCACCAGATTAGCGAACAGGCGTTCATGAAGCGATGGAAATCCCCAAAATGCTCATACGACACACCTACACACAAAAACAGACGGTAACCATTCACACCTTTTCAATTCCCTGACCACAAAGGTTTACTTCAAAAAGAGGAAATAACCGGAACAAAATCATTCGCAGAATTTGAACCGGAGTTTTGATATCGTGTCCAATGAACCCTTTCATCGGACAAACGCGAGTGTTAAGTCTTGCGTACTCTCACTCCTACAAATTAAAAAGTGCTCGAAAGCACTATTTTGTAAATAATTATTTATTTATTGAACACTTGTAAATGGCACCCGTACTTCTCATTGTATATATAATTAGCACATTTTGACAATAATTAGCAGTATTTCTTAAGGTTGTCGAGTGCCATTCCATGCTGAAACACCCGTTCTCATCCTGCAGTATCCTCTTAAAACTCACACACACTTTTTTCTGAATAGATGACACGAAGATTTGGAAGGCTAAATCAAGTCACACGGGAATATGTCCTCCCTCATTAGAATCACCAATAGCCACACCCACACTGAAGACTAGAGGCCAATTTCACGGAGCTGTTAATCACGAAAACGTTTTGCTTAGAAGAACAGGTTATTAGCCAAAACTGCATGTATTTATACACCGCTTGTGACTGGTTGTCGGCTAATGTTTGCTTAGCGTGAAAAATAAGCCAGTTCGGTATCTCAAAGGTCAAAGGTTATTCGGGATAAAATTGTTGACGTAATGTCATGCCATGTTACGCGAACGCCCATTCTGATTGAATTTAACACGTGCGCAGTTGTGCGACCACCTTTTGCGTTCACACGCGCGCGTTAGGTCACGCGGGTCATATGGGATAAAATGTCATTGTGCACATGCGCAGTTGAAATACCGAACTGGCTTATTGCTGAGCAATATTTTCCACTAAGCATCTCGACGAAATTCGGGGTTAACGCATGGTGCTGCTGCGCACAAAATGTTGCTAATCACAGAAAAGTTTTGTTTAGCCAAAACAGGTTACCTGCCCAAATTGTATGTGATGTATACTGCTTGTGACTGCTACTCGTCTAACTTTTGTTTAGCAGGATATTTTGCTAAGCAGATTTTTTTTCGTCAAGCAGCTCTACGGTATTGGGTCCTGAAGCACTAACCTATCGGGCCGTCTCGCTTAAAGCTATCAATAATGTAGTTGAAGACCTTCCCCTGCATGGGCAGGGCAGCCGCGAGGATGGTCAGCTCGTAGCCCAGTCCCGGGGTAGTCAGGAAAATGGCCCGGTGCGGCGGGAGAAAGAAGCGCTTGCCCCCGGCGTCCATGTTCACGATGCGCCCGGTCGTCATAGCTCCAAGCCATTCCCGCACGTACCTACGGGGAACAACCAAAATGTCAACACCTTTCTGTTATCAGATTTGTGGGCTGGTGCGAGGAGCGTTCTTGAGATCGCAGCTCTAAATTTAGGCAGTTAAAAATTGAAATAAGTCATTAAGTGGTTGCTCGCTAGTCCGGTAATGCTGTTAAACCGGGTAAAGGCTGTGCAATCCAGCTTCCTTGATCACGCACACGCCGATGGAAATTCACGCAGGCCCTGTGCTTCTATAGACATGCTGATAATGTTGAACTACGTGATCAGGTGGTGCAGGGGCACAACAGCCTCGACAATGCTAGCCTACATACATTCACTCAAAACAATGGTCTGACTCCATGCACATAGTGTAACTACAATCTGGCACTTGAGCATCAGAGATGGTTCAAAATGGTGGTTCAAAATGTGTGTCATCTCAAGTCCCTCAAATTATAGATTTTAGTCTTGTCTTGCGCATAGAGTTAAACATTTTGTAACAGTTGTCATCTGTTTTTTCGGTTTTGTTTGTGGGGTGTTTGTTTGTGTTTGTTTGTTTTTTTTTTTTTATCTGTCTGACTGTCTATCAGTATCTGTCTGTCTGTTTGTTTGCTCATTTGTTCGTTGGGGGTGTTTGTCTGTCTGTTTGTGCTTGTTGATTGGTTTGTGTGCTGGCTGGCTGGCTGGCTGGCTGACTGGCTGGTTTGGTTTGGGGGTGTGTGTGCTTTTCCACCTGGATTCAATCCCTCACACTCTCAGTGGATATCAAACCCCAATTACCATTTGGGGCGGGGTTAAGAGCAGTATAGCATTGCAACGGGGGCGTGTCCCAACAATTTCCAAGCACCCGTCTCCCATGCTCTACCGACAAGCAATATTCCTCATCCCATATAACCATATGCACAATTTATATACAAAACAAGCATTGGGCAAAAATATGTAGAGAAAGGTTTGCGGTCTGTGACCACGCCCACTATTACATAAACAAAAACTGGTTGGGAGGGGGCGTGACTACTGGTTGGTAGGGGGAGTGTAAGAATACTACCGACCACACCCATCTGTTCATCTTGCAGTACTTGTACATTACGATTTTCGGTTTATTGTTCCATCACCCCTAATCCACTCGCAGTCCACATCGTACAAGGCCAGGAGAACATCTCAAAAACGTGGAATAAACTTAAAAGGAGATAGGAAATTGCCCAAACTGTCCACGAAAAGGTTGCAATTACAAACTTTTACTTCACAAAGAGATTTGAAAACTGTATATTATATACACTCTCAGATACACACCAAAGGCCTGACTGTAAAACCGTTGCTTGTTCTGACTCAAAGTTGTTTCTCATTGCTTATGCAAATGAAAGAAGAGTTTTCTATTTTGAAAAAGGGACATACAGACCACTTTCCAACGATCACCGAATGAATTACACTCCGACGAAAAGCCATCATGCAGCGTGGACAATGCCCCCCTTTCGGTTGGTTAGCCCCGTTCAGTCTTAAATTCCAAGTAATTTGATAATCATAATAAAGCAGACATTTTCAGCACTGAAAACAGGGAAAAGAAAAGAAAAGAAAAAAAAACTCTTTGCTATTCTTAGCGAGATCTTGGGTCGGCATACCCGGGCGGCGAGCGCGCGGGGCCCGGTTACACGTTCGCTTATTGTAACGCTAGAGTCATTTTACCGACTAATTCATTTTATTCTGCTCAATCGGCCCGCTATATTCGGCAATTTGCACAGGATAAATTTACTCTGGGCGTGTGATAACACTTAGTTTTGCGCCTTGATCACTGGATCGATCGCGGGGGCCGGGCGGAAAATGCGACCGCCACACGAACTCCCGTTCCGTCGGCAAATACAGGGCGATTAACTTTCAGTTTTTCTGCATTTCATAAGTGGCAGACTGTCTAGCTAAAATAAAAGGTGTCTTAACAGTGAACCCGTTAACTATTTTCTAACTCAATTTAAAGCGCCATGGGGGGACAACTGATGACGAATCGTGGTGAGAAAATTCAAAATGCAAAGATCGAACCGCAAGAGGGTTCTTTTAATTTTGGTTGCGTGATTTCACCACAAGTAAAATCAATGATGACTTTTAGCAAATTTCTTTGCAATCCCCCCCCCCCTAAACCTCATCCTATACCCTAATCCCAGCCCTATCCTAAACCCAAACCCTAACCCTATTTATCACCGTAATCCTCACCCTTTCACTTACACTATGTTTCTCATTGTTGTTGGTGTAGGGGGCCTACTGAGTCCTTTGCACACGGAGTTGGCTTTTCATGAAGTCTAATTTTCACGCGTTGTGTGTGCAGCATTTTTTGTTATTTGACACACATGGCTCCTATACAAATGTGCTTACACCCCCTTAGACTATAGGCTCTAGCACGAAATCATCTCTCTTTCGAAAATCCAAATCCAAAAAGAAAATCCAATCATTAATTTCAGGTTGAATTCCCAATGATTCTTTCTTAAATATATGCCGAAGAGGTGTTCAAAGCACCCATAAGCTGTAAAAGAAGGTGGAAGATTATTTTATTGACAGAAACAACACATCATTAAGGCGATTTGTCAACCTCGATGGAGATGCAGTTCATTTTGTTCATTGGCGGCTTTGTGGCAAGTAGACTTGACCGAATCAAATAAGTCAACCGTACTTCTTACGGCACGATGCTAGCACCTGCAGAACGGGCCGAACAATGAAGAATAACAATCTGTGAGAAAAAAAAAAATTAAAAGAGAAAAAGAAAAAGAAGGGAAAAGCATCATTGTTGATCCGAGTCAATCAGGCATTGAGGAGTCAGTCGAGGGCAAAGACAGTCACGTATATACCAAGCCATTGGAAGTGGCAGGCCCGTTGTGTATTCCGTGAGCCAGGCACCACCAGACAGGCATGGTATATACATGTAGCGGGCAGAAAATAACGATTTGCTCGAGTTATTCTCAGCGGATGTTATAACCAGAAACAACAAAATAAGGTCCCCCCCTTGTACACGGGCGACACGGTCGCTGCATGTTTACCGGAAAGAACCCATCCAAGTGGAACGGAACAACAATTTTTGGGGACAAAAGCCATTCTAAGGCATTTTTATTATAGCTCATTTTTGTATTCATTCCCGCGCCAAGAATATATCGTGTAGGGCCTACATATCCGGCCTTGAGTCGGGAGGATGTGATCAAAAGAACGGGATAAACGGACCAATTTATTGGTATATGTATCGCTGGAATTGGGTATTTTTCTGCTTTTTTGGTAGCTGTTTACGACCGCGGTTATGACAGTTCAACCTGACTCGATTTGACTCGAAAACAAGTTTAAAAGCACAACAGAAAAATGGCAGTGTGAATTCACGAAAATCTAACTTCAATAAGCAGCAGGTAGACCCATTTTTGGCGTTCACTTGTGGCGCTGAAACGCGGCTTGGCATTGTTACAATCGAGCTGGTTTGAAATCTAAACGACAGATCACGCTATGACACATAAGTCTCCTGCAATGCCGTTTGTGCATATGTAATGCCCTCTATAGGTCTATGGCCGGTGACAAAAGAATGACGGAATGGCGGTGCGACAATTAGCTTGAGACACAATACAACGACACATTGACATTGTACATTTCAGCCGAAAGAGCTTAATTTTCATCTGCATTTTGCTTTATTCTCTAAGTCCAAAATCCTTTACAACATTTTACTGTGCACTCGGAATGTTACAGGGTCTTCCGCGTATTTCTATACTAACACATTTGGTGTATGTTGTATTGTACAGTTATTTTGTGTGGTATTATAAAGAACGGCGCCTCCAACGTCCTTCTCGGGTGCAGTTCACGTGTATCGCCCGGGGCTGGGGACCAGTGTCCCCTACTGAAATCGAACAATAGCTGACCCGCGGCTACCAGTGATTATGATCTTCAGTGATTATGATATAATGCAAGGAGTGATTTTAAGACAACATGGTAGATAGAACAGAGGCCTTGTCAAACAAAAAATTTTTTACAAGGCATGCTTCAGTAGCACAAAAGACATCCTGACAATTATAGACACCCCTGAAATTATGTGACAACTCTTTCCTCTAATTGGGCATCAGTCACGCGTACTCGATCACTGCCTGTGTAATGCCTCGTGCGGCATGGCCCAGAGTGATAGGCTATTAAAAGTGAACTTAAGAAAAGGATGGAATAGGGGCGTGACGTTTGCAAAACAGTCCAATTGCATGAATAATTCACGAAAATGATCTTCAAAATGACGTGTTCTTGGCTACCAACAATTCTGCATGATTTTCGTGGGATCACTTTTAACCTGCGGCAGCACCGTCAATAGACTGGCGTAATTTTATCGGCGAAAATACAAGGAGAGAAAATGTGAATTTAGCCAAGCATGGGCGGCGATCCCGGAGGGGATGGGGTGGGGAGACACCCCCCCCCCTAATATTTTGGTAGGAGGGGACGGCTATGGCAGTGTCCTCCCCAATAGTTTCCCCCTTATTGTATACATTTTCAATTGCCATTGGCTTTTACATGCACCTGCATGCACCGGAATAAAAAAAGATCAGCACACATTTTCCCAGGATACAATTTCCCAGGATACACAAGAGACACCGAGTACAAAATGCTTAACAATTATTGTTGCTTTTGTGTTTTTTCCTCCGTCCCCCCAACCTTGACGAGAAATTAAGGTTAGCCAAGCAGCCCACAGTTTCAGCTCCAAGGAATCAAAGACGTTCTCCTAACGTCTCGGCTTGTTCTCAACCCCAAACCATGGTCTTGGCTCACCCAGTGAATGAATTCCTCGCTTTGCGATGTTATTGCTGTTAGTTTTTCCCTAGCCTAGCGGCATGGCCCAGTTTTATTTTTACACACCAAAGCCAAGGCCATCGAGAATTTTGATCGGAGGCTTGGCTGACGAGCGTGCCCCCGTGTCCTACCTTCAGCCCCGCGGCAAGGCTTTAAAAATTCTCCCCTCGGTAAACCGTTTTTCAAAGGCCGCTTTCCGACGCTCGGGTTTTCATTGTGCAATTTCCCAGCTTTTCTTTCCGATTCGAGCGAGGGGAAGAAACCCCCAATAGGGGCTTTGTAAGGGTGGAAATAACAGAGTCCAGCTTAGTAGTTTTGTGGAGTGCGGATGTTGAGGGTAAGATTGATTGGAGTCTTAACGGAATTGCCAATTGGCGGGCGATATATTAATGAGAGAATGTCCCCAGGCAATGCCAAGCATTTAGCGGAGTGGCGTAGAGCTCGCGCGGGGAGAAAAAAAGCTATTCACAGGCCCCCGCCGCCACTTCCAACCCCGACCATATTCCATTCTCCGGCACAAAGTATTCGGTCTAAGCTGATTACGGCAAGCCAGGGGCTGTTGATGACAAGTTCAAGGCCATTTTAATTGGCTTAAACACAGCCTGCAAAATCTCCAAATAATAATAATAATACAAAACCGCTTGATAACGCCAGGGTGTGAAAAGTGGAGATATTCCTGTTCCGCTTTGGGCATTTTTCAATTTTTTTTATTTGAGCATAATTCTTCATTCACTTTTTCTTTTATTTTTATTAGCGGGCCGACAGCGGTCGACCGCGAGCGACTTTAAGGATATTTCGCCGGTATAGCATTTGCGTAATGTGGTAAATTTGATTCCATTTCTCCCCCAAAGGTGGAGAGATTTTTCTTTGAATTAATCAATAAAATTGGCCCGTGGATACACATCAGGAGCGGGGAGTCTCCTGGTCTGTGTGCACAACCTCTGTATTCTGTCTTCTCGTTGTGGTTTGAGAGCATTAGACATTCGTATCCATTTCGCTCTTACATTATTTTTTAAGATACGGACACCGTGTGGCACAACCGATGCTGACTATTTCGGACGGTTTTGTGAAATAGGTTTTTGAGAATAACTGAAATGTTACTATGGTACCAACTTGGTACAATTACTCTTTTAAATCTTACAAAAGTAAAAAAAAACGGACAACTAAAGGTATGATATAGCTTTGGTAATTATCAAAAACAACATGGATTTAGTTTTAGGTTGAAAGCTTACTGTCTATATAGATGGTACGAGAACCAATCCTCCTGGTAAATATTTCCATCTGAAATGCAGTCATCGTCGAAAAAACAAAACAACGGTATCTGAAGAGCTCCAAAACACTAATTTATTGCAATTTCCACAATCGAGGTAAGCCTGTACGAACGTGCACAGAATAACTGTTAAAAACAATGGTCTTCGCAATTTGCTCGTAACTCAATCAATGGATTGAGCTAAAATTTTCACAGGTTTGTTATTTTATATTATATGTTGAATGTTGTATGAACACTGCCTGAAGATGTGTTTTAGCTCCGACTTTAAAAGCTACTTTGAAAAGCACATGTGGAAGTACAGGGCTTAAGTGAATCACATTCTCGGAACATTATACTTTCAAGAACCCAAAACAATTGAACTGTGCTTGCCTTGTACTGCAGGGGCGGATCCAGGATTTGTTGCGGGGGGGGGGGGGGGGGGGGGGTGGTTCCGATTTTTTTTTTAGTACATTTGCCCAAAAAGTTGACTCCCAAAATATTTCGTCTGCGGGGTGGGGGGTTGACACTTTATCAACGTTGGTGGCGCCATTTAACCTCTTTGTTTTGTTCTACCCGTACACGCTAAATAAGACATTTACATGGTTTTGCTTTTTTTTGTTTGCTACGGTACTTTAGGCGTATGCCCTTACAAGCAAACCAAAAATAACAACGAGTGGAGGGGGGGGGGGGGGGGGGGGGGTTCGACCCCCAAAACCCCTCTCTGGATTCGTCCCTGTACTGTGTGGCTCCAAATTGTTTGATGTGTATTTTATGTGTGGTTTTGCATATGGTGAACAACGTAAGATTTTATTTCAGTTTATTGTTTTATTTATGTTAATCCTTTTCTGGCAATGAAACAAAGGATTCCCCAAAAGTACTCATCGCACTGTAGCTCGAAAGCCTGAATAAACTCGGAGGAAGAAGACGATGAAATATTCAGTTTTAGAGATGGGAGGAAAACCGCAGAATAATGTTCTGGGGGAACCCACGGAATCGAGTATACGGACTGAAAACCCTGTACATGTCAGCCCTAGTGGGATTCGAACCACGGCGGGTCGGAGCAGTGGAAAGCGAAGAAAATACCAATATATAGGCCAACCTGACACCCCCCGAAAAAATAAAATCACTAGGTCCTCGATTGGCAAGCCGTCCCCAATTGGAAATCGTGTACAAAACTAACTATAGATGAATTGCCATTACCAAAAGTACACGTACAAACAAATAAAGCATAGGGCCTATAGCAGCCAAATGCGGTTTTTAAAATTTAATAAAAGCAAAAAATTTATAAATTATAATCGAGGTTAAAAATTGTTCAATAAAGTTTCTGACGCTCTGATCCACTCTTGTGTACGCCTTCCTGCGTCAGACTTTTTGTCCTTCGAGATAAACAACAAATCAAGGGAAAAATTTATCACTATACCATCCCAACCTGTAACCTTCCAAAACCTTTCATCATTTCCGGAACTAAAATATCGAAAGGTTAATCGGCGGTCTTAGCCGTCAGTTCGGAATATCTTCATCCTGTCAAAGTGAAGTCACGCGAGACCACAAAGTCGTTCTGGTATTTAACGCGTGAGTTGAGCTTTTGTTCCATCGGGTTCCCACAGCGATACAAATAATAATACCCAAATTTACATTTTTCCCCGGGAGAAAAATGCTTTCTCTGTAGTGATGACGTGTCCATACCAAAGCCGTAAAGTCACGAGGTGAATCAGGAAGCGAATTTTACTGTTTTTCCAGAAAGAATAAAAATGTGGAGGGGAAAATGTGGTATTTTTCATAAAGTAGTATCAAGACAAAAAATTCGTTAGTGACTCAAGAAAACGCGTGGAAACGGTTTTTGTTATCAGGAGAACATTAGGCTGCATATATTCCCAGTTTCTGTGTGTAAATAATAAATTCAGCTTCTGTGTGTCGAATGTTCTCGGGAAAATGCTTTGACACAACATTAGTGATAGCTGTTACTAAAGAGCCCATCTGCGAATGAGTGCCACCGTGACTCACTCATTATAAACAGCAAGCAGTTCAGCCAGTGGGAGAAAATATCACTCTTCTCATACTAGCACAGGACAATGTTTGGACAATAATTCACACATACCACTCCTCACAGATTTTAAAGAGAATCCCTGAAAGCACACAAATCAGATGAACACGGAAACTTCCAACTTAGCAAAAAATATTCTACAAGTCCGTAGCTGCATGAGGTAACTTAAAGTTGGCCCCAAGAGGTCTGCTTGTCACAGATTCGCCCTGAGTTTGGCTCGTGTCCCCCGTTGACTCCACAGCCCTCGTTCCGCTGAACATTCAGCATATTTTCCGGTCTTTTGGCGTGCCTATACCCTCTTCAATCAGTGTTCCATCATCCTCGCTCTTCTCTTCCGTCTCTGGTATCCACGGCTGAGAACATGTGACATCCCGACCGAAAGAGTGGGAAGGGACCATACGTCTTCCAACTCGCACGCGCGTTTTACGGTGAATGATCGGGCATGGGTGCTTGCGAAAAATCCGTGGGAACATTTATGGCGAGAAGAGACTCAAGGAGGCAAGGATTATGTCTGTCTGGTGAGGCTAGCAGCCGAGCACATGATACCATTTTCACTTACGTGACTTGATGTAAACAAAACCACCAAGTGTGGACCACCGTATGGAGTGATCATCGTACCCTACATGTATCGTATCGTTTGACTTTTTGGACTTATCTGATAGTTTATGCCTCCCCAAAACTAATGTAACAAGTTTCATGATTCTGAAAAAAAAAAAAATGTTTTTGAGCCTTTTCCTTCTGAGCCACTTTGACTCGATTCAGAAACGGCCGAGGTCAACTGCGTGCCGTATTGCGCGAGTGATGACGTGTAGAAACATATGACGTCACTGTATTATACGACAATGTTTTACGTAGAGTCTGTACTTATTTTTTGTCTAAGGCTAGTATTACTTGCTGTGCTTTTTGCACATGATTCAGGTGTAACACTACGGTAAACATATTTTAAAGTGTTGACATCTTTGTGAGACACATTTAGAATTGGGGTTGTAGGCTTATTCTTGCTGAAAAGCTAGTTATGATTCATACTTTCCTTTGTTTGCAGTCGGCTTTTATTGGGACCTGCGCGGTGAGTTGTGTGTGAGCTGATGCTATACTCTAGTCTGGCGACTTTGCTTAAATGCAACCCTCTTAAGGACCCGCACCTTCTCAGAACTATAAACACAATTTCTGTTATAAGGTACCAGATTCAATCGCACGCAGCGCATGCGGTACCGTGCGTGTACAATGCATGTTGAGTCAAGCGAGCGTGGACAGGGAGACGGCCGGGGCTCTGGCTGCTCGAGCCGGCAACCGCAGGGGACGTCGTCGTGGTCTGGGGCGCGTGAGTCCGGGACAGGATTGGAATGCTCGGTGCCTTTAGAGTTGGAATGGCTCCAGCCTTCAAACGGAATTGTGCGTTCAAACCCAGCTGAGTTTTCATACTAACACTATCATCAATACAGTCTTTGGCGAAATGTTCTGCACATATTTTCGACCATTTCGACAGCCCAAAATCAGATATTGTATTGTCTACAAAGCGGACCCACTGTCGCCTTTGAACTCCATTCAGCACTGGGAATCGCAGCCTAGGTTAGGTCAGGGTTTTTGTCGCTGGTCCTCGTGCAACCCCCAACTACACACGATCGAGGCATAATGATTACCGGTATCTCAGAACCATGCTCATATTGAAATAATATCAAAATTAGACAAAATAGACGGGAAAACGGAGGAGTTATGTCGACCAAAACTCTTCCAGCAGCATCAACTCCACGTACGTACATGCATAGTGTTTGGCTGTAGCATCAACCGACTCTACACGTGTACGTCACGGGGTCACGTACTACATTTACATACATAATGAGCTTTCGCGAAACAGGATAAATGGTTCAGAATAACTACCCTTCTTTTTAAATAAAAAAATCCCTCTCGTCTGCAAACTATAATCTCCATCAGTTAAAAGAGTATTTAAACTGTCGGAAAAGTCCAAAAAGTCAAAAAAAAAATTGCGTTTTAGTTGCTCTTTAAACCACGTGGGCTTATGCATCACACTTGAATAAGCACTCATTAGCATCACTACACTATGCGGTCCATGATGACATGTGAAAAAAGTTGTATATACATGTACTGCATGTTCACATGATTCAGCGGGATTAGATTATACTTGATGGTTCTTCCAAAGCAAGGTTTTAACGAAGATCTGAACTATAAAACGGCCATAAATGTTCATGATAAATTCAAAATTAATTGTACAATATATGAAAACATGCATGATTGTCTAAATTACTGAAGAAAAGTGCAAAAAAATGTTTGGCCTGAGCGTCACGTTGCATCGTGATTGGCTCCGAGTGAAAGCCGGCCCCAAAAATCCCTGTACCACATGGATTTTAGCGTTGACGCGCAAATCGCATGCACGACATGACACCGCTCGCTTAACATGCTTGAAGGCGTGCAAGATGGTTCTGTGTTATGCATTTGGTTGCAACATGCTCCTACCTCCATGGTTGCAAACACAAGTCTGGACAGAACTGCAAACTCAATCACGAGCATATACGTGAGTATACTTATACGCCTATTCATCACTTTATAACCCAGCTTTGGCCTTCGTATCGACGCTTTTGGGACTCAACAATTTGTGGTGTATCCATAACGCGCACGAAAGTCTACTTTCAACAATTTTTTTTTTCATTCTTCCCTTAAACAATTCATCCTTTGTGGCTGAACACACCTGGTCTTTTTGTTGTTGAAAAGGAGAAAGGGTGGTCTAATGTTTGGTTTGTTCCAGTGTCCCTGCCGACCCGTGTTTGCCGAGTAAATCGTGGGGCAAAACATAAAATTCCCAGCACTCGGCAGGTTTCAGGCCTTTGGCAGTGTGGGCGGTACAATGAACACAGTTTGAAGGACTGTAATAGCAGCAGAGCTTGGCCCTTTTTTTTCTTTTTATTCAGACCATCCATCGACTCATAGATAATTATTTGATGTTGGAAAATTTAGCTTTCTTATTTCTTTCCCATGTTACTGCCCAAAATCCCTGAATCCAGAAATGTATAGACGCAACAAAGAATTCAGATTAGACCGGATATTACTGTAACAAGTGAAATTATTTGTTTAATTATCCCACTCAAAAATAATAAAACAGAATAATTATTTTTAGAAATGTTCTTACAATAGTTGCGATGGCGCTTACTTTTCTTTAGGATGAGACACTTGGGTGAGGCTGGCGACCCGAGTTGTCTGCTGGGTTATTGAAGCTATAAGCTCCCTCGATCCTTGGCTCTGCTGTCGATCCTGTTTTCCTGAAGAGTCCGACTTGAAACCTGACTCACTCACTGACGGCCTGCTGGATGGAGCTCATGGTTTCCCTCCCCGAAGCCACGAAAAACAGTTAGGATAGCTAACCACGAACTTAGGAAGTTGTTCTCCCAACTCCTTCAATTACGGGGTGTGTGGTACATCAAAACCCCATCACCAGATACGAAGTCAAACCACTTCTCTGAACAGCAGCCGTGGAACACGTAGGCTAGGCCTATTACGCGAAGAAGTTCGTCAACTGGAATAGGGCCTACCAGAGCGACTCGCTTACAGCCTCGAAAATTTCCAGACTGTCTCAGCACCAAATGCCAATCATTTTACACTCTGCTCCAAGTTTTTCCAGAAATGATATAATTCTGCAACAATCTCACACCATGCAAATATCTAGACAAGTCCAAGCATGGTGTATTAAATTAGGTGGCAACAACACGGAAGGCTGGAAACAGTACCATTATACTTCTGACTTCTGTAGCGGCGGCGATTTCTCGTCAAGGTTGGGGGGATCGGGGGACGGAGGAAAAAGCGCACAAGCAACAATAATTGTGAAGCATTATGTACTCGGTGTCTCTTGTATATCCTGGGAAATTTTTGAAAATGTGTGCTGATCTTTGTGTATTCTGGTGCATTCTGGTGCATGTAAAAGCCAATGACCCATAAAATGTATACGACCATGGGGAAATTATTGGCGGGACACTGCCATAGCCGTCCCCTCCCCAAAAAATATTGAGAGGGACATGTCCCCCCGTCCCCCCCCCCCCCACCCCCCGGATCGCCGCCCATGGACTTCTGTGTTGCTGAAGTTCCAGAGCCATCTCTTTTCTGAATACATCTAAACTGGAATTTTCTAGGCTGTCATAACACTCCTCAGATGACATGATCATTTCGTTAATATGATGGTAACCGAATGAGAACAAAGTATGACCGATTTCGATGAGTTTTGCTTCGGAGAGCATGACCGTTTCTTTCTAATTTGGTCTAACCGAAGGCCCTACTTTTAGAACAGGATCTAGACCTACAATTCGTCCTTAAAAACCGCGAGCTAGGACGGCTTCTTTTGGTCATAAAGGAATCCGTCGACAGAATCCCCGGGTCGCCGGCCAGTCATCGAGTTCGACTCGAGTAACAACTTTCCGTGATTCTACTCAACTCATAACCAGCAAAATGGTTCGAATCGGCTTGGGTCACTGCGAGCAAGTGATTCGACAATTACTGGAATCTGGAGGCAAACGATTTGACTCGACTCGAGTAAAGAAATCCAGTGACCGAATTGGTATAATGCATCATTAACACAAAAGTACAACTCAATTTGTGCACAAATTATAGCGTGAAGATCGTGAATATATACAGAACTTTTTTGTGTATTTGCTTATGGCCATGGAGGAAAGAGTCCCGGGTTCTGAGTCGTAAAATTGTATAGCCACTCGCCCAACGTATACCGGCTCGCGTGGCTTTGAGCTTGCCGGAAATGTCGGGCGTCAGGTGGTAAAATTCTGCCCACGCGCCTGTCGGGTAGTTTTTGTAACCAGGGCCCAATTGCATGGATTCGGTAGCTCCGGTTTCTGTGCTAACGGCCCACGATTCTGTGCTAACCGAGCTAGCAAGGAAATATTACCCTGCAAGCACAAAATCCTATAGTTAAGGAATGTATTCAGTGCGCAACTCAAAATTCCTTGCTAACCCGTTAAATACGCTAACTGTTAGCACTTAATTTTCTGTTGTAGTTATCGGCGATTACTTGTTTATAAGCAAATGGGGCCCCGGCCAGCTTACACAAACTGGTTGCACCGGTGACAGGCATGACGGGGACCTGTCTTCACTAACGGACCGTACGCGGTGTAACAAGCCGGCGCCACTGCCTACCTTAGCAACCGCGCAAAATGCTCCAAAGCAAACAATATCGCAGTTCCGATTTGTAACAAAACTCGTCAAGAATAGTTACACAAAAATTACAGACATTTTCTCGCAGACAATTCAGACTGCGTGTGGTTAGGGATGTGTTTTCCCCCAAGCTATTTCCCCCAGGCAGTGACATTGAAAAACTAATAATATTTTGTTGACAAGTACACGCATGGTTGGCCATGCAACGCCTGCAACCTCCAGCCCCGTTTGTAGTCACAATCGTCCCCACGATTTACTGAGTGAAAATCGCTTTCTAACGAGGGGTTTTTTGTTCAGTCAAAATGGCTCAGAGAATTCACCGGGTAGTGGAAGGGTTTAGATTGTGCAGATCAAAAGTTAGTAAGTAAGCAGGGTTAAGCATAAACAATAACCCCATCAAAATTATACATCATAATGTTGCAACAAACACACAGACGGGAAGATGATAAATTATTTCTACAAGCAATGGCTATACAATGACAAACGTCCAATTCTATTCAGAATGCAAGGACGTTTCACGATAAGCTCAACCGTCGAATATTCAAACCGACAGGGCACACGGCGCGTTGCTCCCCATCCACGTATAGCCGTCCGCTGGCCGAATCTTACGGCGGGATCTGGCCATCGAAGTCCCACGTCTTGATCTCGCGCTTGGTGTAAAATATTAATTTACACAACGAACAACATGGACCTTATGGTATAGAGACAGTTCATCCCGACTTTGACATTCGAGTATCTTGCAAAATAAATGCACAAGCATTTTTACTCAAATTAGGCCTATTCAAATGAAATTTTCCAATTCGTGTAATCTAGAGGGCCTCGAGCATACAGCAAGCGTGCCAGGTAGACACTTATCGCATAGTTGTCATGAGGTCAGATTTTCGTTCATTTTATCTTATTTTAATTCTTTGAAGAATACAAAGTTTCGTAATAGCATGGGTTGCTAAGGGAAAGGCAAGCATAATGGCGGCGATGACGGGGCACACGTCCCCTCCTAATATTTTGGGGGAGGGGACGGCTATGGCAGTGTCCCCCAATAATTCTCCCGCTGTCATATACATTTTATGGGTCATTGGCTTTTACATAACATCAGAATACACAAAGATCAGCACACATTTTTAAATATTTCCCAGGATATACAAGAGACACCGAGTACAAAACGCTTAACAATTATTGTTGGTTGTGTGCTTTTTCCCCCGCCCCCCCCCCCCCCCCCCTCCAACCTTGACGAGAAACTGCCGCTGCTGGGCAAAAGTCACAAAAACTATCATTAAAAGATGATAAAAAACGACTCTTTTCAGATTTGACTGGATGGAAAGCAGTCAAACCTGTCAAAGCTGACTATAGCTGTAGTCAGCTGCATGGTGCAATGGTGCAAGTTGACTGTTTTGCCTGTTTCCAGTCAAATCTCTGATACCGGTGTAGCGTGAATTTCAGTCACTATGAAATTCGGACTCATTGGTAGTATTGCACATGCAATTAGGGGAGTGGCCAGTCACGTGAGAGGGTTTACCCAAGGAAAAGAAGTCAGATTTTCATAGGAGTCTGACTTTCACATGACACCGGTAATAGTTTTTAAAAATGTCCCCCCCCCCCAGAAAAAAGTTGCCAGTTGACGCATTCATGACACCTGCGCCTTACAGACAACTCTAGGCTCAGTTTTGTTCATCAACTTCCGGCCGACCGAGGTGGGGGTCTGTTGTCTGGAACACTTTATGATACATTCTCTCTCTTTTTTGTCCGATCAGAAACGCACCACTGCATACCGCTTCCATCCATCATCTTTCGTCAACATCATTGTTCCTATCTCAGGCTTCAGCCTTCATCGGGCGGGGGACAGGGGGTCAACAACATGCGAATTTCGTCTGACAATCACGATTACAAATTACTCCAGCCCAGAAAAACTATTGATTTCTGTTCGCGTGGGGTGGAAGTGGGGCAATATAGGACGAAATGATTGCATGCCCGACTAAAACTACAAGAGTTGATCTGTACAGCTGACTTCCATTTGAGATAGGCCCATGTGGGTGTCTCTGTTAACCAAACCGAGTGCAACGGAAGACATTTTGTCTTCAGTCACAAAAATATGACATATTTTTGTGACTGAAAAAACATAGACCTTGACTTTGGTCTGGTGAGACATGGGGACGTGTAAACCACGTAGATTAGACCAGCTTTCTGTGGACCGTCAAGGAATGATAATCATACAGGTATAGGTTAAACCATGCGCCCATGAATAAGCACTTCAACAGCATCACTATACACCACGACGACACATGACAAATGTCTATAAATTAAGCCCTGTAGTAAACACAATCAAACACAAGATTTCGAACTGATCTCACTCGAAGAAGAACAGATTGTTCAGCTCCTCCCCCACTCTCACTGAAAACGTGCACACGCCCGATAAAACGGCAAAAGCAACATTCAACTGACGCCCACGGCAGAAATACCGGCATTTCATGGATCCGCTAAGCATAAAACTGTTTATCAGTAAATTTTCATGTGATGTACATTGCTTGTGAATCAGCTGCTGTTTGCTTAGCATCAAGATCACATGGAGTTCTGGCTGGTAACCCGTTTTTACTAATCGATACTTTTTTTGCGGTGTAGCTTTATGATTTGGCTCCTGTTCACAAGTTGTGCAGCCAATTTCACGAAACAGTGCGTAACACACCATGGCGTAGGATTTGCGCTATAAAAATGTTGCGCAGCTGTGCAGCACGAAACGGTGCGTAGCTGCACGTTTTATTTGTTTTATACTTCGCGGACGAGGCTGAATGCCGCTTTTACGACGACTGTTTTAGTACAACAATAAAAATACACGGAACAGTCGTAAAATTGAACTGTGGGGCGCCATTTTGAAACTTTTTACTTATAAACCTTCGCTCCGAAAAAAAATTGATTGCAACTTTCGAAAATATCTCACAGGTAAACCTGCAGCGGATGATCATTTTATTACTCTCTGAAATAATCTAGTGAATTGAATAAATGATTTGAGCAACTAACAGCTCGACTATGCTCACGCTCAGCTGACTAAGTCATCATTTTGGTGTTTGTGCGGACAACTTAAGCCACCTAAAACGAGTGCGTAAGTTACGCCATAATTTGTGGCCCAAGTCAGGGACTTACGCACTGCGTACCTTTCATGAAATCGATTTTAAAAATTCACAGATGTTGATGCGCAACTTACGCAACAAATTGTGGAGTAAGTAGAGTAATACGCAATTGCGCAAGGTTTCGTGAAATCGGCTGCGGGTGGTATAACGCACTGCATGCCGTAGTCCGAAACGAATACTCCCTGCTAAACGCGTTGAGACGGCCTGCCCTTCGCAGGGGCGTGACATTAGGTTGTCTAAGATCGGGAAAGTTCTTTTCGAAAAACTGGTACTGCTTTCTTGTCCCATACCGACACTGTCTTCACCAAACTAAGTAGGCCTACACTCACAGAATACGCATCATCGTACACCTAAAGTACAAAATATCTTTGGGATTGGGAGGTTTTAAGGGGCATTTTTAAATTATTGTGATTTGTTTCCAATTGTAGGAAAAACCCATTGGCCTTGCAATAGCTTTATCTTTCGACCTTTCAGGGGGAATCCTTCAACTTGTATTTACCAAACGCACATGTCAAGCTTTTAAACCACGAAGTCTCAACTCAAGAACAGCTAAAAGGGTGGGTTTTCGAGGTAGGTCAATTTCAAATTGTTGACTAAAAGGTAATGCTCACTCTCCAAGGCATCACAACGTTTGAGGTTTGTTCCACAATGCGTCAAAGCGTATATGTGCGCATGCAGGTGGGCCCTTTACTTTCTCGTTTACAATTCTGCATGCAGGTGCGTGAAATTTTCCGAGTTGATATCACAAAATGACCAAAAGAACGTTCTTGAAAGTAAACAATGTACATTGTGTATAACAAGTTTGTGTCATTGAAATCCTTCTGGCGTGGGAGATTAACGATCACGAGGCAGTGTGAAAAAACTACCAAAACAAGAGAAAGCTAGGACAAGTTTTATCGTGAACTAAGTGGTTTTGAACTTGTGAACGGAGCTGGGTGCATACAGAGGACTGCACAAAGAGAGTCCGGACAATGGATGGTTTCGTTAAAGACGTTTTCATCTCTCGGAGTAGAAATGACTTGTGATGTTGTGAATGGCTGCTATAAAGGAAGTCAATATTTTGAGGTGCTTTTTAGATGTGAAATTTGATTGCAATTAACTCCTGGCCATTCAGTGCTGTTGACGCGTGGGATATGCGATGTGCCTCCCTTCAAATTCTGTTTTTCAAGTAATGTTGTCGCAATTCAATATTTCTATTTTTGTTACTTTTATGGGACTAATACACAAGATCCAGTTTTCTTACTAATATGCAACCGTCCTATGTGCCCCCGCACTGAGTAAACGTCGCACTCAAGTTGGACCTGTTTGTAAGCCAGGTGTGCTGGCACGGGTAGAGTTGGGTTATTCTTGGTAGGTGGAGCTTAAGAGCAGCCCCCCCCCCCCCCCCCCCCCTAATCGTGAAGCACTAAAGTAACCTTCAGTGTAATTACAATGGATTAAACGAGGACTTAGCCACAGTGATGTGCTTTGAACAATGGTAAGGGGATGGAACACGATACTCCCCACTCTAATAAGTTCCCCAAAATGTATAGGATAAAGGATTTGTCACTGCAAGATCTAATGTTAGATCATCACCTTTCGTTAACTGAAGTTAGGGGGCGGGACCCTTACCCCTATCCTCCACCGACATATCTGAAATGAAAGTATAACGAGGAACGACTAAATTCTCAGGTTTGTTAAGTCACTGCAAATAGGCGGCTGTAGGCCTATATACAGGCTAATGAGGACTAACGCCATATTTCATGCCATTTTAAGCAAGATATGGCACAGGGGGAATCCCCCTCTTTCATGTTGGTCATTGTGTTCCCGGAATCTCAGGAATTCCTTTCAGATATCCGTGGGGGATGTTTTAGGTGACAATAGTCTGGAGTGTGTATAGGGTAGGCCTATAGGGACAAGGGGGAGGGGTACCCCTTGGTCCCATATCTTGCTGGGTATATTTCACACAGCTAACGTAACCAAAATCAGTAATTGTATTCTTCCCCATCTTGCTCACACAAGCTAGATTTTGTATCCCCGATCTCAACCGAATTCCGTGTGCAATCTTCATCGAGTCTAAAATAAAACTTAACAGCATTTGAGAAAGATTATGCTGGCATCGAAACGCCAGACCCTCTTTTATTTCTAAAGAGAAAGAATCGTGGAAGACTAAAGACAGGATCGATAATATTACGCTTACGCCCTATACATATGCGTATATCTATTTTGACGGTTCCGACCAAGCAATTTCCCCAGGCACGAACGCATTGCATTTAGATTATTCTGTTACACATTTTAAGCAAGCGATGGTTATTTCATTTAAACAAAGTGTAGTTTCACCGTCGTGGGGAAACTCCGAGGAATTTCGTAAACATTAAATCCATATAGGCAGGTAGGGGTTAAAATCAAACACATACACACACATACGAACATTACCATATTTTTAACGGTGAAAAGCAGGTACATATTCACTGTAACTGTAAATGGACATGGACTGCGCGTTACATTTTACAGGCAAACCCGTAAAAGGCCGCTCATTACGTAGCAGTAAGCAAGTTCGGTATCTCGAAGGTCGAAGGTTATTCGGGATAAAATTGCTGACGTAACGTCACGCGATGTTACGCGAACGCCAATTCTGATTGAATTTAACACGTGCGCGTTGTGCGACCACCCCGCGCGTTCATACGCGCGCGTTAGGTCATGGGTCATTCGGGATAAAATGTCATTGTGCACATGCGCAGTTGAAATACCGAACTGGCTTATTGCATGACCAAGTTCACAAAAGTCAGGTTATATTGCAGTGTTCAGTCGAAAATACACTTTTTTGACCATAATATTATTATTATATATATATTTTTTTAATAGAATTTAGATTTTTTTTACAAACATAGGTGAAGATTCTCATTAGGAATACATCTTCTTTCGTATTCAAATATTAATATTGAAACTGTTCATGGGAAACCATAACTATAGTGTTCAGTAGATTATCGTAGGATTTGTATATTCTACCATAGTAATGTATAATAATATACTTCTGTTTAGCCTGATTTCCATTTCATTCATTCTTGTTTTTGGAATTAATTTGCAACCTAGCTTCCGAGTATACGTTTTCCGTTTTTCTAAAAAAACGGTGCCCGTAAAAATGGCAGTAGGCCTAGTATTTGCAGACTTTCCACTGTAAAAAAATACGGTTCATCGGTAAATTTAAATACGGTTCGACCGTAAAAATATACGGTAGACGGGAGGCACCTTGCTGCACGCCTTTCGACCGTTAATTTTACGGGCAATTTTTTACAGTGCAGGACTGCTGTGAGCGGTAAGGGTTACAGGCTCTATTATGCTAATTTAAAACCCCTTGGGCACGGTATTTTTCGGGAGACGTCAAGGTGTTGCAGCGGTTCTAGCAGCCAAATCAAACCGCTACAATGTGTTTTTGCAGTCAGGCATGACATAAACAATAATCCAACAATGGATTGAAACTGCACAAACGGCGGCCAATGGCGTCATCCGGCCTGGTGGCACTTTTTTGTTGACGCCATATCCCGTCATCCGTACGCAAGGGGTTTTAACCCTGAGACAAACTTAGGGTGAAAAAATGTCCAAGCCGTACCTTTCTTTCAAGCCCGCCTCATCAGCAATTTCTCTCGATGTCTTGGGCTGTCCCTCGAAGCCAGCCAGTACAGAGAACAGCCCCGTCTCCTTGCCCACAGCGATAGACAGCGCGATGAATCCGGCGTTGACCGTCTCCATGATCCGCGCCCCGAACTCCGGCAGCGATTCTCCGGCCGTGTTTGGCAGCTTTGCCACGGGGCCCTGCGCGTCGTCATCCGGTTGGGCCAGCCAGTCAATCATCGGTGACGGACCGCCGTTGATTCCGGGCGGCGGAAAGAGCTGCCCGCTCATGGCCTTGCTGGGAATTGTGTTCACGCCGCCGTTTCCGTTTGACATTTTGCCTTTAAACTTTACGGACGGTGGAAATAATCGATGATCTGTTTATTAATGCTCAATGTAGTATTACTTGTCTACAAATGAAGTGACTGCCAAATTGTGCGCCGGCTACATGCAGAGATATCACCCTCTGGTGCCGATGCATTTACATTCGATGTCTTGCGTAACTGCAACGTACCCATAACCAGCGGGCAGCAGACACGCGTCACGCTAAACGCACGCACGGCGTGAACAACAAAAACACGCCAATCGCAGAAGTGACTTGACGCTGCCAGTTGATTGGTCAGAAGATTGGTGACGTCGTGACTTCTGTATCACCGACTCTATCTTGCTTGTGATGAGACAGCATTTTCGTGGCGGCTCAAATTTACACACAAAAGTTTTGAAAGCCGGGTATATTTTTTTCCAGGCAGTATTTTCAACCATGTCATCAATGTTAGCCAAACCATGGTGGTATACGATAATATGGTGCCCTGATCAATAGTCTAAATAAAAACATGCATTTATTTGAAGAAAAAAAAATCGAAGGAAGATACATGTATAGGCCTAATGAAAGTATATTTGCAGAAGACATTTTGTTTCAAAGGATCGAGACTTTTTTTTGGAACTTTTGATTTTACTGCGGCAAGGTTTTTTTATAGCAAAAGTTCTGTAATTTTCTGAGGCAACTTAGGCATTTATTGTTATTCTCGAGGAACGACTAGGCCTATATTTTGCGTCTTTCTGCGTCTTTATTATATCACTGATTGTAAAAACTAATTGACCACAGTTTATGAAAGAATGGATGCTTCATTTTATAATTACATAAATGATAAAATACCCGTACGTTTGAGGACTTGGCAGGGTATCAAACTTTCAAACGGATATTAACAGAACCCGGTCTGAATGACATCAGCCGATACAAGCATTGTGAAAAAAAACCATATATATAATATAAAACACTATTGGTGGCAATAATATCGGCACAAGTGATTCTGGAGTGCTCAATATTTTTTCAATCGTGCCCTGTCGAAGATGATGACATGTAGAGTTATATTTGTTATCTGTTTGAATGACACGCCGTATTCGCACAAGATAAATTCACACGAACCCAGCGATGCGATGTTTTTTTTTTTTTGGGGGGGGGGGGGGGGGGGGGGTGGGGGGGAGGTAGGGTTAAGAAAGTGGGTTTGACTGACAGTCAGCAGTGGTGTGGTAAACACTATCAATCATGCAGGCCAAGCACTCAATCGTATCAGTAGTTACAATCGCCGGCTCACCCCGTCTATGGAAACGGTGAGTTGTTTCTTTGCTCGCAGACCCCGGAGTTGTGTTTGAACTTTGATACTTTTGTGGCGGGAATTTATAAGGAGAGACGGGTTATAAAAATAATACACGTTATGGAATGTTGCGACGAAATAGGATCGTTGTTAAGGCCGTCCAAGCGAGTGGGAGTTAATTTTTTTCAATTTCGTGCATTTAAAGTGGCAAGCTTGTGTTTTATTTGTTTGTATTTTTTTAAGGCTTTATTAAAATTTTGAATTTAAATTGAGCGAACATTTTTTACCAACTCACATTTGACCCAATTTTGTTTGCAGGTAAAACTTTTTGGGGTCAACTTTTGGGAAAATATACGAACAGAATTTCCACCCCCCCCCCCCCCCCCCCCCCCTGCAGAAACAAACTGGCTCCGCCCCTGAATATTGGTGAAATGGAGGAGGCATATTCCGATAGACACAGCATGAGTTATAGGAATGCATTTGCGCTCTTCAAAAAGGTGGCATGCAGAAGAAAGACTTCGCACAGGCTCTAATCAATAATACTATTAACGTTTTGCGCTTTTTCTTTCAAATAATATGCTGACAAAAATCTTGGTATTGTAATTGTGACCAAAGTATATAACGTGATTATGACGTCATCAAAATGTAAGGGTCACTTGCTTGATTATAATCCACATCGCATGATAATGCATATTTTCGAAAACAAGTTTACAAAATTGGCAACAGTTTTGATCTCGTCTAATAATTGGACTGCTGGCCAATTGCCAATTTGTTATGGATTAGTGTTTTTGAGGAGGCCTATAGGAGCGAACGGAAATTCACACACTATACCCTGCCTTTAAGCAAAAAGCTATTGTAAATCGGACGAATCTTAACGAAATTTGTCTTCATAACCTAATCTCAATCAAACACTCCACGGTAAACAAAACCATAACCTCGGCTACTATAGACAATTCAAAATTCCCCGGACACGCGGTATTGACGGGGAATAATTTCGGAATGCCCGCGTTTGTGCTGTTTTTATCGACACAAAGTCAACAGCACTTGTTAAATTGACTTCTGTGGTGGTATAATTGCAGGCTGATAAACCAGGCATCGCTGGGATACGGTCGAGGGGTGTAATGGCAAGGTAAATTAGCCCCTGTTTGGGCCTTTTTTGTAGCACAATGTATCCAATTCGCGCGGACTCTGGCCTGGTCATTAATTTTCAACTCGCCAGGGATGCGCTGCTGATGAGGTTATGAGGTGAACCGCTTGCATGATGTGTTCGTCAACAGTTCCTACCGTGTCTATTATTAGAATTGGGTTTTAAAAGAAAAAAATTCCCTGAAGAGTCCTATTAATTAAATCGAAGCCTAGTGTCTATTTTACTCAAACAATTCAAGTGATTGGATTCATGTAACCTGTTCCTCTTTCACTACCCCATCTTTACCGTTCAACCGGTTTTCCTATGAACATGTTACTGTATCATTTAACTATTCATATAGTTGTTCTCTTGATTTCATTTCCACCTTGTTTTAATATCTACTCACACTGCATTTTTTAGACCACGCGTGCCTCAATATGAAAGGCAGACTCATTGCCCTGAAATCCTAAAAAAATTGTTTCTTAAGTCAAAGATTCTACCATAATGTGTAATAGTTACGGAGAAAATATTGAACAAAACAGAGCAGTCAAATACGGATATTTAGTCTGGCGCTGCACATAGTGTATAGTGCAGCTTTTCCGAACCAAACTGGCGTCCCCGAAATAGAGAGGTTTCGTTAGCGCACGGTTAGTGTGTACGCGCACGCCGCGACGATTAACTCTAAACGGTACGCGACGAAAATTTGTTAAAATGTTCGTTGGATTTATCCGTTTCTTACTTGCGTGTAGTGCGACCGCTCTCCATGTAAACAAGGTGATTACTTTTAGGATAAGTGAGGAAAACGTCAAACAAGCGCAAAAACTGATGAGGTCACGGGAACTAAACATGGTCGTGCGCTAACGAAACATTTCTATTGTCAATGATTTTCAGACAATGACGCATTTCAAGGGGTGACAGTGTAATGATCTTTCCAACCCTAGCCAATTTTATGACGAACCCCTTTTGTAGCCCAATTGGGCGCTTCCAAGGCAATCTGTGCCTTTAATAAGCCAGTTCGGTATTTCAACTGCGCATGTTCACTATGACATTTTATCCCGAATGGCCCGCGTGACCTAACGCGCGCGTGTGAACGCAAAAGGTGGCCGCACAGCGCGCACGTGTTAAATTCAATCAGAATGGGCGTTTGCTTAACATGGCATGACATTACGTCAGCAATTTTATCCCGAATAACATTTGACATTTGAGACACCGAACAGGCTTGTTATAGGATTTTCCCACATCTGAATATTTTAAGTAATGTCACGAGTTATACAAAATGGCAATTTTGGTATCGGTCAGGCGCAGTTCAGACGGGAAAGTAATACATTTTTTAGAACATATTAATTTTAAAATTGGAAAAATTTGGGGAGATTGTTTTGGATGTAGCTAATGAATTGGTTTATGTTGGTCTATTGCACTGAACCAATGGCTGACTTAAAGGTAGTATACAATATTTGCTTTTGCTGTAATTTTCAGAAATGAATGGATTTGGGGTTAGTATTTTATAGCAAATACTGTAACACTGACCTGTTTAAAGTGATGCTGGGGAAACAAAGAGAAAAATTGTTTCCTTGTATAGGCTGGTTCCTTGACCCTACTTCAGAAAAAACGGAGCAATTTACAGAAGTCAGGGAATTACACCAGGTCGGAAACTAGACTACGTGTACTTCCAACGATGGTCGGCCGACCATCGCTGGAAACTGATACAAAAATTCTACATGGAAATGACAGCACATCGGGTGCTATGATTTCACAGGATGCTTGAGATTATTATTTACTTACAGTCAAGTAAGGTATTTCATAATAATTCAGTATCGTTTTTTTATGCTTGCAAATGTTGTATATTACCTTTAAACTAAGCCAGAAAGTTCAGATCACTAAAAATCAAGTATGTTGGCCAACCCACGTGCATTTCGATGCAGTAGTGCGTTCATTCAGGACGTTTTAACTTTTTAGATGAATACTTTCGAATTAAGGGTTGACACCCTCATTATTTATCTCAGTCAATGCTTCTGCTGTCAACCACACGTGACCTTGACCTTTGACCTAAACGCGACGTGTCATGTCAACATGATTACAGTCTTCCTTAATGAGTTGGAGTTTCTCGGTCATAATGAGGAATGTTCAGGGCGTGACACATTTTTGATGGTGATCTGGGTAGGCCTATATATCTGAATTATAACAGTATCTAGATATGTATTCATTTTCACTTAAATTATAATTTTGGTTACAAGATGAATTAGGTCTATACCGAAAAGAGACCCAGAAAAGAAACCCGCCTGAACAAATGTTTTGAAAAACAGGGGGGGGGGGGGGCTGGCAACCAACTTAGGAGTTCATAGTTCGTTTGTTATTTAGAAAAGAGACTGATTTTAATGTGGTAAAATTCCTGGGGGACGATCCTATGAACCCGCCCCTCCCCAACCCGGCCAAAAGGTTTTCTTTGGGTATTCTCTACTCATCACTCCGGATGAATGTCTATAACTGAATTATGAACATGTGTTTTCATGACACCAGCGTGTCAGAAGTCCCCTTATTAACTCGCCATGAAGTAGGATTTTGTGCTAAAACAGATCGTTATCCATTTAGTATACACACTGTTTAAATGGAGGCGAAAAAAGGGTTCGTCCTAAAATTTGTAAGGTTGGAAGGGTCATTAAAAATGATAATATAAAAGCCACGTCACACGAGACAATTCACATGCAATCTACTCACAGAAGAAAAAAATATTCACATCTCATTTGTTCACATAATTTTCTTATGTCAATTTACTGTGCCAAAGCATTCCTTAAGCTGCAGTACCGTAACTTAGCTCCAACTAACTTGTAAAAATTTACCTCGTGTGGCAAAGCTTTAATAATGCACCATGGGCGTTGCGACGCTTTTTGCAGTCCAATCTCGCGCCTGCAAGGCAATGTATCGATCCCTTTTATTTTCACGTGTAAAATGTGAGCCCGAAACTAACACTACCAACGTTTGACTGTATTAATTCTCAATGAGAAATGGCATAAAATCAAGTCAATGTTGTAATAGATTATGCTCTTCGTCATACTAATGACTCTACGCGATGATGAATAATGAATAATTGGGAGTGAGGTTGATTTTCTCGGAATGGAGGTGGGGGCGCACTGCATGCTCTAGGGGTTAGAGCGCGGTTAGACTAGTCATTATGATCAATCTAATTCAAGCTCAGATTGTTCCCAATTTGGTAAGTAAACCTTTTCGACCGTGAAAGTAACATATCCTGTGAATATCGGTATTGTATGAGCGACGCACGCACAAATTTATACAGTGACACATCAATGAGTAAAGTTGTAAACTTCGCGATTTGTACCTGCCAGTATAGATAAAGTGCGTCTGCAGCTCAATTGTACACAGATGTTTTGGTAGGGGTCGAGTTATGCCAAGAAAAAGAAGAAGTCGGTGATGAATGACTGAGCATAAGAATGCCTGTCAACGTACGGGTTACCCGAAGTTCACATTATTGTTTTCACATAGCACCTTCAAATTCAAGGCCCCACCCCAGAGATTATCACTCACTTTGCCGGCTTCCAAGCATATTCAGCCGCCGGGCTGCGAAAGAGTTCTCCGGCCGTACAAGAGCTTACACAAGATTCCGCCGGGAGCAAGCTGGCCCATCCCCCGAGGGTCACGGGGGACAGAGGGACATTAGTTCTCCTCCAAAGAGCCGCCTTTACGCGTGGCCGGGTCTGCTTAATAGACCTGGTCGTAATTCACACCGTCCAGGCGGTTTAGTGTGACGGGGCAACAAGGGTTCAGAGCCGGCGGAGAAGTGAAGCCGGGCCACGGTATTATAAGCTGATTTCCGGCGGGCTCTTGGTGTCTCTGTGAATGTGTTTCTATTTCCTTTTTTCCTTCGGTCTATTCAAGAGTTTCGCGTGTATAGTGATTAAAATATTGTTCAAGTCGTACCAGTTTCCGGGCTTCGGGTCACGGGGAGTTCAGGAACAAACCCAGATAATCATTCGGGTTTTAGTGTCTGATTTGTCCTCTGTGTGCTGTAGATCATTTTGACAACTTCATAAAATGACGACCCTGGGCCAGACAAATTAGGATCAGTGTATATCCACTTCATTTAGTTTTTGTTGTATCAACACCCCAAATTGTCGGGATTTTCTAAGCCCATGCAAATCAATACACAACCTCGTCTAGACTTATTATAATACATATTAAGCATTACTTTTGTGCGTTTTATTTAGGTGTAGTTTCATCCTCGTACAGCGGTGTAAAAGTCGACTCTTCGCTCGTACCCACCGCCTATATTAATTGAAAGCGCCACCGCTTTACAACTGTTACTTAACCACCCCTCTGCTATGATTTATTTCCGGGCGAAACAAATTATTAGGTCATCTTTTCACAAAACATTCTGGTGAAAAAAATTGGGGTCACCTTTTAGACAAAATTTGCAATCTCCCCGGACCCTTAAACCCGGATACACCACTTGCAAAAGTTTGAGATTACGCATAGGGATTCGAGTGTTTTGGTACAGTGTAATTGCCGGCTACTCTATCATCTACATAAGTTTTGCGCTCTTGCCAGTTTTTATCCTTGAGGTTTTCAAGATGATCTATTTTTTCCCGGAGCCTGGAAATATCGCTTAAAACCAGAGTTGTATTCGAGTCCCTGCAAGTCCTTTCACAAGTCCTTTCGCAAGCCCAGTCAGAAGTCCTTTCATAAAGCCGGTCACAAGTAACCCGATTAACAATGACAAAGGAATGCCTTTGTCAAACCTCATTTGATTAGCTTGTGATTAGGATTAGGACTAGAGGGTTTGTGATGGACTTGCAGGGACTTGCAGGGACTTGTGAAAGGACTTGCAGGAACTCTGCTTAAAACAGTAACGCATAGCCGGCCAGGGAGGCAAAATACTGACCGAAGACTGCTGGTATTTGAGCTAAACATTTATACCGAGCAGTTTGAGCGCCCCATGGTGACTGTAATTAGTGGTTGGCATTTAAGGCCGAGTTTGGGCGGTCTGTTCTTAACACGAGTTCCCTGTTCTTGCACCCGAACGGCGGGGACGCGACCCGAGAACATTGCACTCGGAGCAAGATCACACACCACCAACCAGTCGGGGTTTATAAGAACATGACGTAATTTGACGCGACCGTAGAAGACGACCAAAGATGGCGGATGATCCGACGAAGCATAATTAAAAAGTCGGCGTACAGTTGCATAAAATTCCCTTCAAAACGTTTTAAAAATATAGCTTTTTCTGAACAAACTAGGGGAAAATGCAGTTTAAATATTGTGCTTCCGTTAACTCTATTTTGCGTCCGAGTCTGAAATTCAGGTTTTTGAAACGAATGCTTGATTAAGGTACTACATGGGCGCAGCCAATTACATTTTGCGTGGTTACCAGCGATAGATGGCGCTCTTGCAATGCCATGGGCTATCAGTCGTTCTTGGGCGTTCGAGTGGCCGGAACACGAACGAAGACACGAGCTGGGTTCAATTTCATGGAGCTGTTCAGCACAAAAATTTGCTTAGCACAAAAAAGTCTTGCTTAGTAAAAACATGTTACCTGCCAAAACTTCACGTGATTTTCATGCTAAGCAAACAACAGCAAAGTACCAACCACAAGCAATATACATCACGTAAAATTTCGGTTGTTAATCCTGTTTTTACTAGGGAAGATTTTTTTATGCTAAGCAAATTTCTGTGCTTAACAGCTCCATTAAAGTGGACCCTGTTCTTGAGCAAACAAGAACAACTCGCCCGAACTCAGCCTAAGAGTCGATGGAACACAACTTACAAAGAAACGGCTTAAATTAATGGCTCAGACATAAACACAAATTAAGTCTCTCCACACAAATCCTACAGATTCTAAATTAAACCCAGTGAATGAAACATTCAGATGTTCAAAAAAATAATAAAGTAATACAATGAGTGGGATGTACGGGTGAGCGAAATCCTTTTATAAAAAGCAGGTACCCTTTTGGTTGTAGAGGTCAAAAGGGCCAGACAAATTAAATTACGTAAATTGAAAGAAAAAAATAATAATAATAAGCACACAATAGAAGAAATAAAAATGGGTGGGTAAAGAGGGTGCAGACACGTGCTGAGAACAATACAAAAGAGGGAATGATTCAAATTTGATTAAAGGTAGTATACACCATTTGCTTTTTCTGTAACTTTCAGAAATGAATGTATTAGGGGGTTAGTGTGTTATAGCAAATACTGTAACGCTGACCTGTTTAAAGTTTTGTGTCCATAGATGCTGGGAAAACAAAGAGAAAAACTGCCGTTCTTGTAGTCTGGTTCCGTGACCCTACTTCAGAAAAAAACCGAAGCCATTTATAGACGTCAGGGAATTATCAGGTCGGGGAACTAGACTATTTCCAACGATGGTCGGCCGTCTATCGCATTTATTGTTTCATGGTCTTTCCAAAATCAAATGAAAGGGAGTTAATTTTGCAATGTAAGTTTTTGTTCAAACCTGCATTAGCGTGAGGTTGGACTGTATCCGAAATTAAGTGTAGTCATCATGCGAGTTTTCATCTGCAGTCAATAGAGGGCGCTATACACGCTATCAACGGCTCTGTTATTTCGTAGACAGTTTGTTTTGGTTTCTTTGGACAAAATAGAGGGCGCACTCCAAAAGAGCAATTTTTGACGATGTAATTTCAGTTCAAATTCATTGCTTGTAGACTTGGCCTTTTCAAGTGTCCACTTAATAAGCAACTTAAAGGGGCACATTGCCTCGGAGGTGCACAATGGCTACAAAGATCCTTCCTCCTAAAATTGCTATGGTGAAAAGATCATTCAAAAGTAGAATATAATAACGTACACGACCAAAATGTGCGCGTTTTGTCCGAAAACCATTGGCGAAAATCATTTCGGGGACGCCAAGTTGGTTCGGAAACGTCAGGCAGTTGGAAAATTGGAATATTCGGAGCGGTGCCATTGGCAGAGAGAACAAACATTCTAGTCTGGTTCCCTGACCATACTTTAGACAAAACGGAGCAATTTACAGAGTGGGGGAGGTCGGGGAACTAGACTATTTCCAACGATTGTCGGCCGACGCGACAATCGTTGGAAAACGATATAAATTTCCACTTTTCTTGCAAACGGCAACACACCAGGTGCCATGATTTCACAGGATGCTTGAGATTTTTCGTAATAGTTCAGTAGTTTTGTTTTTTGAGATGAAATGTTGTATATACTACATTTAAATAGGTTAGGTAACTAAGTTAGAGATGGAATTTGGGGAATTTCAGCACAATGTGTGTAAAGGCACATTTGTGACATTTTTACAATTATACTGATCAGTTGTCACGCATTAATTTTACAAGGGCACACAAACAATTTAGACATGAGATACTTATCCCGGGAGGGGAACTATATGCACACATCATCAACGAAAACTAAAGGTCATTATTACACACCTCTTGCCTGTTCTTTCGGCCTGGGACAAATTACAAGGCGATGCTCAGCACGAAAATTTGCTTAGCAAGAAAAGTCTTCCTTAGTAAATACAGGATTACCAACCAAATTTTGATGTGAAGTGTATCGCTTGTGGCTGGCATTTAGCTGTTGTTTGCTTAGCATGAAAATCTCATGGCCTTTTGGCTGGTAGGCCTAACCTGTTTTAACTAAGCAAGACTTTTTGGTACTAAGTAAATTTGTGTGCTTAGCGGCTCCGTGAAATTGGCCAGAAAAAGCCAAAATGCTGAATTCCAATTTTTTCCAATGCTGTTCTTAGTTACTGTTCAATCGAAACAGTTTGTAGCGGACAGCATGCAAATGGACACTCCAGGACACCGTACTGTAGTTGTTGCCAATTGAGGGCGCAAGTTGTTGTATGTTGCTACAAACAAAAATCCATCGTTGATATGAAGAGATAAAATGTATCCCGGAACTTCATCCAATAAGTAGCAATGTCACCCCATTTTAATTCTTTTAAAGATAGGCAAACTATACATCATATTAAAGGTCTCAGTGAGAGAAACTCAATAGTGCAAACAAAATATCTGCAGTGGTCGCAGAGTTTTTAAAAATATAATAAAATTGTTTAGGTGACACAATTCAAATACAAAGCTGGACTTTCATGGCACCATGTGAGATGCATCCCCGTCGCGGTGCTGAAAATGCGCTGGGCCTTTAATTTTAGGTCCGATGCGTAGCCAAATCCCACCTCCCCTAAAAGAATAACCCCCTGTGAAAAATAAATAAATAAAATGGCTCCCCATGGCATCTCAACCCCAAGCAAAGGACTCAATAACAGGACCCCTCTCTCCCTAACACAAAGAAAAGGACACAATAAAAGAAATCCCCACCCCACTCCAAAAAATTAAAAGGACACAATAAAACAAATTAAAAAAACACTGCCCCCAAGAAAAGAACACAATAAGACAATATCGGCCAGCGTAAACTGTTCTATTTCTGCCTGGATCTTCATCCGAGATTTGGATTGTGAATCTGAAAGAAAAGGGGAAAATAAAAATCAGTTTATGAAGCAAGATTTATTGCTGAAAATGTATTGCAAATTAAAGGAAGAATTATATTATGCCCTCATAATTTAGATAAAAACAACACTTAAAGGCCTAAAAATGCCGTGATTCTGTGCTATATTTCATGGCCGTTTCATAAAAACATTAAAAAATATGCATGTAAAAGATATTAGGAAACTTTATTAAAAAAAACTTTTAAAAATTAAATGAAGTGAGATGGCGCTCTGCAAATGGCTCCCTCATCACTGACTCCCGAAATGACCCGACATCCACTGACATGCTTCAGTGTGCAACACAAATTTCACCTTGGAAATTACACTTTTCAGATAAAATAAAGTCCACTAAACACATAAATGGGTGATTCCCTGGGATATTGAGTACGAAAAAATTACCCTTTTTATGACATGTTGTGCATTTTTACAAAGAGAAAGTAAAAATTTCATCCGAAAAAAATACACGACGTGGTTCTTTCGTCTTTATATCCTTTAAACCTCTTCACCAAGTTAAAAGATCACTTTTACCCGGTTTAAAGCCGTTCCAAACCATGACCTTGCGTGGCGCTGCTACTGCGGGCCACAACAACATGTTGATAAAAGTCTCGCTTTGAAGTGCTCCATAAAAATCATTAAAAAGACACAGAAATACCATTTGCAGCTCAGCGAAACTTATGTAACATAATTCTAAGGATATTTACCGAATTTGGGGGCCTAAAAGCCAAGTAATTATTGTTCTGTCACGATTTAAAAATTTGTTAATTTAACGTGCAATCAGAATAGGAAATGTCATCGCAAACACGCTGACATTGCTATAAGTTCATTGAAGTTGTTTACTTATCTCATGGACAAATCAGGAGTTTATAGATCAGCAAACGGCAGCGGAATATGTAGAAATAGTGAATTTATGTGTTATTTTGTCTAATCACGTTTTAGAAATTTCAGTACATCACTGCCATTTACATGTAGGTATCTTCCACATGCTGTACTAAACACCTCACAAAAAGTATCGAAACACTTGAATCAGACCCCATCATTTGAAAAATATAACTAATAAAAATGAATGGTCCCTTTGAATTCCCAGTTTCATCCCGATCATTTTGACACCTCACATGTTATGATCTGACATCAATTACCGGAGTAATGATCATTTGAATGATCAAAGGTCGAATTGTAAAAATGACACCTAATGTGGCGCCTTTGAAAGTATTGGCTCTCCGCGAAGAATAATGGCACTCGGCGGAATAGGCTTAACTGTCACTTTGAATGATCATTACTTTGGTATAAAATTGATCTCAGATCATAACATGTGAGGTGTCAAAATGCTCGGGACAAAACCGGGAATTCAACGGGACCATTCATTTTTATTACGCAGCTATAATTTTTAAATGATGGGGTCCGATTCAAGTGTTCTATAAGGTGTTCATATGGTTTGCACTTAACACACATGCACGTGTAGAATATTAAGCAAATTGCATCTGCCCCTGATATTTAGTGGTTTATTGCAATTATTGTGGTAAATCTACTTAGTGCATAATTTTGTGATTTATGTAAATGTATTTACTCCAAGTTTTCTTCCCCAATAATTCACACACTAGTTCAGTTGTGCTCTATTTCAGCAAAAGCTTCCTTCCTTCTGTCATTAGTGTATTTCAGGTTACTATAATTCAGTTCACCTACGTTTCTGCATATTAAACTCTGAATAATTATCCGTCTTCACCAATCAATGGTATATATATGATGGCTGCTGGAACTTTTCACAGCTAGCAGCGAGTTTTCCCCATTCCACATTATTCGCACCACATATTCGCTATGGGAACTAAGACAGGTTCTCTGACTTTCCCCTTTAAATAAAATCCTCTAAATCACAAATTAAAACAAGAAAAACATTTAAAGTATACTGTAAACCCAATAGAGGCTTCAAACCTGGTGCCTCGAAATCTAAAGTTTTACGCTCTACCCAATATCACCAGCAGCTCGGACGAATAGGTTTTTATTAAAGGAAACATGATTTAGGATCTATATTGCATTATTCCTGCTTAAAACAATATAGTATAATCTTGACAATGATATTTTGTGTTCAGAGACAATTATTTCCCAGATTAAATATGAGAAAAATATTTTTGAAAATGTTTGTCCAAGCTACTCCGCCCCCTGAGTGGGACCCTCATTAACATAAGTGTGTGACGTAAATCGAGGCACATTACCCATTCATCACGGGTATGCATTGTGTGTACATTGTACGGCGAAAATTCTTCGTCCAAAATCTAAGCAAAATATAGTGTTTTTCGGCCATGCCGACAAGGTGTGTGGCTGCTGGGTGCAGCAAAACAACGACGGATGGAGTAAGCCTTCATCTATTTCCAACTGATACGAAATATCGGAGAATTTGGACGGCGAAAGTAAAGGTGACAAGAGCGTAGTGGTCCGGCCCCAGTAACTTCTCAGCGTTATGTAGCGACCACTTTGAGCCGTCGTGTTTCGATACTGGTATTTTCAAATCCTTTGGGCTGACCATTAAAAATATGCTCAAGTCCACTGCCATCCCAACAAAGTTCCCAGATGTGAGTAAGATATAGGCAAATGCAGTTAAACGGCCCATTCCCCGAGGAGCCTTCGCAAAAAGGGAGAAAATCAGGGTAAGTTCGATGTTAGTTGTTGTTGCAACTTACGAAATTGCACGTGTAGACCTAGTGTGTGTATACGGGCCGGGTCCAGACTATCGAGTCGATCCATGAATTTCGGTGCCTCGGTCTACGTCACGAACAGCGCCCTAAATTTGAGTCTCAACAAATTTCAAAAAGGGGGGTCAATTTTTGAGCGGCAAATAATCACACTAAAACTTCACTTGAACCAGTTTGGCTTTTAATTCACATTAAATACACATAAATGAATATATTTATGAAATAAAATGTGATCCGGTCAATTTGAGAAGCATGTTTCCTTTAAGGGCTGGTCAGCGGTCACACAGGCAACAATAACCAGGACGGACGGAAACGAAAACGATGCGAAACGCTCTCTATGTAGACTTGGTTCCAAGTCTGTGATCGTGGTTTTGGTCGGCCTGAGAGCCAACGCCAATACAGTTGTGCCGGAAAAAGCGCCCTCTTGTGAATTAATCTTAGGACAACGGAGGGACCGGGAACTAGTCTAAATTAACCTTCGATCACAGACTTGGGAATCTTGTTCATCGGTTTGTACACACCCTATGGCGAATACAAACAATCGATACACCATGGCAGGTATTCTTGTCACAGATCTAAGCGATCATATTACTGATTACAAAACTGATTCCTCGGTCAGTGTGAGTACAAGTAGGGTCTTTAATGATCATAATATCTGTAAATTTAAGACTCAGTTAGATCATGTAAATTGGCATAATATTTTCCAATCGACGTGTCCAAAAGATTCTTATATATTCTTTCTAAATACATATTCTCGTCTTTATAATGATAATTGTCCAGTTAAACAAGTTGATGCCCCTGTGTCTTTATCAAATAAACCTTGGATAACTCGTGCTCTTAAGAAATCTATAAAAATAGAAAATAAATTGTATACAAATTCAATCCAGAATCCGTCCTTAATACAAGCAACCTCAAATTACAAAAAAATATAGGAATAAACTTACTCATTTAATCAGAATATCTAAAAAGGCCTATATTTTACAAAAGCTTAACAAAGTTAAAAATAACATTAAACAGACCTGGAAAGTACTAAATATTATAATGGGTAAAACTAAACATCAAGCTTCTCTTCCAACGAAGTTCCATGACGGTAATATTGAATATACATCTCCTCTCGCTATAGCAAACAAATTTAATGATTATTTTATTAATGTTGGACCTAAACTTGCAAGTAAGATTCCGTTTAGTCATCGTAAACCAACTGACTTCTTGGGAAATCCTACTTTACGATACTTTGTTTTTTACACCAACTACCCCGGAAGAGATATTAAATAAAAAAATATATAATTAAGGATGGTAAGAGTCCAGGGTTTGATGATATTAATCCTTCGATAGCCAACAAATCTCTGGTCAACATTATTAATCCTTTGTGTCATATTTTTAACCTTTCTTTAAGTACTGGTATTGTTCCCTCCAGTTTAAAAGTGTCCAAGGTTATCCCAGTCCTAAAATCTGGTGATCCTGCAAGTTTCTGTAATTATAGACCAACTTCTGTTTTATCTACGTTTTCCAAGATACTTGAAAAATTGGTTCATATTCGTCTATTAGTAAATTTATAAAATCACATAATATACTTACTGACAGTCATTTTGGTTTTCGTTCGCAATATTCCAACGAAATGGCCTTGATTGACCTTCATAACAAAATAACAACATCTATTGACAAAAAAAGCACACGCTTGGTATTTTTTTAGACCTCTCGAAAGCATTTGACACTTTAAATCACGATATTTTTCTTTCAAAACTACAGCATCATGGAGTTAGAGGAGTAGCACTTGAATGGTTCGAAGCTATTTGACAAATCGAGACCAATATGTTCTTTATTCCCATGTCAGATCCGATACCGCTAAAATAAATTGTGGGGTACCCTAAGGAACAATCCTTGGGCCCCTATTGTTCATTCTTTATGTAAATGATATAACATCAATTTCACGAAAAGTCTCTTTTCTAATATTTGCAGATGATACAAATATTGTTTGCAGTCATGAAAATCTTGATGAACTTTTCGAGTTAGTGAATGGTGAAATTACTGCTTTAACTGATTGGTTTAAGTGTAATAAATTATCTCTTAACCTTAACTAATTACATAGTTTTTGGGAACAAAACACTAAGACATAATCACCATATAAATATGAATGATACCCAAATAAGGCAAGTCAAAAGTACTAAATTCCTGGGTGTGAAAAATTGACATTGATTGACCACATCAATTATATCTCGTAAAAAAAAACTCGAGTTACAGGTATGCTAAATAGAGTAAAACATTTCATTCCCAATGCGGCTCTAAAAACACTATATTTAACTCTAGTTCAACCAATACTTTACTTACAGTAATATCGTGTGGGCATCAACACACGTATCTAAACTCACAAGCTTATTAGTGTATCTTCAAAAGCGACTTGTCAGAATTCTTACAAATTCCTTTTATAGAGATCATACCCAGCCATTATTTTATAATCTTGAATTACTTAAGTTGAAAGATATTCACAATTATAAAGTTTCTCTTTTTTTGTTCAAATATACAAAAAACTGTCTTCCTCCATCAATCTCCGACAGTTTCAAATGCCGCAACCAAATCCATTCTTATAATACTCGCTCATCTAATAAATTTCAAATTCCTCAGTTTAGAACTTCTTTAGCACAACGTTCAGTTCTGTTTTTAGGACCCAAAATCTGGAATAACCTTCCATTAAATATTACATCTATTAATTCTTTTCCCATTTTTAAACGTCCAGTTAAGTATAGGTTTTTCCGGCCAATTTCATCACAAATTAATTCAATTTCATTAACACGCATTCAAATTCACGCATTTTCCCTAATTCAATCAAACCAGGGTTTCCTTTTAGCTACTATTGCATTCAATTTCGTGTTTGTGCACACATGATTTTGTTCTTTTCATTCAGGTTCGTTTTAGTCATTCTATTTCATTTATAGGCATTCAAGACTACATTTTCACCAATCTTCAGTTGGATTTCTACTACCTATCTACAGTTGATGAAATCAAATTAAGACCCATCGAAGCGCACATGAATTTGTTGCTAGTTTTTGTTTTGTTTATCGTTTATGGGCAATGAATTTCAAATTCTGTGCGTTCAAATTAAAAATGAGTTATGGCTTGTTTATTCGAGGAAGCTGGCAATAGCTCTTTTACCGGCACTTGAGTTTTTCTTTGTTAGATGCGTTCGGTGTTGTTTGCATTTCAATTACATGTACGTCATGTGTTTTGTCTTAATTGCAATAATTGTTCCTTTTGCTGTGTTACCCCATGATTAAAGTTAAAGCCTGTACCCTGTATCTAGAAGACTGTTAAGTAAAGTTTGAAAAGTTATGGTGTAAGTTTGAAATGAAAACAAAGTCTTTAGCTATAGCCTTGTGATAGTTTGCACTGGTCTTTATGTTTTCTTCTTTATTTCTGCCAATGTTCGGACCACGTCAAATTAAAATACGAATCAGAAAGCACATACTATAGAAACGAATTTGAATGTAAACATTTGAAAAATGTTTGCCAATTGCTGCTGGCTTTTACGAAATTGAATGATCTTTGCGACCTCATGAATTTGAATGATCTGATTTGGCCAGTAAATGCTAACTGCTGAAATGGAATTACTCCTTTTGACTGTTGAATGCTGATGCAACGGAGCATTAATTTTCAAACGAAATTGAATGAGCCGGGTATTAAATTGAATGAATTTTTGTTTAAATTGGCCGGGAAAACCTATATTACCTTCTTGGCCAATGTCTAAATTGATCGTCGTGTCTCTAAATGTATTCCTGTATAAATTCATAAAGAATTTGACCCAGAGTCTTGCCAATTATCTACTGTCTCCAGCTACCCTCATACCACCTCATCATTAATTTATCTTTTGTTTCAAATGTTCGTTGTCAGAATGTACAAAGCTTTACGGAAAGATTATTGTTTGTGTTATTGTCTTTGTCTGTGTTATGTGTCTAGTCCTTCTGTGTGATTTGTTTAAAGGAAACTTCAGTGGTTGCTAATAGTGGAGTTGGAGACGCATTACCAGCTGTCTTGTTTACTTTCAATTTTCTACATTTCTTTTATCAACTGCTTAGTCTTTATGACTGATTTAATATGTTTTTTTACTTGCTTTTCCACTCTGCTATTGGCATCCACTTTTAGGGTCGTCGTTATAAACCTTATGGGTTTCAAGATGGCCCTCACTCATAAAACTATCAATTTTTTCATGTGTTTGTGAGTGAAAATAAATCAAACTTGAAACTTGAAATTTGAAACTTGAATTAGTCCAAAAGTGGACGGAACAAGCTGATTGGTCGGAATCGCCAAAATCTTCTATAACATGAATATTCATAGTACATTTGAGGTGCGTGTTTACTTTGGCGCGTGTTTACTTATTGGCCAAAGGCGCAATGAGTGCGCGCGTATGACGAGCGCGCGTGTATGGTACCGCCCGATTGGGTACCCAAAGATGGCTTCTAATTTTAAATTTTGTTCATCGGATTAGTCTATAGGTAACACGTTTTTCGTCTAGTCACAAAAAGTAACAATTACGTATTTAATTTGGTATTTTTCTACTAATATAAGATCTAATATGATTTACCTATAGGTTTTAAATACCATTACGTACCAAGTATCATACAAATTTGAGACTGAACAGTATAACAGAACATACTTACGTGATTGTAACCTATTGGTAATGGACGCGGCCTACACGGTTTTTGTGCATGAATGTCCCATATGCACGTGAGGGTCAAGTCCGAGATCGCGAGTCAGTGTGTGATGGCCAATAGGCGTAAGGACGTTTTGCGTGGCTGATGCAGACAACAAAATAACCGCGATCTCGGACTTGAATTCAAGTCTACTCTCTATGATATGGGGCGCATGTGCATTACACCAGCGACAATTCCACCAATCCACCAACGCCATAGCGTCCATTCCACCTCGTTTTCTTTGTCGTTTTCGTGGCCAGTGCGACTTTACGACAACCTTATGCGATTGTCTGAATTCTCCACGAGTAATAATGACATCTAGCACCCTCTATTTATCGCTTTCACAGTAAAGAACACAATATTGCCATAGCAAAATGTAATATGGAAAGAAATCGCTGGCATCAACGTAGTCTTGGTTCAAGACGACAGTGATCGTGCGAGCCCATGAGTTGGTATAATCGTACCGTCAGAGGGCGCACTGCATGGAACGAATAAACGCAACGTTACACGATCCATTATCGATCACTGTCGTCTTGAACCAAGACTACATGTAACTTCGTACATGTACAAGCATGGCGACGCGAACCGACAGTATGCTCATGGAGTTTGCTCTGTTCAGTCGGACTTTTAAGGCCTAATTTTTCCACAATCCCTCGTCTTTGGGGAATGTACAACTTCTTTCGGTATATTACTGAAGCCTGCAATGACATACCTGGCCGACATTCTGCATGTAACTTGTCAAAATATGGCTGTAATTTGTTATGCTCACAGCTTCGGAAAATCGGAAATATCCACTTGCCAGAAGTGTATGCATTGTAGGCCAGTTTTGACTACATATGTACATGCATGGCGACGGCCAGACCCAGTGTGCTCTGTTCAGTTGGTTTTTCTGGGCCCAAATTTTCCACTTCTTTGGGTATATTACTGAAGCCTGCAATGACACACCTGGCCGACATCTTGCATTTTACGTGTCAAAATACAGACTTGTATGACTCGATCGTGACTCGGACTCGAGTCCGACTTGAGTCCCATTTTTCGTGACTCGGACTCGGACTCGGACTCGGACTCGGACTCGGACTCGGACTCGGACTCGGACTCGGACTCGGACTCGGACTCGGACTCGAGTCATGATGACAAATGATTCGGACTCGGACTCGAACTCGAACCTGTTGACTCGGACTCGGACTCGGACTCGGACTCGACCTGCGTAACTTGTGACTCGACCCCAAAAAATACCATAAAGAACTCTTTTTAACAAGAAACTTGCAACTTCTTTGAGCAAGCGATACAGGCAGTGTACGCAGATCCGACGCATCTCGAGATCTCATGTACAAATATAATACATGCGTGTGTGCGGTTGGCTTGTTTCCG